>JAWWEQ010000045.1:32331479-32417937 GCA_035583055.1 Torymus tubicola | reverse complement strand
CTTGAAATAACCTTGAAAATCGCGTTCAAGGTCAAAGCCGTTGGTACCATTAGGTGGCCCCCTTTGAACCCTAAAACCTACTTTTGTATTTATCATTTTTTTCTCCGAGTACATCTTCTGCCAATTTTAAATTAAAACTCAATTCTTTTAATTTAGTTCTTTTTTTTGTGAAAAATTTATTAAAATCTTTAGAAGTTTTATATTAGCTACTCATCAATAATGACTTTTCGTCAATCTTTTCTATGTTAAATTAAAACAATATTACAAAGTTGTTTTGAATTGTTCAAATATATTTTTCTTATTTATCTTTTTTTTCATTTTTTTTTACTTATTTTTCTTTACAATTGTAAAGTATAAAAAGGTTGAGAATTTTCGGCAGTTTTGAGTTGGAAAAAATGTTAGTTAAATGAAGAATACCATATATTATTATTTACGATTAGATACCCACACGAGAGACAAATTCATGAAAAGTAAAATCCACAAAATTTGAAACTATGAAATCTTTAAACTAAAAATATAAGTAGTATTAATGATGTGAAATTTAATTTTGTGTAACAAAAAATTATTATTATTTGATTTTCATTTGATAATGAAGAACTGTGAAATCAATTCTGTTAATAATGAAATTTCTAACTACCAAATTTTTGTATTTTAAGAATAAACTAAAGCAAATATACAATCAAAGTTTTTAATTAATTTATAAAAAGTATTGGATGAATTCGTGTAATTATTAAAGAATAAAACAAATTTTAAATTCGTAATATTCAAGGTGAAAGAAAAACGCGCGTGTAGCACGCTCGAACTATAGCTATTTAAAAATTACGCTATCAAACTTTCGGTTACAGTGTGGTTATGTCACGAAAAGAAAAAAACTATACATATAGTGTCGCCGGCCGCGAGGGTCTATATAGTGAGATTTGAAATATAAGTAATCAGATCGCAATAACAACGGTCACATTAGATTTGTTATTTGACCTTCAACCTCTAAAGGTACAGGAAAGTAGATTTCATAATATTGTATTAAAAACAAAGAAACTTTTACACAATCATACAAAAGATTTTTTGTGAGCATTATATTAATATTTTATATAATATAAATAAAACTAGATATTCTTACGACATTTTTGTAAACAGGTACAACCAAAGATAGTTTATATTGAATTAGAAATCTTCAATCTACTATCATTAGATAATACAGACTAAAATATGGATCAATTTAATGAGAAACAATATGGGTTTACAAATATACATGCATGTAAAATATCTTTTGAATGAAAAATTTACAATTATAAAGTTAATGGTAAAGCTGTTGGCGAATCTTTAGTATCACCTGAATTTTCAGACTTGGATAAAAATACTGTATGGTGTATTAACCTTTATCCATCAGGATATAATGATGATAGTAAAGAATATTTGTCAATATTCTTATGTTTAAAATCCACAAAGATGTCAAAAGTTCAAGCAAATTTTAAATTTCACGTACTTAATAAGAATAAAGAAAAAGGTTTTGTTTCAACCACACAGACTTTTTTACCAACTAATAGCTTTGGTTGCCACAAATATTCTAAAAAAGATATTGTATTAAATGACATTTATCTACCAAATGATTGTCTGACTATAAATTGTGACCTTACTGTAAGTTTAAACAGAATAACTTCAAAATCTGATATTGTATGTGATAATCCTGATAAGAATTAGAACCTTGAACTTCATATATTGAATAATTACAAATCTCTCTTTAATAATGAAGAAATCCATGATGTAATAATTTCAACATTAGGAAAAAAATTCTATGCTCGATAAGGCAATTTTGGCAGCACATAGTCCAGTTTTTTCAGCTATGTTTAAAGACTTGGGTACAAAAAGAAATTATGGTCCAAAAAGAATTGATATTATTGACATTAATTTCAGTACAATGGAAGAGTTATTGAGATTTATTTACCATGGTGAAATTAAAAATATTGATGTAGTAATTAATGATTTACTAATGGCCGCTCATAAATATAATATAAAAAGTTTATTAATCAAATGTGAACAGTATCTTCAAAGCAAATTGAGCGTAGATAATGTTACAAGTATTGTTTCTCTTGCTGACAATTGTAATGCTCTCAGTTTGAGAAAAAGTGTAATAAATTTCTTTATGCTTCATAAGAAAATGTTAAAGATGGATGTTTGTAAATTTTTGAAAACATTGGAACGTAGCACAGTTGAAGAAATTGCAGAATCGTCTATAATACATTAAGTCTATAATAATTAAATTTTTATATAGTTGGAAACTAAAATAACATATTTACAGATGATGGTTTCTCAGTATTACATACTTCTATGAGCTAAAATATTCTACTGTTAGTAAAGTATGATTGTAACTTTTTCACCAAGAACTACGAGCAATTTTTTTTATGTTGCATCGAATGAATTGTCAACATTTTTCAAAATATGATATAGATTGCATAACTAATATCGCATAAAATTACACATCAAAGTCTATTTTTTACTTGAAGGTTATAATAATTTATCTTTCATTACTACAGTTTTAAATTAAAAAGACATTTTTTTTTAGTTATGAAGTATCTTTATATAATAATGTAAGTGACTTAATAGTCAATTTAATTATGAAATTCTGTATCTGTTCTTTATAATTTAATGTAGTTTGCTTTTATTAAATCAAGTTTTTATATATAAACTACTTATTTAAAAATAAACTGTTACACCTATTTATCTTACTAGTTAGTGCATATTGATCATTTAGAAAAATCTATGTATATGTAGTTTTGTGTTCATGTATGTAATATTGTACAATTTATAAATTTGTAAGAAATACATGTAAATTTATAAAAGTTAAAAAATTTAAATAAACACTACAATAATAAAAAGTTCATGGAAACTTTGTATATTTAAAAATGTTTAGAATATACATTATTATATAGTAAGTATTAAACAATTATATCGAAGGAAAACAAAAAGAAAATTGTATAATTAAAGAAATGTTGACAGTCATCTGGAAAAATTAATTTTTGTTGTTTACTTGTAATTATTTTTTAACTTTTTAATTCAAAAGTTTATATTACATCTTAAAAAGGATATTTAGTCAAAAATTAAAATAAGTAAACATTCATAAAAATTATTCAATTGTTATGAAATCACTTATATATTGTAAAAGATCACCCATAATATATATTGAATTTAATAATAAAATATTTTCATGAATATTTTACATTTTTGAATTTTATATTATTTTGCTTAAACAATGTTACATATAAAGAGTATTTTCAACAATATATATATTACTACTGTTTTTTCTAATTAATTGCACTAACTTGCAATAAAATTTTTTAATTTATTATGAATAAATCACAATGGTACACTTACGCATCTCAATTGATAACACAAAAATTTTAGACATTAAGAACATAAATATTTATTACAAATGCAGAGATTTGTAAGTATGTAGTGGTAGTAGTGGTTTTAGATGGCAGTGGTTCTCGCCTGAGACGCCGATATGCCATATTAAAACTATTTGTAAGTATGATTGATTGGCAATTTATAATGTACTATATAGAAGTGTCAATGCGCGCGCTATATCGTGAGCTAATAAAATTTTACACGTCACGAACATTAGAAATAAAAATCTCAAGGCCATCTCCTTTTTGTAAAAAAAAATTTAATCGTTGCACATCAAGGTATTACTTTCGTATAAGAACGATTCCACACATTATGATGCGCAAAAAATATTCCAGCGGTGAAAATATTACTGAATTATACCTATGGACAATTTTTCTGTAGTTCTTATTATACATTACGGATTAAGTAATAAGATTTTGGACAGAAATTTATGCATTAACTTATTTAAAAATTGTCACCAGACTCATGTGTGCTGCATGCTACTTACATCACGAAAAAAAGAAACTAGAACGCTGCCATTCCGCGATAAAACGGATAGCAAACTATACCTATAGGGAGATCACAATGAACACACAACATACCAAAACGGTAAGCCCCCTTGTGGGTCTATACAATACTATGTATTTATTTATATATATATATATATATATATCTAAAATTCATATGATGAGAAAGAATTAAAGAAGAGGTCTTCATATTCAGAACAAAGGATCATTTAAACAGATTTTTCTGTGAGTAGTGAACTTATTATTTTGTAATATATTTTGTAATATATATAGATGTGATAATTTTAATTAAAAAACGTTAATTATATTAACAGGTACATATAACCAAAATTAAAAATCTTGAATTAGTATCATTACTTAATACAGGCCGAAATATGGATAATATACAAACACAATATGGATTTACAAATATACATGCATGTAAAATATCCTTTGAATGGAAAATTTACAATTATAAAGTTAATGGTAAAGCTGTTGGTGAACCTTTAGTATCACCTACATTTTCAGACTCTGAGAAAAATACTGTATGGTATATTAACCTTTATCCATCAGGATATAATGATGATAATAAAGAATATTTGTCAATATTCTTATGTTTAAGATCCACAAAGATGTCAAAAGTTCAAGCAAATATGAAGTTCTATATATTTAATAATGATAGAATAAAATGTTATGAAGCTGAGGAGACACATATTTTTAAAATAAATATAGAATTTGGTTGGTACAAATATATTAAAAAAGCTTCCATAATGAATAATACTTATTTATCAAACAATTGCCTCACAATAGCTTGTGACCTTACTGTGGGTTTCAACGAAGTAACTTCTCAACATGCCTTTATGTGCGATCTTGTTACTAATTCGAAACTTCAACATCGACTATTGAGTAATTATAAATCTCTTTTTGATAATGAACAAATCCATGATGTTATACTTATAGTATCAGAAAGAAAATTCTATGCTCATAAGGCAATTTTGGCAGCACATAGTCCAGTATTTTTAGCTATGTTCAACAAAAATAATTTTAAAGAAGAAGTTGAAAAAAAAATTGTAATCAATGACATTAATTCTGATGTATTTCAAGAACTACTACGATTTATTTACAGTGGAGAAATAAAAAATATGGATAAGCTAGCTCATGAATTATTAGTTTCAGCCAATAAATATTTGATGACAGAATTATTAAATAAGTGTGAACAACATCTTTCTAGAAATTTGAATGTTGATAATGTTATAAATATCATTTGTCTTGCTGATAATCATAATGCAATTAATTTAAAAAAAAATGCTATAAATTTCTTCATAACTCATAAAAAAGTAATAAATATAGATGACTGCAAGTTTTTTGAAACATTGAACTCTTCTACAATTCAAGAGATTGTAAAATCAATTATAACACAATAAACCTTCGTTAATTACTCTTTTTAACCCTATAGTTAGTTCTTTTTAAATCTTTAATTGTAATCAAAGAACCATTATATCTTTGACATAGGTATGCTACAAGAATTAAGGAAATAGTTAAAACAAAATGAAAAATCAAAAGAATAGAAGAGAGAAAATATGACTCAAATGTTAACAGTAGATAATCTCATTCAATCACAATAATATAGGTAGAATTTGTATTTGTATATAGCTTAATCATTTATGTCATACCAATTTTATCTGAATACAAGTTCATCATTGTATAATTTAAGAAGACATAACTCAATGTTTTTAATATTTCTTTAAAGATTATTTTATTTTAATAAAAAAATTTTCTTACATATAATTCATAAATTATAGATTATGATTTTTCAAGCAAGTTTATGTAAGTGAAAGTAATAAAATATTTTTTATTAATAAAACAAAAGAAAGAATATTCTGCATAATTTATATTAAATGAGTCGTCTATTCTTCATATACTATGGTTAATTAAAACTACAATTCAATAATGCCATTATTAATGCAAAATATAAAGAATAAACCAATTATTGGTCTTTTGAAATTATTAAAGGTAAATTGATAAAACAAGTGAACAATGTAAAAATACTTTACGTTTTCAGCATTAAAAAAATTGTTATCGAATTGTTTGTATGTTGTAAATATTTTGTAAAATCGTTTATCTTTATTTTGATTGATTAATATAAATGTGCAACACACCTTCTACTGTGATATACGAGCTTTTCGAAACATTTCTCCCAAACGTACATTTTAATCGTACGTATACCCGTGATTACTTCAGTTATCAATGAAATCCTTTCGTCTCTTCTGCTGGATAATTTCGTACCCAACTTTGCTCTTAATTTGTAGAAAATTGCTAAAATTTTATGGTTAATTTTTAACGAAACGTATAATAAATCATTTATAACTAAATTTAACAACAAAAAAAATGGAAAATGAATTAAAAAAATTTGTTAAATGAACAATTAAAATATGTACATACATATATAGAAAATAATTTTACATATATCTGTGTCATATATCTTCCCTATGTAGAAACTAGCTAAACTTCAAAATATATATATATATAAAAAAAAAAAAAAAAGAGCAAAAATCGTTACATTACAGAGAACGATCATATTACCTCCCTATTATGCATGTACATTATACATCACCTTGTACTGGTAATATTTGAACGGTCATGAGGACAACGCCAACAAAGGCAGCAAAGCCGACGTAACGCCACAAGAGGTAAGTCGAGCAAACGAGGTGAATCGGTCCCAGCACAATGAACGACAGCAACCATATCGTACGCTCGAACCTCATCACATCGTTCGTCAACAGGTTGATAACTGGACCGCCGTCGCTAAGACGGTTCGCCTCTGTACACGAGAGTCGCAGGACCTATCGCAATAGTAAGCGCAGAACGCGAATAATTATTATATATTACGTGATTATATACGTTAAACATAAAGTTTATGTTTAATTTTACTGTCTATATATAGTCAATGGAATTTTGATAATTGAAGAAAATAAATCTTTGTATTCGGGAATAAAAGAAATTAGCTAACGGTGCGATATAACGAAAATTATATAAAATATACATGAAAATAATGGTATGATGCTATATCGGTATCTATATATAGCACCTGCACTTTCTTTTGAAATTTTCATCAACTTTAAATCAAAAACGTTGAAAGAGCAAAAAGCTAAAAATTAAAATAGAAGAACGCAAAAGAAAACTAAACGGTCGTTCCTGCATAACAACTTCATTTTACATAAATTATTTAAAAAATTACCAATTTTACCGATATCCTTCAGCACCTAAATATCGCATGCGTCTTTCCGCATATTTTCTCAACGCCCAACCGCGGAATGTCGCTGTATATATATATAATCGCACTTTTTCAACGCATCCAAGTAATATAAAAATAAGTATATATATTAAAGCATAATACCTACATAAATATACAATAAATAACTAATTACCTTACGATAGATGAGAGTGGAGATGGCAAGTCTTATGCGCATACCAATCCGCGACAATTGGAAGTGACCGTGACGCAGAAAGCCTAGCTGTATAAACATGGAACCGACAAGTGTCGCTGCGACGACGTAAGCTTCTGCGGTGCTAATCCTCGTGCCTGGCTCGAAATGAGATACCAGTTGCTCTAAGAGCCATGGTTGGATTATTCTATACGCAGAGAACGAAATATATATAATATATTATATATAGAGGAAATAGTTTTCAATAATAGGAATTTTTATTTTACATATATTGAAATAATCGTATAGGTAAGCTTTTTTTTAGTTTCATTTTCTTTCTTGAAGCTTTGTCCAGGAGGTTTCTGAACTATACTAGATGTCTGAGATTTAAAAAAAAGGCGTTTTTAACATTTTTTTGAAACTTTCAACCTTAAAGAAAAATATAACAAGCGACGTTTTTAAGTTATTACGTAATTTTTTTATACTTTGTGATATAACAGAACAAAGAAGAAACAATGTATAAGGAAGGTGTTCCATATTAATTGATATTTTGATCAGTTTTGAAGTCGTAATGTGTTTTTATTGATAGATTGATCATTGATATAAATATTTTAAAAACAACTTAAATCGTATAATATACCTTATCACGATGACGGAGATCAAGAATGTTGCGTACCCTAAAAACGCAGATCCGTACATGCTCAGGATAACTTTGCGCAGGCTTGGTTTTTTATTCTTCTGGTATGTCTCGTCCAATTCTCTTTCCCAGCGTCTGCCGATGCCGATTGTAATATGTCATTATCATAATTATTGTTAAGTACCGAAGATAAATAATAAATTATGTGAAGTGGGATATACTTGTAAAAGGTGTCAGGTTAACAGTCTTATCTGAATTTTTGCAAATCTTTATATACGAAAATTCTCAAGATACTTGAAATTTTGAATCATAATAATTTACAATATATCTAATATGAGATTTTAATTGAACCTAACTAAGGAGAGTATCTCAGATTCGGATCGCAGATTTCGCTCAAACTTTGAGATATGTTTTTTAGATGTCAAAATATCAGGAAAGTCGCAATAGTATAGACCGTAACGTTTTGATAATCTTAAGTTATTGACATTTTTAGTAATATATAAAGGAGATAATGATAAAAATATTCTATTTTTTCATGTTAATTATTCAGTTCGAAAAGGCGTTATATACACTTGTAAAAAAGAAAATAAAATTACAGAGCGCGTGAGCTTTCCGTTTCTTGTTACATAATAAAAAAATATGAATTCCTTTAAAAGTTATGGAAGTTTGAAGTTAAGCAACGAAAATGCATGAAATATCCATAAAATTGACCCCTTAGTTTTTATTCATTTATTAGCGATTTTTCGTTGCTTAACTTTAAACTTCCATAACTTTGAAAAGAATTGATATCTTTTAATTCTGTAAGAAACAACAAAGAGCTCACGGTTTGTAGTTTTATTTTACTTTTTTATAAATGTATATATAACGCTTTTTTTAGACCGAATAATTAACATGAAAAACAGAATATTTTTATCAATATTTCTTTAATATTACTAAAAATTTGGATAAATTTAGTTTATCTTAGCATTAGAAATCCATGATCCGGATCTAAGATATACTCTCTTCGTAAGTACGACCTAGAGTGACATTTTATATAGTTCTCATATGAGACTCATGTTTTATGAATTTTCTATATGAACCCTCATACATATGTAATTTCATTTTCAATTTTAATTGATTAATAAATAATTCATTTTTAAAGTAAAAACATAAATAAATGTTAAGTTTTAATGGATCTAAAAAAATGTGCAAATAAAGTTTTACACAGACTAGAAGAGGTCACGGATTCCGGATCACGGATTTTTCTCAAACTTTGAGGTATGTTTTTAGATGCTAAAATATGAAGAATGCTAGAATATTAGACCCTAACGCTTTGATAAACTTGAGTTATCGACAGGTTAAGCTGCATTTGAAAGGAACACTGAAAAAAATGCTCCGTTTTATTTGTTAAGCTAGAAAACCCTTATATACAATTGTTAAAAAAAGAAAATAAAACTAGAGATTACAAGCTTTACGTTGCTTTTTTCAGAATTGAAAAACATTAAACGTATCTGGAGTTATGATAGTTTAAAGTTAAGCAACGCAAATGCATCAGAATAAGTGTAAAGTTAAAGCTCTATACTTCTTGTCAATTTAGGAATGACTTTTTGTTGCTTAACTTTAAACTATCATAACTTCGGATATATTTGATATTTTTCAATTCTGAAAAAAACAACGTAAAGCTTGTAATCTCTAGTTTTATTTTCTTTGTTTACAATTATATATAACGCTTTTCTAACTTAACCAATAAACAAATAAAACAAAGCATTTTTTTCAAATACTGAAATACAGCTAAACGTGGCAATAGCTCAAGTTTATTAAAGCGTTAGGGTCTAATATTCTAGCATTTTTCATATTTTAGCATCTAAAACCATACCTCAATGTTTGAGCAAAATTCGTGATCCGGAATCCGTGACCTCTCTTAGTGAGCTGAAAATATAGTTACTATTGTCATAATACTTCAAAATCGTTATAACGATATTTTATAGTAAAATTTACTAATAATATGGGTAATAATGCTAATAATATTATAATATAGTATCAATAACTAATAGAATATATGTATATTTTACTAAAAAAAAATAGAAACTATATAACTATATATTTCAACAACTACCTATACAATATTAGTACTAGTGACTACGTACATTTTTCTGAGTGTAACTATATTTTACTAATTTTAATATTATTTACGAACTACATAAATTTGCTCGTTCGATTTATTTTTCTTGTATCGGTTTCCATTTAAAATTATATTATGTAATTAAAATTGCAAATGAAATTTCATATAAGCTAGGAACATACAAACAACGGCCTCATACATATAACATTTTCACGCGGTGCATGATGGACGAACAATTTTTGCGAATTTATGCCTAAGTTATTTAATATGTCCTGGTAATAACGTTTGATAACTGTGTCAGTGCGCACTGCGCGCGCCCTATCGTGGACCAATCAAATTTTACATGTTCGTTTCAAATCGACCAATCGCAATCATTAGAGGTGACAATCTCAAGTCCATTTCTTTTTTATATAAGATAATTTTTCAACTATATTTCAAATGGCCAAATATATCATTTCGACGGTGTAAACTCATATTACTATATTTAAAAGGAAAAAGAAAAACATTCGAATCATTGTACCTATATAAGTATACCTATAATAAACCACGCACATGAGGCGTGAATCATCATTCATCATTCATGTCAAATGCCCCAGCGCAGCGCGCGAGCGTCAAATCGTGCTATTTCTAACTCGCGTGATAATGATAAGCCTATCCAACATATTTTTTCCTCAGCTTTCCAATGGTGTAGGCAGTTTTCCCAAAAATTTTCATTTTCACCTTCAAAAAGTACAAAACGTCTTATATCTCAAAAAGTATATTTTTAATATTTTTTTACCCTCTAGATCGAAAGCTGAGCATTTTTTCCATATGAAATGATTTTTTTTCATAATTTGCTCAAGATGTTTTCTTCCACAAATAGAACGCGAAAGTGTAGGCGCAGCGTTATTTCTGCGCGAAATACGGCGCGCTGACTCTCTCCGCCTTAAAGAGCCTTCTACAACCTCACGCAAAACTGTGCGTGGACGCGAATATCACTAGATTTTACTAGATCTAGTCGTGCAGCCAACCTTGATTAAAAATCACTTCAAGTAGGGCAAAGGACAGAAACACACAATATTGATTCCAAGCTGTTTTGTAACGTCAAATATCTGGTAGTGATTTTTAATCAAGGTTGGCTGCAACTAGATCTAGTAATATTGGCGTACACGCACAGTTTTTGCGTGAGGTTGTAGAAAGCTCTTTAGCGCCTGACTTAATAATCGTGTTGCGCCTACTCTTTCGCCTTCTATTTCTCGAAGAAACCATTCTGAGCAAATTATGAAAAAAATCATTTCCTATGTAAAAAAAACTCAGCTTTCGATCTAGAGGGTTAAAAAAATATTATACTTTTTGAGATATAAAAAGTTTTGTACTTTTTGAAGGTGAAAATGAAATTTTTTAGGGAAACTGCCTACACCATTGGAAAGCTAAGGAAAAAATATGTTAGATAGGCTTATCATTAAATTTTTTTAAGTACGTTTTAGTATCGTAAACACGAGTTAGAAATAGCATGATTTGACGCTCGCGCGCTGCGCTGGGGCATTTGACATGAAATTCCTCATATACATAATTATTATAATACTCACTTTTCTAAGGCATCGCTGACAACCGTGCTGCGATCGTCCGACAGCGGCTCGTAAAGCTCGTCCGCCTCGATTTCGCAATTTCGATACTTGAATATGTCAACGATCCATCTGCATGATACAAGATTGATAGAATGATAAATATGCTATACAGTATATTAGAAAAAAAAGGCTCTATACGAATATCGTCGGGCAATATAGAAGAGTTTTTCGAACCTTTTGTTGACATGATGATAAGAAGTTTATAGACAGCTGGCGTCAATTTATAATTTGCATTAACATAGATTATAAAGAATGTAAAAGTATTGAAATTAAGGAGAATTTTTTGTTTCTTGTGTTTATTTTATTTATTGAAATCAATATAGGAAAACAATTCTTAAAAAATGAATTACAGATATTTTTATTAAATATTATTGTATCCGATTGCTTGTTAGGATTGAATCATACATTTGCCGAACGGGTGTGGATTTTCCACACTACATTTCGCGAACTTAGAACAACAAACAATTGACGCCGAAAATTATAACAAAATACCCCACAACATGTATTATCAATAAAAACATCCATTTCTATTTGCTCTTTCCATATTATACATATTCTTATATATATATAAACTCAACTATATACTAGCGTTTGTGATCTGTCGCTATATATTTCAAGTATATATATAGAATTCTATTCAATGTTTCCCCTAACTTGATCATAAATAACCGACGAAAAAATAATTTGAAGGCAAGCCTCTGAAATAATTTTTTTATTATATTCTATGGGTCATACAAGAGACGAAATAACTTTGGAACCAAAGAACACGACCTTTATCATTTAACATGCGAAAAACGGACGAAAAGTAGTAACTGATCTTTATAAACCAATAATAAGATCTTAAAAATGCTAATGAATTTTCTACAAGAAAAGAATGAGAGTTGAAGAAAAAAGAGAAACCATGAAAATTTTAAGTAGGTATTTCGTAAATTCGAAAAAGACGCACATTTTTGACATTTTTTAAATTCACGTGTATAACTTTGCACAGAATTGTTCAATTTCAACCATCCTTAAAGCTTAAATTAAAGCTCTTATTTTCTTCATCTTTCATACTTTTCTTGCTGAAAATTCGTTGGCATTTTTTTAATAATAATATTGGTTAAATCCCTATAAAAAAATTTATTTCATGTTAAAACGGCGCGACGAAATTATTTTTTCAGTTTCATCTTCTTTGATCTATAAACCAAGAAAAAAATTATTTCCACATAAATGAACAGCGACCCTTTCAAACTCACCCGAAAAACACAAAGTAGACGATGCTCTTACACTGCACCGGATTCGGCTTGCCTCGCTTCACATCTTTCACATCCATTACTTTGCTATGATTATTTGCGTGTTATGTACATATGTATAGATACTTATTTGACAATTTTATATAAGTAACTTATTGCGGTGACGATTGAGTGAATGCGAGCGCGCACGCACGAATGTCCAATGGCCCACTGCCGGTATATTATACAATCGTTTATCGGTTTACGAATGTAAATGATAATGTGACGAGTGCTATAGACGAATGATAACGGGTAAAAAAAAAATTCGCCTCCGTATTTTACAAGTTTTTACAGGTGTGGAGAGTGTATTTATCTGTCTTATAGTGGTAATTTGCAGAAACATTTCTTTCTTGAACTCGAGGAATCATTTTTGTTGGTGTTTCTTGAGGTAGTTTGACTGTTCAAAAATGTTATAGTAGTTGAATTCATGATTTTTTGATGTTGAGTTTGAAACAAAAATATGAAAAAAAAAATTCAAGTAAACCGGTTATTTCTTGAAAGGATAAACCAAACATTTCATATTATTCAGATGGTTATAAAACGAAGTGAAATAAATCAAATTATGAATTCGTAAATCTACATGAAAACGAGTGAAATATAAGTTTTATTTGTTTATCGATCAAATCGATCTGAAAGTATTCACTGTTACTCACAGGCACCTGTACGTTTGAGTAACAGTGATACAGTGTACCCAAAAACAAAATTTAACTAAACAAAATGACTTTAATTATACTTACTTTTTTACTTTTATACTAATACTTAATATACGGGCGATTCTCTGACAAATCGAGGGGTCAAAAAATAGATTTTCTTGAAACTCTCAGAAAATGTTCTGCTACTCATTCTGGATATCCTTGAATTTTTTTAGATTTTTTGACTTATAGTTTTGGAGATATAAGAGGTCAAACACTGAATTTTGATTATTTTTTGCATTTTTGACCGATTTAATTTATAACTCGTCAGGGAAGTATTTTTCACGATAGAAACAAGAATACTTTTTTCTGTAGAATTTTCTCAGCTTTTCAATAAAAAATTTTAACGGCGTATATATATATGCTTTCACTTACGGACTACTATCCGGACTTTCTAGTAGAACATTTTCTGAGAATTTCAAGAAAATCTATTAAGAAAATCTATTTTTTGACCCGTCGATTTGTCAGAGAATCGCCCATATACGTAAATTTGGAAAAAGTTTTAACATTTTGTTTCCTATCAAAAATTAATTTCATAATTTTAAAGCTCATTACAAATAGTGCCTTTTTTAAATTGATTATGCGGTTGAAAGACTGACATTTTATCGAAACAACGATTTATTAAACAAACTTTGACTTATAGTTAAAGCACTAATAGTTACTTAATATTATACGAAGATTCGAAATCGTTCTTTTGAGGCGCTTTTATCTAAAAGCGATAGTCAAAAATGCAACTTCAAGAAACACTGAATTCACCCCCTAACAACCTAAAAACAACCTTTTGCCTACAACTGGAGAACGATAAACAGTACTGAATAAAAGGTCTAAACAAAAGTTGTAGTGTTCAGCTTTATAAAAAATGGCCAATCACTTTTTGACATTTATTTAAATAAAATACAGTTTGAGAAAAATCACGTCAGAAATTACAAACCACGAACAATCAAATGAAAAATTGAGTATACACAGACTCGAATGACGATATTTATAGTTTTTGCAACTACTTTTTCAAGCTTATTGTCATATTTTTATGTAAAATAACGTGCTCTACAATTTTCGTTTTAAACTGTTTACAACATTCGTTGTTTTTAAGTTGCAATGATCGATTTAAGATCTGCGGTCACTGACCTATAAAAAATCTTATCAAAATCCTACATTGAGGTATCATAAAATACAGCACTTAAATCTAGTACGCGTCAAAGAGCGAGTGATTTCTACTCGTATTTAACTAAGATAACATGTAAATATTTATTATATTTTGTACGTTTGAATTCACAACAGAATAGTAAAATTATACAAGAATATGTAATACAAATAAAAATTGATATATCAATAGAGGTACAGTTAGGAATAAGGTAAAAAGTAAAAAGAACATTTTTATCACAGAAACGTATGTATTAAAAGTAATTTCATACACAAAAATAGGTCCACCATATATGAAAGGCTCTTAACTTTCGTTTCATAGTGCTTTCAAGGCACACAGCGAATATATGTATACATATCTCTTTTCATAACATTTGTGCACCGTAAAATCCATATACAAATATAAGAATTTGTAAAAAATATTTCACGAAAGCTATATGGACGATTTAATACTATTTTTCTCTCTACAACGCTTTCAGACACTATATTTGTACCTTTTGTAGCTCACGTTTCATATAGGCACGCACCATTTTCATCAAGCTCATACAGCCCATGTATAAGTACTTACAATTTCCATAAAATCACACGGTATATTTAAATAGATTAAGAATCGATGTGCAACTTAAAGTGAGTATTCAAATATAAATTATATAAAATTTGTCTTACAAAACCTAACTTCTTTAAACTATTATTATACTACAGTACTTTTGTTTGTTTGGTCGTCAGGAACTGCAACTGGCGAATTGTTTGTCAAGTCTTGTTTAAAGGCCTAAAACAATAAATAAAGTCATTGATGATCGTGATCACTTTAATAGTATTATAACATTGAAAATAATTTTTCGAGATATGAATATTCTGGTTTTTTCATTTTAATTACAGTTTTTCAAGAAATCGAATTATCAATGCATATTAAATCAATTAAATTGTAATTAAATAAAATTAAAATTAAAATTCGGTCTTCCATTACTCAATTCTATATTTCCTATGAACTCTTTCGCAAAGAATGTATGTACGATAATATAATCACGATTTTAAGATCTTTATTGTCGCGTAACTTACTCGTACAAGCATAATGAATTATATTATATAATGAATATATGAAGTTATATAATAGATATCTCGTAGAAAATTACACTATATAAGATAACAATATTTTTTCCTAAAAATATGTGTTTAGCAATATCTAAATTTTTTTAATCCAATAAATGATAAAATTAAGATATTTTTCAAACTATACTCTACAAAGTAACAATATTTTTATTTGAAATATTTAACTAGCAATATCTATAAAATTTCTTCAGTGAGACAGATGATGAAATTTCCATATGAATTAATGAAATTTTTTTGGTAAAAAGTGATAGTATTTCGTTTAATGAAAATACATCTAATTTTAATGCGATAAAAACCAGGACCAGATAGAAATTATCCCTACAGAAATTTCGCTTGCAATAAATATTAAATCAATGCCAAAACTTCATTTTAAATCAACTAACGTAGCAATTGTTGCGTACACCATTTTATCAACAAACATTTTAAATTGCAAGAAAAATGCTCACCTTCTCGGCAACCGATCTCAGATGCTGTGCCATAGCATTGCCAGTCTGTTGCACCATCTGTGAAAAGTAGCCGTCGTTGAGCTGCAACAGTTCGTGCGGTTTATCGAACTCGACAGCCTCGCCATGATTCATGACGAGCACCCTATCGCTATCCATAATCGTATTTAGCCTGTGGGCTATCGTAAGCACCGTGCAGTCCTTGAATTTGGCCCTAATCGTCTTCTGTATCAGGGCATCCGTAGCTGGGTCTACATTTGCTGTTGCTTCATCAAGCACCAGGACCTTATTTCTCTTAACGATAGCACGAGCGAGACAGAGAAGTTGGCGTTGGCCGGCGCTAAGGTTGCCACCGCCATGGCTCACTGGCTGCTCTAGAGACAGGAAGCTCTTGTTGAGTTCAACGTCCTGTAGCGCCGACCATAGCTGAACGTCATCGAACTCGTGGAAGGGATCTAGATTGTCGCGTAACGTCGCCGAAAACAGCATCGGCTCCTGCGGAATTATCGAGATCTTGGAACGGAGATCAAGCAGGCCGATGTCTTTCGTGTCAACGTTATCGATCAAGATCGAGCCGTCGATTTTGGCTAGACGGAAGAGTGCGGATATTAGAGATGATTTTCCAGCGCCTGTGCGGCCCACGATGCCGACCTGAAATTTTGATAAGCAAAATTTTAAATTATTTCTTTAATAATAATAACAAAATAAATAAAAAATAGAAAAAGTATTTTAAATAATTCATCAATTGAAAAAGACCTGAATAGCAGCTAAATATAAAACAATATCTCACCTTCATACCAGGCTCCACAACAAAATTGAGATTCTTGAGCACAGGCTCTTCCTCCTCATCATACCTCAGGTACACCTGTTTGAATTCCACCTTCCCTTTATCAGGCCATTGTTTTCCTGGCTTCTGCCCAGGCTCGCTCTCAAATGGCCCTTCTTGCTCCAGTTCAGTGAACTGTATCATTCTCTCGACACTAGTCATTTGCGTTACCATCTGAGCGGTTTGTTGCATACCGTATTGCAGCATACCGCAAAGTATCAACGACTGAGATATGGCCAAACCAACGTTACCAGCGAAGGGCGTCGCATCAACGTTGCTAGAGTCGATGACAATGAAACTGTAAGTGACGAAGGCGACGAACGCAATTGACACCATGTCGAGCCAGAAGCCAAAAGCTGTCGATGTGGCCAGGATAAGGAAGTAGGCGGCCGTGTGCGTGTCTTGATGAGAGTCAAATTCTCGACAGACCATTTTTTGTGCGTGTGACGAACGAATCGTCAGGAGTCCTGAGAGCGTCGAGTTGGTGTGCGAAAAAACTGGGCTTTTAGCTATGAAACAGATTTTCAGATTAAATTGTCAGTATTTTTTGTAACGCGTATTGAGTTTTAATTGAACTTCCTTGATTTTAATAATGATGCTGTTTTTAAAAGCTTTACGTAATGTAACAAACACAAATTAAAACTTACAGTTGCCCTCAAGCCTTTTAATATCCTGAGCAGCAGCCAAATAAATATTTCTTATCTGTAAGTAAAGGAATCCCATGACCAGCATGGGAAAAACGCACCACCAGTTGATAATTAGCACCTGTAACATGATACCGATCATGACAGAGAATATCTGTAAAGCCTCTAGCATAGCCATAGGTAGAGTTTCATCCACCGCGCCAGTATCCTTCGAAAATCGATTGAGAATTCGCCCTGTAAACAATTCATTCATAATTCTCAATATATTCACAATATTTGCAAAGAATTATCGGACAAGGAGTGTACGTTACCGGAAGGATTCACGTCGAAAAACCGCATGGGTGCCCTGAGCAGGCAAGCGAACATACTATTATGGAGATTCTTGCTCGCGTTCATGCAGATCTTGTAGAACAACACGTTCTTGGCAGTGGACAAGAGAATGCTACCCAGTATCAGGCCAGTGTAAACATATAAAGCTATATCTAGTTGGAGGTAGGGATGAGATATGTACTCCTCATAGAAGGTTGAATTCGACATGTTGTCCATTGCTTGCATCGTCAGACAGTCAGAAGAATTCGTATTCTCGATGAAGTTTCTTAAACGAAGTTCTTCTTGCCTCGTCCTACAATGAATCGGTTTGGTTATTTCGAAAATTCAATTATTCGTAGGTAAAAATTAGTAGAACATTGATTAGAGGAAAATGACAATGATTCCGGAAAAGTATATATGTTTGTAAGAAATATCTGCTCTAAATTTGTGCTAAAAGATTAGACTTGTAATACTTAACCTGTAGGCGGCTTTATGGCTTGACCTTGAGGCGATCCCGATCGGGATACCCCTGGCCGCCTACAGGTTAAAATAATTAACCGATTAGCTTTACCTTGTTCACTCTGAATATTGATTAAAGATTATCGTTAACTAGTTAAACCTGTTTTTAAAATACATTGTTTTTTCATACAAGTATAAATATTGAAAATAGTCTAAAACAAAACTCTCTCTACCCACCAATATCCGATCCAATAATCACATCCGCTGCTAGACAGTTGAGCGAGTATAAAGCACAACACGAGTAGAACGAGCATAAAGTAAGATCCGCCAGCGCGAAAGTACTTCCAATAGAGGGACTTAGCGACGTTGCCTTTAGCCATGAGTTCCTCGGTCTCCTGGGGCTCGGTATCCTCGGCATCTTCAACACTTGGCTGTTTGATTACCAGCGAGACCTGAGCACTACTGCTGGATATATCGGGCGACTCCTCCATCGACGGCGTTTTCTCTCTTTCCTCCGGCGAAGGCAGGTGACGTATGTAGTTCTCGTCACGGATGAAATTGGCATAGTTTCCTTGAAACTCCACACGGCCCTGGCGAAAAAATTTGTATGATCAGGTGGCTTATTATGAATTAGTCTGCTGATGTTTATCAATAATGCAATCACTCTATCAAATTTATCTTAAAGAAATTTGTTGGTATTTTTATGAAATACTCCAATTGTGATGGACAGAATTATATACTATTCATTGTACTGAAAAATATACTAAAGATCAAATGAGTCTAACATTAACTTAGTAATAAATTTTTGGTGCATACATTGTTAAGTAAAATAATAGCATCGGCCTCTTTCAGATGCTGGACTTGATGCGTTACGAGTATCCGCGTTTTATTTTTTAAGTAACCGTTAATGCAGTCTTCGAACAAACTTTTGCCGACGTGAGTATCTACGGCGGAAAGTGGATCATCGAACATGTAGATGTCAGCGTCCCTGTAAACTGCTCTGTAAAAATGAAAGAATTATTTGTTTATATTCAAATCGTTACAAAGCTATTAATTACACAGATACAACAAATTCATTGGTTAATAATTAAAATACAACACGAAGAGTGTTAATCGTCTAAAATTAAGTGAAGATAAGAGAAAGTTATGGTACATTAATGCGCGCACGCAATTCGGTCACGAAAATTCTAGGCACAGTTTCTAAAACAAGAATATAAAGAAAAGAAATAACTGACTCATTACTCGTCTCATTCATATCGCTCACCTCGCTAAATTAACTCTAGCGCACTGTCCGCCGCTGAGACTCGTGCCTCTTTCTCCTACGAGGGTTTTGTCGCCATGAGGCAGCTGCTCGAAGTCCTTGATTAGGGCACAAGCTTTGGTAACTCTACGGTATCGTTCCTCCTCGTACGGTTGACCGAAAAGGATGTTGTGCCGTACCGAGCCAGCGAATAGCCACGGCTCCTGGGAAGCGTACGATATTGTGCCCTGGAGAAGGACTTGACCGCTCGTCGCACGCAGCTCGCCTAGGATTAGTTTCAACAGCGAGCTCTGGATTTTAAATTTATGAAATTTGTAATTTACTTGTCATTTATTGTGATCTATGAGTTTTCGAAAATTTGTACGTAATTGGCGAACAAATTTTTGTTTTAAATGTCCTCAATTTTATTAAGAGAAAATTGATTAGAATGTATTAATTATAAAGTAAGAAGAAGAACGTTAAGAACTTATAACACTTTCTGTTATTTTTGTTTTGCAATTTAATTTTGACTGATTATTTTAATTAACTAAATTTTTATTTTGTATTTGAAATAACAAAGTTTAAATAACAAAATTTACTATAACTAACTTTAATAACTGAATATTTAACCAAATCATTTAGTCGACATATACAAAAGAATTGTGTATTATACCTTTCCAGCGCCGACCGGACCGACGATTGCGTAGAGCTTTTTCTGTGGCACTGTGATATTGATATCGTGCAGCGTGTTAGCGATAGACTTTTCCGTCCACGAGGCATCCACGCCTTTGATGCTTATACTTGGCGTAGTGTCGTTCGTCGGTATCAGGGCTTTCACAGACGAGTCAATTTCTTCGAGCAGTAGGAATTTCTATAAATTTAATTTTTTTTTTCACATATTTAACAAAAACAAAATTTAATTCGGATTGTGGTTGAGTTTAGCTGGTAAAAACGAAAATGCCAACGGTCTTCAATGAAAACTTTATTCGCAAAATATCATTGATAAAAGTTACTCAAGGAAAAAATCTTTTAAGTTATTTCGCAATCCCGTCTGCGCATCTTCAACAAAACAGACACGTAGTGTACATCTCAAGAGATAAAGCAACTTTTAAATCATTGAGTCTGTTAGCTCGGCAGTGCCGACAAATATAAACATTGACGTAACACGAAACCGCGCGGAGAGTTAATTAACGCACGCGGCATTCACCCAGAGATTGAACAAAAGCACGAATCGAAAACTCTTCGTCTTGTCAAAACATAATGAGATTTCGCACCTCTATCCTCTTAATCGAAATTTTGGCTTCGGCGGTGCAGGCGATGGCACGGGGATAAAATATCGCCATAGTCAGCTGGAGAATGTTGAAGTACTGCGCCATAGTGAAGGCTTTATCAGCAGAGATCGCGTAGCCTTGAAGCACGTACGCCAAGATCGTAAAATAAAGCGTGGTGCGCTCGGTAAAGACGAAGGAGGCCAGATTTACGCCTCTTAAGTACGATGTAATTGCGAGGACGTCGATTTCATGTCTATAAAAACAAAAACGTACTTCAACTTCAACATCGCAATAATACGCGTATTTATAAAAAAAAAATTAAAGATTCTTCGTTGCCATTATCGTACTTTCGAGTGAACGATACGAGCATTTCGAACGGTTTCTCCCAGGTGTACATCTTTATCACTCGAATCCCATTGATGATCTCGCTCATCAGCAGTACCCTCTCGTCCGTTCTCATTGCGACTTTTGCCCGCAATCTCGACGTCATCTTCCCGCAATACGCTAAACACGAATGTTCATTGTTATAGATGCGCAATGATTAATTGACAATGTTAAGCTTAGAAAGAAAAAGAGAAATAGGAACCTTGAACTGGAATGGTTTGTAGGGTCATAAGGCAGACACCGGCAAGGGAAGCGACACCAACGTGACGCCAGATCAGGTAAGCTATCACAGCTCCCTGCAATGGTAGTATCCATATGTAATGGAGAAACATAAACAGTTGTTCAAACCTGGCCACGTCGTTTGACAGCAGATTGATTATTAAACCCCCGGTAGCCTGGCCGGCCGCCGAGTACGATAAACGGGTAATCTGGAAAAGAAAAAAAAGTGCGTTATCGAAAAGGACATTAGTCAAGTGTAAAAGTCCCGCTAACGGTGATAAGATTATTTTAATTAATAATACATGCGTAAAAATAGGACTTTGGTCGTTATTGAGATATGGAGTTTTAGAAGTTTCCTTACTTTTCTATAAATTAAAGACGAACACGCTATCCTTAGACGCATACCAATTTCTAACTGTCCAAAGCTAGAATGATGGCCTATTATTGCCTGCAATATGGCCATCACAATAACGCCAGAGGCAAGTAAGTATGCATCAGAAGTTGTGGTAGTTGAACAGGGATCAAAATGGTAGATCAGAACACCAAGGGTTAAAGGTTGTAATACTCTGTAAGATAAATATTGTAATTATAATTTTGGAATTAACTTTTGAATTTTTTTTTTATATCAATAAAAAGTATTATAAATATTTATGGCAGACTTTAAATTTTGAAATATGAATTATGATAAGCATTACTTTGAAAACTTTTCCATAGATTACTAATTGAAAAGTATGAATAAAAAATATCCTTAAAACAAATGACTCTATTAGCATTTAAATCTAAGATAAACACACACTCATAAGAGTATCAAGTTACATGGAAATAAACTATATTATGGCTCTTACCTTATAACTATAGTTAAAAATAAAACATGCGCAGCATATTGAAAGTAAGCCCATCCAAATGTTTTTCGGATAGCCCTTAATAAACTAGGCTTCTTTTTGGTCTTGGTATATTTGTCCACCTCAAGTTTCCAAAATCTAAAAGAATGAAATATTTGAAAAATTTATGAATTATTAAATTATTGTATATAAAGTAAATGTTATTTATATAAAAAAATTACACTACTATTTACATATAAACACATAACACTGGATTTGAATATTTGGAGACTTTATAAATTGTTAAAATTTTGTATAATATAAATATTATTCATGTAAGAAAATTATCACAATTTTCTTACATGAATAATATTTATATTATACAAAATTTTAACAATTTTGTAAAATAAGTACTTTTTTGCTCATTATTGTGAAATCATGACTATAAAAAATTATAGATTATCACTGATTAAAAGATAAAGATTACATGCCACAAGATTAATAATTTTTGAGTGAACAACTTCAATATAACGGTAACAAAACATTGCTTAAATATATATTCCTGTATTATCAATACAACTTCTTACAACAACCACAGCAAGTGTGTTTCATTCTGTTTTAACCGACACCAATAGCTGCTGAAATTACACCGCAATTACCAAAGTTCTTTCAAACCCATAAATCCAACAAATGCAAAACAGAGCCATAAAAGTTTAACAGCTCTGTCAGCGAAACAAAAGCTACCACACTCCACTTTCTCAACAAAAATAGAGCCAACCCAAAATGCTGCTAATCCATCCTCCCCAGAGAAATCTTCTTCTTCATATACTCCACCACAAAAAAACACTCACTTCTCCAGCCTGTTCCCAAGAGGTTCGCTGAGGTCTTCAGGTAACGCGCTGTGCAGATCTTTAGCCTCGAGGTCATTCTTCCTGGCATGCCAGAACAGCGGGTTCAGCCAGCTGAAACAAGACACACGTGCACACTGAAAAAAAACCCTCTGTCACCCTCTGTAACAGTCATCTCACTGTCTGCCTTCAGAAACTGCAACTCATCGCGCATGAGGGATATAGAAGCATCATCAACACACGGACTTGCGCAATTCTTTCTTACATAAGTCCTCAATATCATCGTCTACTTATATACTGCTCGCAAGCAAATCACTCACCAGAAGAAGATCTTGCTGAGGACGTTAGCCGAGAGCCGTGGACTTGGCCGCTCATGCTTCTTACTCGCGTCCATCCTATATATATATTATACATACATACACTTCTCTTTCAACGCGGCATGGCACACAATTCGCGTCTTCTCTCTTCACCGGCTATATAATATATACACCAGTATAACAACACACTCGCGCGGTAGAATATACCGAGTAGTGCTATATACACGCTCTTGTATATGCACCTCACGCGTCCGAGTCTCAGCACCTACTGACGCGCGCGCATTGTAAAAAGAAGCGCAGCACGCGCGTTGAATCCTTGGTTACGCGCGGGGGTCTCCCTACCCCTCCGCATTATATATATGCGAGACGATTATACGCATTGCTATATATATGCGTGTGATGTGATGATGCCGTTGCCGCGTATATACGAGTGCAGTAGTTGGTTGTCTTGTGTATATATATATATTTATAGATAAAGAAACGAGAAAACTATAATCTAAACGTGATTATTATGATGCTAGGAACGTGTATATATTTGTAGCGTGGTGCGTAGACGTGGCGAGAGGAAAGAGAGAGAGAGAGAGAGAGTTGAAGGACCCTAGAAAATGGGATGATCAAGCGGCGTTCTAAGAAGCGGAGAAGGATAGTATATATAGTAAAAAAGTGGACGCAGGATCAAACGGGTATATATTAAGTTAAGAAGCGGATGATGACGGCGCTTAATACCGGTGTATACCTTTTTGGATATACCGGTTTTCGGGAGACAATGATGTTATGTGCCGAGGTGAGACATTACGTGTTTTGTGTATTTTCGGATGTTTCTTTTTTCTTTTTTTACAATAATTCATTGTTGGACAGGTGATATTGTAGTATCTAATATTTACAACTTTGTGTTTTGTTTCACTGAACAAACAACGACGAATTTGTATATTTACGTACACTTCGAAGTAATTATTCTTTATATGTTGCTTTTATTGCATTATAGTGATTTGTAGGTATATATAGGTATATTACAGTGTAAATAATAATACGTTAGTATGCATAAAAAAAATGTGTGTGTGTGTATTTACTTTCACCCTAAGATTTATTTGTAAAATTAATTTTATCAACAATTACCGATGTGTAAATATAATTGCATAATATTATTATTCTAGATTTTTTTATCGGTTCTTCAGACCGAAAAAATATAAATATACAGCTAAATCAATTGAGATAAGATTAAATAATATTAAAATTAAGTGCATATATGCTTGACTTGACAGTTAGGATATCCGCTCACGTGTGACCTTTCAAATTGAGTAAACTTCAATTGTGTATATAATATATCCAGAGATAAAACCAATTGAAGATGAAACAATGTTATATTAATATTTGTACAGCGTTTGATATATAATACTTTAAAAGCATGAATTTTCAAATCAATCAGAGATAATAAAAATGTAAATAGAGTTTTGTTATTAAAAATTATCGATCGTAAACTATCGATTATCGTCATTTATTAAATTATTTATGTAGTTTCATATCGCGGTTATATTATCTTTGTTAACTTATATACCTATCATTCAAATTTTACTTAGCACATTTTCTCAAAAAACTTGCATCCCAATCATCAATGTTATAGGGTGAGATAACGTATATCGTTAAATAAAAATATGTATATTTTGCATATAGAATCTTATAAATTTTCGTAAAACATACCGTCTAAAAGCGACGATAAAAAATGCATTTTTCAAAATCCATCAGGGTTATCCTTAAATTAACAAAAAAAAAGCATCCACAAGAAAACGGGGTATTTTGCTTATAACTCGAGAACGACAGGAGATATCGGAAATAATTCCAGACAAAAATTGTAAAAATATAAAACTTTACATATAAGGTTACGCGATCTTATAACTTTAAAAAAAAAATACATAGAAATTACAATCGATGACAATAATAGTATAATACATCATTCCATACGAACACAGCGAGCGAAACGACTTTTTCTACTTTTATTAATCGAATGCTCACTTAACGAAGAATTTATCGATTTAAAAAGGAGTCGTGTCATTTTACACTAATTGCGCTTAATGCACATATATATACATATGCACCACGTGCGCGTATTATTTAAATGCACATAGTGAGAAAAATAAAAACGACATCACGCAAGTCCGAGCGAAAACCAAAGGTTATTGTGAAAAAATTCTATCTTACACGGTAAGTTCGAAGAAGTTAAATTAAGATTTCACAACGTCACGTACAGCATATGCGATCCATGCTATTCGTAATATCACGTACGGAGTGTATACTTCCGTTCGAAAATTTGTATTCCAGCTTGAAGACCTCGCGTGGAAATGATAATTATAGATGCACTTTTGTATAAGTATTATAGTAGATATAGTAGAAAAGAGTGTTTGTTGTTTTTAAAATTTAAAAAGCTTTGATTATTTATTGATTGAAAAAAAAAGCTTTGTAATACGCGGTGACAAATGTCGGTGATAAAGATATCGGGAAATCCTTTTAACATTTTATGTATGTGACACATGGTTAAAATACTATTATGTAAAAGATAAAACATATATGTGTACGTATATTCCACTTTGACTGATAACAAATTGGTTTTAAAACTATCTCACATAATTACCATGACAAAAATACTGTATAACACAATACAAAAACAATATTCTATATACAATATTTAATAAGGAATTAATTTTTCAAAATGGATGGATGATAATTGGAATCAAAAGAAGAAAAAAACCACTGAAACCAGAAGAAAAAATCAACTATACCAACTCGATACTTTAATTCATCGTCGACACCCGACATCGGCGCCTAAATCTTTAATCATCGCCGGCCCATCGTAATAAAAAAAGGCACACAGCATGTGCGCGTTTAGCGTAACGAGGAACAAACGCGCTATTTATATACACACGCCGTAATTCAACCGAACTCCTTTTGCTCGTCAAGCCGAGCCCGCGTCTCTCTTTTCATTAAACGAATCGACATTGGCGCGCGCGTTATCGTCTTCGTCGATGTTTTTTTTTTATACGAGTAATTATTACTTAATCCAATAGCTGTTTACAAATAAAAAAGAAATATGTTTGATTACAGGTGTATGGGTGTATTTACCCAGTGATGATTTATATGTTTTTAGAATAAACTATATGTGTGTGAAAGATACAGAAAAAGTTGATTATATAATTGAAAATTTATATATGTATGAATAATTTCGATAAGGAAGTGTTCCTTTTGAATGAACGTTAATATGGGAAATCGTGGAATCGTTATACCTATACTTATATATACACTTGCATATTTACCAATGCAAAGTCAATTTTCATTTTAATCCTCTGAAAATCTCTGTGTAAACTCGAGTCTAGTTTGAATTCGAAATCGACCTTTAGATTTTTTGAGTGAAAAATTTCCATCTCTTGAATTACACTGAAATTTTTATAGTGGCTCACTGCTAAATAATTATGTAAACAATGCGATCCCTAGAAATCAAAACCATTGTTATTCCCTGATAAAAATATAATTTTGATAAGAAATAGCAAATATATCTTATTTTTCTTTAAAATAAACATGTATATATACTTCTCTCAAATCGTTTCTTTTTTCATTCAAATTTGTGTTAAAAAAGTACGAAGACCCTATAAAATCTAAAGCAAACTCGAGTGTTTAAAAAAGAAGCAAAGTAAGTCATACGTGACTTGCACATTAGCGTTCATCGCAGTTAAATAAAATATGGTATTTCTAAGAAAATTACTAAAATTAATTTAAGCGCCTCGGTGCGTTTGCGTTCACACTTCTATTAATTTTTAATTTATTAATAATTATAATTAACATATCCTATTCCCGAAATAAGCAATATGCAACAATATATAAGTTACAGAATATATTTTCTATTCAACTCTAGAAAACTTCGTAACAACCGTCTAATTTTTTTTTTTTTTTCGACACATCGATCTCTTCATAACAGTATATATTATACTCGTGTATCATATCTGTCGCTTCCATAACCACGTGCAGTAACAAATTGTCTTCTATACCAACAAGCAGCCGCCGCAGCGCCGACGACTCAAATCCATTACGTTCAATCAAGTTCAATTCGTGCCTCGGCGGCGCCTCGGAATGTGTATATATGTATGTAAACCCCGCCGCGATTTTATTGCTACGGAATGTATATATATGTGCCTATATAATACAAGAACTGTGTCGCGGAACAATTTTCAAAATTAACGCAATGACGCGGCACGCTTGTTGCAAGTAGTATATAATGGCACTTGGTTTTCTTTTTACGAGTCGGGTTTATTACTCGACGACTACGGTAATTATAATGTAAGGGGAGTTTTTCTTTTTCGAGATATATATGTTTCGTAATGCGCTCCGCGTATATACTTTGAGACAATGAATGGAAATTGGTAGCGTCATTCGATGACGATGATGACTGTATTTGTACTTATATACATATATATATATATATATATATATATATAGGAATGATGAAACTCGCTATTGTTTAAAGAAGTAAAGATTTTTTCGTACATTTGGAACAGTATATGGCAAGGCTATAATTGGGAGTTTATTTAAGAATATATAGCTACTATAAATATAATAAATTAGGAAATGGTATCATCAAGGCATATTAGATAGACAAGTTTTCATTTTATTAAATGCCCACTTCGAGGATCTTTTCTGAAATAAAACGATATATTATATACCTAACTGTGAAATTATAGACAACAAAAAGTGAAAAAATGAGCAATATGTACACAGTTTTAAAAAACATTTTACATAATCGTTTATTGTTATTTCCGCTGAATAATACTGCTTTTGACAAATTACATGACCGTATATATAAAACCTATTGCTCTAACTGTTGTTTTATATATTGATCTATTTAATTATTATAACTAAATTACAAACATTTTGTTTATGTTTATTCTAGGTACCGCTGTATATATAGAATGTTATAGCGAAGGATATTTTACCCGTTGAGATCGACATTCGCAAGAACACCGGTACAGTGAGAATTTGATCTGGGATTAGTAAGATAAGAACCCTCAGGGATTGACTGAATTTACGATGCAGGTATGAATTTTAATAAATAAATTCATAGATAAACTGACGAACACGCGATACCGTAGGAATAAATCATGTAATTTGAACTTTGAAAAAAAAAATGATTAACACAGACAAGAGTTCAGCTTAATTTATACATAACTAATGGCCCTAGTTTGAAGCGTAGTCCTCAATTTGGCATAATTATGACTGACACATAGAAAAAGATTAATTAATGAAATTTTATTTTGCGTTCAATAGAGTAACTGCCGCAAAAATGTTACTTTTAAAGAAAATTTCAGAATTTTCAACTTTCTTGCAATATTTACAATATCAACGTGAAATTAAAAGTAAACTAAAATGAGTCATGCTTTTTATGCATTAGTCACCGCGAAAAGGGTTAACCCAGTCCTCATTACTACCACGCAAGCATATATATACACACCTGTAAAAATCAATAATTATCGATCAAATTCTCGCTCTTGAAATAGGTATATAATACCAACTCGCATCAGTACGATTATCACTTGCACGTGCGCGCTTAATATAACATCGCGCACGATAAACCTGCGAAAATTCCCGATTCCCCTATATATTCCCCTATATATGTATCATGTAAACACCCTATATACAACTCCCGCCGAAATTCAAAAAATTCGTCTGCTCCGCGTAACATAAACAAACATACCTATATCTGCATCCTATAGCATAATATAGCTCTTTTTTCGCGTGCGGTAGTATACTTCCTTTTACCCTCCTACTATTTTTAGCCTATGCGTGAGCATCGCATATCAGCAAACCGCTCCTATATACGTGCGCGCGCGCGCGCGGGTCACGATTATGTCGTTATACCAGGCAGCAGTGGATCGATCGCCGCCGACAACCGCGGCGACAGGTGCGGCCGCCGGTGACGCGCTCCGTTGCGCGCTTGGCAGGGCAGGACGAGGTTAAAGAGAGAGAAAAAAAAGAGAGAGAGAGAGAGAAAGAAAAGTTCGTTGCGCCCGCAAAGGTAAGACAATGCGGGTAAAATAACAAAGGCAAAGGCGCGGTGTGTGAAAGGACGAGGAACATGGCGTTCTCGTTCAGGGCGGGTACCAACTGGTGCCATGATTTCCCGAAGCTCGCACGGGAGTCTGGCTTCTACTTCAATATGCATACTGCCAGGGTGCGCGTCGACTGGAACCGCATCAGTGAGTTTGATTATATATGAGATATATTGCGTCGTTGGTGGCCTTGCAGAGGCGGTTTGCTTGTTTGTGTACATTTTCGTGTTTATTTATTTTACGATTATACTTACTTTTTTTCGCTTAATGTGAGAAATTTTAATGATGCGTGTTGATTTAATCATTAATTAAGTAGAATATTGATATTTTTTTTCGGTGTATTTGTAATAGATAGTCATTCATAATTTAGAAAAAGAAAGAGCAGTATGTGTTAATACGATATGGATTGGAATTTACTGATATATATGGTTGAGTGTAATAATGTTAAAAATAATAAATATTGAGTATAATATATCATGATGATAATTTATATATAGAAAGTATTTATACTTATTTAAAAAGTATATAGTGATTAAGATTTTAATTTACATCCATCTTATCAAGATTGTCCTTTTTTTCCTAGGCTCCATAGATATCGATCGAGTGATAAGGGAAAGAGATTTTCAAACAGTTGATGAGAATGTCAACAATGTTATCGATTATCATCTTGAAAGCGAGTATGACGTCAAGATACTGGATCCAAATTTTGTCAAGCTCTTCCGTCTGGCTCAGTTAGCAGTTGAATATTTGTTGTATTGTAAACAGTATTTAGATCAGAGCGTTGTCATTTTGAAGGAAGAATTAAAGTATAAGATAGAGGAGAATGTTAAACTCAAAGAGGATATGGTGAGATTGCAGGATACCTTGAAAGATGTTAAAGAAAAGCTCAAAGAAAGAACTAAAGCTGTGGAAATGAAGTCTGACTTGCATGGAGAAATTCACAAAGTAAACACAAAATACACTTTTAAATACACGCATACTTTTTAGATTAGTGTTAACGTTTTAAGTATATCATTTTAAATTTAGAATCAATTGCACTAAATTTTCCTTAAGATTGATAAAAAAATATGAAATACGATAGAGAGATCAGATAAAATTATCAAATCATAACATAAAAACTTCTATGTCATTTGAAAAAATTAAAATCAACAATCCTAAGCATAATCTTAAGACTTAAGAGATTGAAAACTTATTTTAAATTCCAAAAATGCTCTTGCTAGTTATTTTTAAACACTGCCTTCTTTGCTAATGTAAATGTCAATTCATAACTTTATGTGTCAATAATCTTTCTTTTCTAAAGAAAAAAAAACACTTTGACTTCTAGTGTCCGCACTGCCCAAAGACCTTCGTCTCGGCGTCATTCGCGAACGCCCACCTGGTGCGTCGGCACTCGAACCTCTCGGAAGTGTTGTCAGCGGCATCACCGGCAAACGACGAGTACCGCGCTGAGACAGAGAAACTGCACAACGAGATCAAGACGCTGAAGGAACGGCTTAATCAGACCGAACGAGTCATACGCAGTGAGACCAGTAAGCACCAGCAGCAGCAAAGGGATAGAATTAGTTCGTTTGATGAAGGGGATTTGATGGTACACGATGATCAATACAGGAGATACCAAGAGGAGATCAGCAATTTGAAGACCATGTTGTTTACAGAGATTAGGGTGAGAAGATATTTAAGAAACTTTTGTTTAAAAATTTGAATGCTTTTTTTTAAGAACTGAAGGATTATAATTTCTGTAATACAAAGTGATGTTATTGTACTAATATATTTTTAACTTTTAGAATATCAAGAGAAAAGAAACCCAGAATTCAAATCAATTGGAAAATGAAATAACTCATGAAAAAATTAAAGAATTAGTAAGTCAACAGGAAAATGAAATTCAAAGGCTAAGAAATCAACTACATGATCATGTAAGTTCTAATTTTAATAGGAAATTGATAAGGTTTTAAAATATGTTCAAACAAGAAAATTCTTTTAGTTGACATCAAATGAAAATGAGGTTAAAATTAAGTTAGTGGAACAAGAAGATTACTGGAAGTCGAAAATTGGACAGATGGAAAGTCAACATCGCAATGACATTGAAAATCTTTTTAAACAGTTGAAATTAACTCAAGAGTCTGCAACCCAAATGAAAACAGAATATGAAGAAAAAGTGGCATCTTTGGAAAAACAGTCAATTGATCAATCAAAATTACTCAATGCCCAAAGTGAACAATTGAATTATTTGACAAAAGGTATGTTAGATGGTCAAAACAAAAGATCCATGGAAAGTCAGAATGAATCTCAGAAAATGAGTAAGCAGAAGCTGGATAGCTTCACCGAAGATAATGTAGACAGTGAATCTAGTCAAAATGTGAAGAAGTCTGCAAAGAAGAAGGAAACTCGAGATGATAAACTTTCTCCCAGTATTTTCAAAACTAATCAAAGTTACAGTAAACTTTTGTCAACTAAGAAAGCTGAAGACACACGGAAAGAGAGATTTCGCGAGGAAATAGCCAAAGAGTCTAATCTTTCAAGATTTATGGAGAAAAAACCGGAAAAGAGTACGGCTCGTAGAAAAATTACCAAAGGAGGTAACAAATATTCATCGTTAGACGAATCTGACAAGACTGAAAGTAGCACAGGATCGGAGTCTGAAACTGAAAGCGATGGAGATTCAGACGAGGAGACGAGTGAATCGTCGGCAACGCACACTGAAAGTACCAATGATGAAGCACCTTCCGAAGATGAAAGCCAACCGCTCAAGGTAAGATGATTCTATTTTAAAAACTTACATTTTATAATTTAATTGTTTTATAATCATAGTGGGAAAGTGAGCCAAAAAGACGTTCTTCCGCTGTATCACTGAATACAGTCCGACAAGAATTAGAAGAATCTTTTGATAACAGGCTGAGAGATTTGGGAATCGATCCTGAATGGGACGGAATTCCCGTAGCAACATTTAAACAGAAAATGGAAACAATTAGACATCAACAAAATATTTCATCTAAAGTAAGAACATAAATTTAGATATTCTAGGCTTTTTAAATAGTATCATCTCAAATTATTATATTTATTTTTAGAAATGTCCAAAGTATGAACAGATTAGAAGAAAACTTCTTGAAGAAGTATCTAAAAGAATATCTGTGAGTCACAAATTTCCGAAAAAACGGGATGAATTAGAAAAAAAATCCTTCTTAAATAAAGCAATGAAAAACGTCAAGTCGAAGGCATTAAAAGCGCTTAATGAATTCAAAGATAAAAAAGGGAATGGTAAGAGCATTATCAAATACAGCAATCTTAAACTTTTTAAAAAATTTTTAATATATGCGATGTTTTTACAGAAACTTCAACTCCGGTACTGAGTTCGAAAAATTCCACTCCCAGAGAACCTCAGCCTAAACGCAGATTTAGCCTTGAACTTTTACCAAAGAAACCGACTCAACAGGACATTCAAGAAATAAAAAGACAAACTCGGCTTGAATCAGGTAGAAAGTCACAAACTGAAGAACCAGTTCCTAGACCAAAATCGAGTATTCATAGGGAAGAAAGTACTCGGCAAGTTACAGAAGCAATAGCCGAACCTCCTAAACGCACAAAGCCTTTACAACGTTCTTACCAAACTATCGAGGACTTTATGAAAGATATTGAATCAAGTCCAAAATTAGATGTAACTAGTACAAAAGTAACATCGACCCCATCTAGAAATGTAAAGAGTCTACTTCAGGATGTTTATTCGTTTACCAATGATTCTGATGGTCAGGCACCAAAGCAAGATGCAATGTGGGCATTAGCTTCTCCTAAAAACAATAAAAGTGTTCTCAAATCAACTACGACTGGAAATATAGGAAGTTTGGTGAAAAAGAAAGTACTTTTTGATTTGGAAAAAGAAGAAACTAGTACTGAAAGAGAGTTCAGTGTAACAAAATCACTTGGTGAATTCGTTGTTGAAGAACATAATGAGAAAAAAGAGGCGAATGATAGCGATTGGAACATATCAAGGTATACCTCTGATAATAATTTATATATGAAACAATAACAATATAATTATTTTAAATTAGGTGATGTTATAAATTTCTGTCTGTAATATGCATAATTATTTTATTTAATGTTTTAATATTATATATCACAGTATTTCAGAAGAAAAAGAAAAAATAATTGTAAAAGAAAGAAGTGCAAGCAATGAAAATATTCAATTAAAAACTTCACAGAGCGAGAAAATTGCAGAAATTTCGAGAAAAATACAAGAGAAGGTTATATTTTCTTCATTGAAAATATTTTTTAATAATGAAAATAGTTCAACAAATAAGTATTTCTTTACAGCTTGAAGCTTCTCGAAAAAAGCCAGCAGGATCAATAGAAGCAATGTTTTCTGCCAAAGCATTTTCTGCTAGCAATGAAAAAATTGAAGACATGCAGAATAACCAAAGCTCGAACATAATCACTTCCATACTGGAGGGTCCTACTAGTCATATTGAACCCAGGCCTCGAAGCAATCAAGTGCCTCGACCTGCTCCTCGCAGACAGCTGTTTGAAACCAAAGATTCAGATTTAGATATAGATATAGATGATCTATTAGCAATCAAATAATCTAAAATACTCAAAAATAGATATTGTGGTATATTTATGCCATAATTTTTTAAAAGTTTACAAATTTATACAGAAATATATGTTTCTAACATTCTCAATACTCATAAGCTTTGTTTAATAATTATAGCATAATACTTTATTCATTGTCTTTGCAACAAAAGTAATGGCAAAAAGCATGGCATAAATAAGCATAATTTCTGTATGCTAGATATATGTATTTAAGGTACTAATTTATTTAATTTAATAAGCTCTTTACTGAAGTATTATTATAAAATGTAAGTAATTTTATTAGCTTTTTTATTTATTTAAATTGACTTACTTTAGTAAAAATTTTATACTGTTTTACAATTTGAACAAGTAAAAACAAATGTAGGTACAACGAAACATCATTTTTTTCGTATGTACATTATTTATTATTTAAGGTGATATAAGTAGAGAGTAAAAACTGATTAAATGTTTATACTGCAGTATTGCCATGTAATATCCGTCCAAAGAAACCATGTACAAAATAATTTAAAAATTTTATTATACTATTTATATGTTATATAATAGTTATATAATTTAAAAATATTATTTAAAAATATCAATAAATATAAGAATTACTAAGAATAGAAATTTAAAATTTGGCATTTATTTTATAACTTATGCTAAAAAAAATCATATAAAAAACAAAAATTAATTTTACGAATTAAAATTACTGTTAAAAATCATGATAAATACTTTAATTTTAGTTGTACTGCATGACAATAAGGATCCCTAAGCTAAGTACTAAGTTACTATTTTATAACTTAGATCAATAATTTATATTTGACGATTTCATTTTTACAGGAATTCACTAAAAAAGTTTGTTAATTATTTTGTAAATAACTGTAAAATTTAAACTTTTTTTTTTAAATTTAGCGCGAACAAAATGACAATGCCGCTAATATTATAATATGGCTGACAGTTGAAAACGTCGGAAGACAGGGAGCAGTATTTTTTAGAATTATTTTCTCATTTAATTAATATATTTTTCCTTTAAAAATGTTCTTCAACTACTCATTTAATAATTTAATTAGTTTATTACTAGAAACTAAAAAAATAATTGGTTTTATTCAAGTGAATCGTTGATTCTTCTCATTTTTAATGAGAGAGGTTAGAATGACCAATGTTGACATTGTTTACATTCTAAGAAAAAAGTAAGTACTTATTAATATTTTACTTTATACATTATTATTTATTTCTTTTTTGATTATATTTCTAATGTATTTTAATAAAATCTTATTAGTTTGAGTGATAAAACTTTAATTTATTATTACTTTCAAAGTAATTATATATAATACTCCATTTAGTTTTAAAATAATATAATAAATTGTTATTTGATTTTACAGACCAATGTGATCATAATTTTTTGATAATTTGGAGATAAAATGTCTCTAACAGAAGCATCGAAGTTGATCTGCCTTGTTTGTAGTTTAAATGTTGATTTAAACTCTTGTACAAATATATTTTACGTTACCCTTCCTCACAAAGAAGAAATTTTAGCCAATTTTATACTAAAAGTACTCAAACTATCAACTTCAGATCTACATAGCTCTTATGTTTGTTTAAGATGCTTTAATTTATTTAGAATGCTGGAACAAGCTCAATGGACAGCTGACAATATACGTTGTGAAGTTTTAAAAGTTTTCCAAAGTCGTACTGAAAAGTTACCTGCAGATAAATCTCTAAATGAGATTTCACCTGTCAACAAAGTAAATATTATAAATTTCAGGATGTTCTTTATTTCAAATATTACTGATATTAATTATGTTATTATTTTACAGATTGTTGAAGATTTCTCTGAAGCTGATAGATTAGATCAAATTATTGTATCAAATGTAATTACAGAGCATTTATCAGAAAAGGATCTCAGCTCATTGAATAATATTACAAACAACATAGTGAATAATTCAATGGTGATACCAAATGAAATAGAAGTTAATCATAGTAACGAATCTCATGTGATACATAATGACAAAGAATCCAAGCCAACTTACACCTCTATTAAGCTAAGATTAGACAATAAAGACTGTACTAAATCCTATAAAACAGAAGCTGTGAATATAAATGAAAATACTTCTATATTTTCTGAAGAAATGATCAAACCTGCCGATATTGAGAACCAGAAGAAATTTGAATGGCTAGATATAGAACATATTCCTAATTTGACAAATGATATAAATACTGAAAGTAAGTTGAATCTCCTTAATTTTACGAAATCCAATGAATTCATTTCTACATTATATTTAAACTGAAATTTCAAACTACAATGCACAAAGTGATTTTACATAAGTCAAAATAAAATTGTGAAACATTGGCCAAAGTATACAAATTTCTCATATGATTCTAACAATTACAAATGTTCTTTATTTTATGTGCAACTTTTATTTTTTTTTAGATCCAGAACTCCCGATAGATTCACTCCATGAATCAACCATCAACCAGCCCGCTACAATCACCATTTCCCAGAAGCAACCCTCGAAACCGCATATCTGCACTACGTGCAACAAGCAGTGGCGTAGCGTAGCTGAGTTGCGAGCCCACGAGCGTACACATTCGTCCCTGCGTCCTTACATGTGCGAGAAGTGCGGCCAGGCATACAAGCACAAGCGTGCCCTAGAAATCCATGTTGGTTTGCACAACGGCGTCAGCCCTTTCCAATGTGGTGAATGCGGCAAGTGTTTCACCCAGAAGGCGGCCTTACAGCGTCACCTACCCATTCACACTGGTGACCTGCCCTTTCAGTGCGAGCTCTGTGGCAAGAGATTCGTACATCATACTAGTTACAATATGCACGTGTTGTCACATACAGGAAAGAAGTCGTATACGTGTCATGTGAGTGTTGAAAATGTTTTATTTTTTTCCATTGAGATGAATCATTGTTGAAAATCGTGAGAAACTACTTTGAGTTTATACATATTACATTGTTGTTCCGTCGAAAAATTTAGAAACAAACAACAAAATATTTTAATCTAATCAAACGAAAAAAATTGCAGGTATGCAACCAGTCGCTGCTTTCGACGTCGCATCTTAAACGCCACATGCGCATGCACACGGGCGAGCGACCATACGTCTGTCAGGCTTGCGGAAAGGCCTTTTCCGAACGGTACAATCTTCACGCGCACATGAAAATCCATGACGAAAGCGCAATGTCACGAAGTCAACGAAAACTCAATAGGTGAGTGATCATAGACGAAGGTTTTTTAATATATTTTCCTTTTTTGTGGCTTTTCCATAAAATTGCGTGGATTTATCATAGGTATATTAAAGATTGAGGTTGAAAAAAATAATGAGAAAACGGTTATAACATTTATGGGAAGCCGAAAAATGATATTTTGAACTTACTATTTACTATTTTTATCTTATTAATAATAAAAAACAAATAATTAGATGCATTAATTTTATTGCAGTAACGTTTTTCCATATAGTATTATAATTTAATAAAAAAATATTTTGTAACTTGATTAAAATCCACTATTATACATATACAGATCGCTTGTTTCGATTTCTTTTTTCTTTTGTCCTCTTTTTTTTAATATAAAACTTCTAACAAATCATCTCTGTGAATAATTCATCGTTCTAACAATTATGTTTCATTGTACACAGATGTGACGACTGTGCCCTAACGTTCTCGACTAAACGAGCATTTGCAGAGCATTTGAAACAGCAACATCCCACCAACGGTAAGACGATTAGCAATACTACCGCGACAAAGACGACGACGGACGAAGCGAGTATCGTCAACGGCGCTGACCTGCTGGAATCGTGCGTCAACGAGGTATGGCAGACGTCTGTCCAAAGCCGGCGAGAGGCTAAGGCTCCACGATAATAGTGGAGAGTTCGCAACGTATAGGAAAAAAGAGAGATTATAAGTGCGTCGAGGGTGATTGATGTGTTTGTAAAAACATGAATGAGTGATGAAAAATTTGATTTAATTTCAACTGAAGCTGATTTTTCTGGGTCGCAGTAGATTTTTTAAATAAAATGTATAGTATTTTTATGATTTTGTCGAGATTTTTACCTAGATAATGCAAAAGCAGCGTGAAGTTTGTTAATGAATTAAATTTCATCAACTTGTATGTTTGAATTTTTTTTTTATAAATACGTATGATCGTAAAGGTATCGTAAACGTTACTACAAATTAATTACGTAATTCAGTAAAATTTATTCTTAATAGAACGTTATTTTGAACGTTCGTGATTTTATATTTACACGCATTACGTTTTGCAGCGGTAACGTAAAGCAATGAATCATTGTTATATAATAATTCACGCCAAAAATGTGTGTATTCTAATGGCTCGTGACATTAAATTAAATTAATATAACAATATGCAAACTTTTTTATACTAAGTATAATTAATTTTCCACGAGAAACAAAAGTCCTATATTAAGCCATTGGTTGCCTTATTACAAGGAAGCGCACAAACTTTTTACAAAAGCACTGTAATAATAACTTTTATAGTTTACAAACGTGTGACAAATGGCCATATTTTTTTTTTACAAATATAATAAGTATTGACTTTTATATCTAATTGTATAATTATATTGTACATTCAAAAAAATTTTTATAACGAGTGTGATAAAAATAATAAATTTCGTAAACTAAAAAGGGCTTTTTATTTATTTATCAAGAAATTTATTTATACTTTATTTATCACACTTCCGTACGGTTCAAATTTTCCTGCAACCAAAGAAACCGCAACAATTTTCGTAAGATATTTTTATTTGAACAGTTAGTTTAATATTTTAAATGTATCAGAGTAGTAGGTAATATTTCAGCGCCTTAACAGATAACCCGCTTTACATCACCTTACACAACTCACTATCTTAAAAACATAAAGAAATTCGCATAATAGCGCAATTTATTAACTTGCTAAATCAATACCTTTTTATTCATTAAATTGGATTATATATACATACACACGCCATACACTCAAAATGTGAGGCATGAAACCAAGTACCAACAGTTGTTTCTGGTTGATCACTTCTCGCGATTTATCATGTTGATGCCATTTTTTCGATTGCTGCTCTGTCAAATTCGTAGGAATGAAATTGATCCTTCTCGGTGATATCTATCGCCCCTTTCCGCTTGTAGAGGTTCTTGGCGGGATTCCAATCCGTTACGAACAATACCATTTTGTTAATGTTTTGTTCAGCTGCTTTCTGCAAGGTAAACAAATTGAATTGATAAAAGTTGCACTAATATGTTGTGTGATAATCTGATTTTTCAATTATTCGAATGATTTTATAAAATTTATTACTTTGCGTTTATGTCAAATGTGTGTTGAAAGTAATTATTTCCAACTGAAGTGATTTCGGAGCTATCACGTGCTTTTTTGTTTTTGTTTTTTTAAGAATTTTATTCAGAGTAGGTTTGAGAATAGAGTATGGAAAAAACAATTGATGAAAGTTTAAAAATAATAAAGATACTGAACAATTCGTGACTTAATAATAATTAAAATGGCTAGAAAATTTTATTCTTGAAATGGTTAAATAATATAATCGATCAAATTCTAAATTATTAAACAGCTTTGTTTAATATCAGTACTGATTTTTCAAATGTATTATCAGTAATTTAACTAGTTTGAAATCTTACTTTGGCAATTGCATTGATAAGTTTATCTCCAATACGATAATTACGAAATTTTTCTTGTACATAAAGATCTTGAATATGCAGATTTTTTCCTCGTCGTAGATTGTAGGTATAAAAATAATGACCATAGCCAACCACAGCATTATCAATTTCAGCTACGTAGAATCCCATGTTTGGATTTTTTACATCAAAAGTGTCCCTCTCCAGCACTACAAATAAAAAATCATTTTTCCTATAACAACAAGCAGACGATGAAACATGTGTGTGTGTTAAATTAAAACCTCATTACTGTATATATTTTAGGTAAAAGTGTATTTGAAAAATATTAATTGTTTATCATACTATATCTTATCGATGTAGCTTCAAAATATCATACCACAGTTTGCCGCTTATTTTAATTTCTAAATGGAAACTAGGAAAGAAGAATAAGAAAAATCTCACCTTTGATGTTGACTTCGGGAGTGTTGAAGAATTTCTCATAATTCATTAACTCCTGCAAGTAAAGAACATAATGTGTGACATAGAAGCATTTACTTAGTTCACATAAATATAGAATATTACACCGATTTTCGTACCTTGGATAAATTAAGAAGCGCTTGGCAGTCGTCACGTCTCGCCTCGCGGATTATTACATTGGAGTAACTCATTTTCACTATACTTCTTCACCACGACTGGAAACCAAAAGTAATACTCCAAAAGTCTACTAGCGAACAGCTATAAATTCGCACCTAGGAAAAACTAAATTCTGCTAAACATTTTTAAGACTGATACTAAATATGAGGTGAGATAAAGAAATAAGATAAGATTATAACCATATCATATAAAAATTCTGATATTGTTATTTATGAAAAAATTAAAATCAATAATTATCATCTTAATAATTCAAAAATTGATTTTTTCTTATGCCAAACTACTCTTGATTAATTATAAAAACGTTTTTTCTTTTTGTACTAACTCAATTTGTAACTTCATAATTTCTCCTTACTCTAAGAAACACTTTTCCTGACGTATCATCTGCACTAATGCCATCGTTTCGGCGCCGTTCACCGGCACTCTTATCTTTTCAATATGTTGTCAGCGACATCGCCGGTAAACAAATAGTGTATTATAATATTTGTTCAGTTAAAAATTACTCAAAACTAAACTTAAAAACTACTATTACAACGAAAACGCTTAACTAGTGCCACATTTATTTTATATATAATTAAACTAAATCCTAAGAAGTGTATAAAATTTACAATAATATAAACCTCACAAGGGGATACGATTCATAAATTTATGTCATTTGCCGCGTGAAAATAAAAAACTTGTAGAACGAGATCAACATGCGGACGGAAAAAGGCTCAATAAACCGAAAAAGTCTATACACAGTCAGATAAGTATCAGTCGCAACTACGGGAATATAATTGAAATTTCATTAATTAACGGAAAAGTCTGCCGAAATGTTAATTAAAAAATTGTTTTTCAAAATTTCGCATTACAATATAATTAGTTATACTTTATGAAAACATTGCGGTAAAAAAATAAAAACAATAATTGGGTATATATTATAATTGTGTACATATACACATCATTGGTTGATTCACGATTCATTGTTAATTGTAAATATATTATAACTAAAAAACAATATAGTTTATCGTTGGTTCCTTTATTTTCTTGATTCGTAAATTATACTTTAAAGATTCTCCAATCATATAAATGTAGCATTTTTTAAATTTATGTATTACAGTATAGGGATACTTCAAATTTTAATTAATTGGTAGAACAACTCTGGAACAATAAAAGCAATGACAAAGGACTACAGTGAAAGTAATAAAGATATCGTAAAATAAAAACCGCTTTTTTACAGTATTCGAGGATAAGATACGGAGAAAATAAGCATCTCAGTTCTCCGTATTTTATCGAACTCGTTTGGCTCTCGTTCCCGCGAATTCGTGCATCTCGAGCAACGTATTCATGCTATATAACGCGCGGAGAGAGCGCGACTATATCGCCGTTGCAAAGTCGCGCTCAATTCAATTTTGAATTAGATTCTTTCAGATCGTCTAACCGCGCGCACGCGATCGCCTTATATTCGGATACTCTAGTGACCGATGCTATCTCCGGGTCCAGCCTTGCCATCGTCGTCCCTGCTAGGGAAGTATTTCGGCAGGCCTACTGTTGTCGCGACTGAAAAGGAAGCTCCCATCAACAGCCTGCATTGAGTCAACGGTAACGCGACCTGCAAACGACTCCGTGAGTAGACCGTTTTCTACGATTTTAGCTGGACTGGCACAGCGCGTCCAGTCCATGAATGTTCTTGTATTTTCGACTCGCCATCGCGAGCGGCTAGTGTTGCGTTCACCGGCCCAACGAAAATTAATTATACTGATCCACCCGCACCGAGCGGCGGATCCTGACTTCTTGTCCGCGCGCAACGCGACGCGTACCTTTTGTATTTTTACTCGAATAGACTTTGTTATTGTTTTATATACATCAAGACTATTCTTTTATTTCAATATCTTAACCTAACCTTCTCCCGGATACCGCCGCCTCCGCGGGTTCGTCGTCTGCAGTGACGAACATAGCTGAGCGGCCGGCTTCGCGAACTCAACATTTGTCAACTGTTTTTCGGGTGGCAGCATCCCCGAGAAGTCATTTTAGATTGACTCCCGCGGCACCGCGTACCAGGGTACGAGCAGTCGGAAATATATTGAATTGCTATTATAAAACTGTTATAACAGTTGTTGTAAAAATGACAAGTTTTTAACTAATTTTTTCAAGAGTAATCAATTTAATAAAAGATTAATACATGTCATAATTTCTTATTGATAAATATATAATACCTATAAGTGAAAAAAAATTTATTCTAAGTCATTATAAGACACCGTAATAATACATGATTGCAGCTCATCATGTTGATGCCATATTTTCCATCGCTGCCTTGTCGAATCGATAATAATGAAATGATTGCTCTTTCTCGGTATAATCCATCGCACCTTTTCACTTGTAGAAGTTTATTGCGCGATTCCAACTGCTTGCGTAAAATTGAACTGAGCTAATGTTTTGTTCTATTGCTTTCTAAAAAATAGAAATATTTTAGCATTAATATTTAATAAAAATATTTTATATTTTTTTTTAGTTAGATTAATGAATACTGCATTAATTCGCCGTAAGATGATTCAGTAGAAATTTTCATTTGGTTATTTATATCATAATATTTTTTTAATTCAATAATTCACTAAAATTCTTATAATCGAAAAAGTAAAACTAATTAGATAAATTGTAAGGCATACAGATACATATCAATGAATTTCCTGTTTGAAAACTTACTTTGGCAACTGAATGCATAAGTTTTTCTCCAATACCATAATTGCGAAACTCCTCTTGTACGTAGAGATCTTCAAGGCACATTACTTTTCCTCGTCGCAGAGTGTAAGTATAACAATAATGACCATAGCCAACCACAGCATTATCAACTTCAGCTACATAGAACCCCATGTTTGGATTTTCTGCATCAAAATAATCCCTCTCCAGCACTACAAATGACAAATCATTGTCCTTATATTAACAAACAGATAAAGAAAAAGCTTAAATTATTATTTTCATCATCTTATATTTGAAGTTTTAAAACATAACATGCAATCATCGACATATTTTATTTTACATGCGAAAATTTAAAAAAAAAGTAAAAAGAAAATTTCACCTTCGACGTCGATTAGGGGAGAGTTGATGAATTTGTGATATCTTGACAACTCCTGCAGGTGAAAAATACATGTGACACCCAGGCAACCAATTAGAATAGATAAATAAAAAATTATTATTAATAAAAAAAATTGCTTTACCCTAGATAGCTTAAGGATGGTTGGGCAGTTCTCGCGCTTCGGTTCGCGTATTATCGCGTTGGAGGCATATCCATCTTCACTATATTGGTCGATCAAGAATGAAAAAAAGAATAAAAAAATATAAAATAACTGAGATATGGCAAAAAGTCGTTAAAGAAATTTTGTTCAAAACTCACGATTAAATATACAAGGTATGATAAAAAAAAATGAGATAAGATTATGAAATCATTTCATATAAAGATTTTATAATATATGAGCAATATCACGTTTAATTGCACCTTTTTCGTTCCAAAATTAATAAAAAAATTTTTTTTGCACACCTCGTACACCTAATTTTTGTCCAACTTTATCTACAAAGTGTGTCATTTTAATTGTCGTACCCAAATATTTTGAAAACGATGCATCCTAAAAAAGCGATGTAATAAGATCATGTTCGAGCTCTGATAATAAAAAAAATACTATCCCATATTCTAAAAATAAATAATTATTATACCAACTCCAACAGGAAGACATGACTCTTTACTTATAACGATAGAATAATATTCTTTCAGTATAAGAACTGTTAGTTGATATGGGAATAATGTATCAGACTACCATAATAATGATTTCTACAGTAGATCGTCTTACCAGTTAGATTGAACCCAGGCCTCGAAACAATCAAGTACCCAGCAATCGCGCAGCAATACAATTCCTTTGGCGGACTGCGTTAGGAATATTTTGGAACGCTGCGCGCTCAAAAGTTTCTCAATGTACTTATATACTCCTCGCACAATTAATAGGGAACTCGTTTTAGCTAGGTCTCTCAACTAGTATTTATATAATAATTATACTGAGTCATTTTATCATTTACATAGCATACAAATTACGAATGTTTATATGCATAAAATTTTGTAATTTTTATGTGTAAATAAGTGACGCGTGTGTGTGCGCGTATGTGTGTCTCATGCAATGCTTCACACAGTAGATTTCAAAAATATTGTTTATACTATAAATATAATGTGGTCATACCAAAACCAAAAGACTAATGGACAAACAAAATTTGCTGCAGTAATGTATTGCGTTGAGGAATATATTGATTGTTTAGTAAATAACGTGTCTAAAACGTATATACTCGAAAAAATTTCCATTTCATATTTGAATGTAATGAGTAGGAAGGTGCAGAGGTTATTATATTGAATTATACTTTTTAATAAGTATTTAGGGTATTAGACTTTCATTATAACTAAAGCGAAATATTTAGTATTTATACACTTATCTTCAAATGGCATTTTTAAAAGCCCGTAAGTATTCTTTGACTCTAAAATAAAATTTACAGAAATATCTATATTCAAAACTATTACGAAAGCGTCAACAATAATAACAAGTATGAAGTAAAAAATAGCCGCATTGTAATTTTAAAAGAAAACGTCACGTAGCTTGGTTCAAGTAATTAAAAACACGGTCGTATATATAGAAAAAAATTTTTATTTTCGGTAAGTTGAAAAATATTTCAAAGTATTTTATTATCTTTCAATGTGTTGTAGTTTGCTAGAATACTTTATATTCGACTTTTTTTCATTAGTGATAATTAGTATGACGTAAAAGCTACAAAAAACAAACATATAAGCATATAAAAAATATAAATATAACGGGCTAAAGTCCGTTGAAAAATAAATGGCAATCATCTACGAGGTATGACAAATTCTTTCTGTGAAGACTGGCGATCATAGTGGAGAGTTTGCGACGTAAGGAGAGAAATTGGAAAGACGACTGGTATGTTTGAAGAAAACGTAATGGATAATAAATTTTGTTAGTAAACTAATAGATTTCATTGATTTGCATATTTCAAGATTTTTTTTCTTCTTGCAAATACGTATGATCGTAAATGTATCGTAAATTTCATTTCAAAGTGCATACGTTTATAGCTAAATTGTATTCTAATTTCAAGATCAGCTACATCAAAAGTTTTCCTTCTTAAATATCTTTGAAATTCTACAAAAAATAAAATATGCGCCAAAAATGTGCATACCCTAATTGCTCTTTCGTGACGTTAACTAAGAATAAAATAACTGTACACAAGCTTTTTATTATACTAACTATAGTTGAATACAATGAGAAAATAAGCTATGATTGCTTTACCACAAGAAAACGTATAGACATTTTTTTATAAACACATCGTAATTGTAAAGACTTTTTTATTTTACAAACGCGTACTAATTGATCTATATTTTTTACACATAACAACTACTGACTTTTAAGTTGTGTAATTATATGATTGTATACACGAAGAAAAAATTAAAATTAAACTTTTTTTTTACAACGACTATAGTGGAAATAATAAAGATCGCAAACTAAACGACATCATTTTCTATTTATTAATAAATCTACTGATATTTTATTGGTAATTCTCACTGCACTTGGATCAAATTTTCTGAAAAACAAAAGGAAACGAAACTTTTCGTAAAATACTTTTATTTCAACAAAGTTAGTATATATATTATAACATTCAAAATATATAAAAGCAATAATTAACATTCAACATCTTAATACAAAGTTTTAATACTATAACAATACTTCTATATTTCTTTGATTTAATATTTTGATTAGAATCTTTGATTTTTTTTTTTTCATACAAAGAGATAACCCATTTCACATCACCGTATATACGCAATTATCATTATCTTAAAAAAAAATGACGAAGTTGGCACAACAACATTACATATAGTGACTCGTTAAATGAACGCTTCTTCATAGCGCAATTAATTAAAACTCGAGCAGGACATTTCTTACTAACGTGCGCCGCTCAAATCTTGCACTTTTAATTCCTCACAATTGACATAAGTAATGACGTTAAGGCCGCGCGACAAGTGAAATGTCTTGAAGCTGTCATCGATTGATGACTTGGTTACTCGCGTCTCTCATCATGTTGATGCCATCTTTTCAATCGCTGCTCTGTCGAATTGATAAAAATGAAATTGTTCCTTCTCCGTGTAATCCACCGCACCTTTTCGCTTGTAGAAACTTTTGGCGGGGTTCCAGTCGGTTACGACGAATTCCATTTTGCCAATGTTTTGCTCAACTGCTTTCTGCGAAGTGGACGAAATTTTAATCGGATTAATGAACCGCGTATTAATTATGTCGCCAAATAATCTGATCAGAATTTTCTAGTTATTTATGTAGTCTAATAAAATTTATTACTTCGAATTTATTCAGTAAAATGTGCGTTGAAAGAGACCACTTATAATAATTGAAGTTAATTAACTTTGCAAATGTTAAATTAGTAGATAATTAGCTTGATTGCTGTTGCTAGTAATATATGTTATCAAGATTGTGTGGTATTACATGTTAGTGATAAAAGATAAATGTACTTATTTTATACTTAAAATTCAAAGAATCTATCTATAACATACTTTTTGTGGATTATAAAATAGAATTAAAAAATTACATTTTTTAATTCAACAATTCATTAAAATTATTAGAATGTTTTTACATATGATAAGGTAGAACTAATCAAATACAATGTAAAGAAACAAACTACTTTATCAAATGCACAGTACTGTTTTTCTCAATATACTGACATCAGCAAATTAGCTGTTTTGAAATCTTACTTTGGCAATTGCATGCATAAGTTTATCCCCGATACGATGATTGCGAAACTTGTCTTGTACGTAGAGATCTTGAAGGCACATGTTTTTCCCTAGTCGCAGAGTGTAAGTATAAAAATAATGACCATAGCCAACCACAGCATTATCAACTTCAGCTACGTAGAATCCCATGTTTGGATTTTCTACATCAAAGGTGTCCCTCTCCAGCACTACAAATGACAAATCATTTTCCTCATAACAACAAACAAGCAAAGAAACATGTATGTGTGTATGTGTGTGTTAAATTTAAACTTCTTACTACATCATCTATTTTAAGTAAAAGAGTATTTGAAAAGCATAAATTATTGTTCACAGTATCTTATCTGTAGCTTGAAAATATCACATTCGGTAATCAGGATATTTCACTTTCCACGTGAAAATTAAGAAAAAAATAAAGGTAAACATCTCACCTTTGACGTCTATCTGGGGACTGTTGAAGTGTTTGTGAAAATTCGCTATCTCCTGCAGATGAAGAACACATGTGACACAGAAGCACTCGATTAGACAACAAGCATGTTTTGATCCAAGGGAAAATTAAAGCAGTATTATGGAAAAAAAAACAAATGATGCACTGGCTCTCTCACCCTGGACAAATTAAGAAGAGCTTGGCAGTCCTCACGTCTCGCCTCACGGATTATCACATTGGAGTCATCCATCTTTACTACTTGTTAACCACAGAAAAAAAAGGAAAAAAAAAGGATAATTGCGCACACGCGTCGAGAGGTGCGAGTCTGTTGCCCGGAGGAAAAACTAAATTGCACTAAAGCGCCGTGTGTGTGGTGCGAGCGCGGCAAGCCACCGCGCAGACACGCAGACCGCTGCAGCAACACCGCCAACGTGGAATGCGCGCGCCTATATAAACAAGATAGGGATAAGATGCCTTATCCCCGCGCGCGCGTCGTGTGTCTCGCGGCTCGCGCACGCGAATAAGTATGCGTGCATTACGTAACACGCCCGGGCATATGTGCATACACAGAGATTTATGACGCGTCGTCTGTGTATATGTATATGTATGAGTTACCTTTTGAATTATGTAAGGCATCGGACACGATTTTCTCTCCCCCTCGCGCGCATGCTAAAGCCGCTGCTCGAGCGATACGCGCGCGTGTGCATCCGGCGAATCAAACGCTCGGTAATTGGGTTTATTAATTATCACGGTCGGCAAACAGAGAGCCGAGAAGTCTGTATAGTAGATCGAGCACTAATCGAATATAGAGCTGTTGTTGTGGGTGGCAACCCCTGTAGCTAATGTTTTCAGGAAAGTAGGAGCTGAGAATTATTTTTAGAGAAGCTGTTGATCTATGTCTCTTATTATAAATGATTTTGATGCTAGTTTTTTTTTTTTTAATAAATATCAGTTTAATACTAGGGTTCCTTAAATAATAAATAATTAAAATGTACGAATGATAGACAGCTGAATTATGATCATAAAGGTTTTTTGGTGAGCTCAAAGAGTCTATATAAATGCCACTCTTCACTCTCAGTCAGGTCAATGGCTCCCTTGGAAATATAAAATTTTCCCGCGTTTTTCGGGTCCAATACCCAAAAGTCGATTCTGGAGCACTTTTCGTCGCTAGCTTTCTAAAAAGTTAATGAAATCATTAATAATAATAATTACGTACAAGACAAATTAGAGGTAATAAAACTGTTAAAGCACCTTAGCTACCGCAGAGAATAAATCACTTCTTATGTTTGCTTTATGTTCATTGGAAGAGACATAAAATTCTAGTAGATACATTGATTTTCCTTCCCATGTTGAGTATGCATAGCAATAAAGTGCATATCCAACAACTTTATCATTTAGTGTTATAACCAGATATCCAAAGTAGGGATTTTTTTTATCAAAATCATTATTCTCTGAAATAAATTAAATTAAATTAATTGATGTATATTTGATTTGAAAAACAAAAAAATTTCCTTTTTAATTGTTTATAAAAGATATTTAAATTGTGGTAGTACTTCTATTTACATGATAAAGCAAAAGTATTTTAAATTATAAGCAAATATTTACAAAAATGTTATGTCATCTTTTACTGCTTTAACAATTATTAAAAATTAATAATAATTTTTATTGTATATTGGATAATTAATATATCATGATTTTATTATAAATATTTGCATAATTATTATATTACCTTCAATGGCAATAGAAATTTCATCAAAATTTGATTCACTCTTTTTTCTCTGAGATGTGGTAGCTGATTCCTAGTAAAAATTAATTTGAATTTAGTAAAATAATAGAATGATTATAATTGTTAATTTTCAAAACAATAAGTACTTCTGCTAATCTCTTAATTGAGTTGAAGTCATCAGGTCTTGCTTCACGCACTTCATACAAGTCATTTGAGTTGTCTGAAACCAATTAAGCATTTGTATACATAAATGACTTTGCATTCAATGCAATGCAAGCAATCACTAAATTATAATTACCAACTTGTTGCAAGTTTTCTGAGAGCCTCTTGATTTAGCCGGAACATGTGCCAACCTTCCATTTCTGTCAAATCAACAGAGCCCTTGGCCTTGTAAAAGTTTTGTGCAGGATTCCAACTTAGGACTGAAAAGTCCAAATATTGACATTTATCATCAAATGTTTTCTATAAAAAATTTTTTTTATTAATTAACGCGTATAAAAAAAATAATTGTTAAAATAAAATTTTAGCTAAATAATGTGTACCTTGGCCACACTGTCAAAAAGACGACTACCAACATACTTCTGTCGAAAATCTGGTGTCACATATAGATCTTCCAAATGTATAGCTTTTTGATCCAGAGTGGAAAAAATATAAAAATACAGTGCATATCCTACAACTTTTCCATCACACACTGCCACAAAACACTTGAACAATGGATTTTCACTGTCAAAGCCATCCTTTTCCAATACTGAAAGAAAAAAAAAAATGTTATCATTATAAGTGGAGCTTCTGGAACACTAAAAATAGATATATTTGCTTACTCACCCTGATAATCTATTTTAGGACCATCTGGCATTTCTTCAAAATCAGCCAACTCCTATTAACACATAAATTTATACATATAAAACACATAAAAATATTTATTATTTAAAAACATAACAACTAATTATTTTGCATAATTTCCAGTACATCCTGATAGAGCTTTAAGATAACACCCAATCAATAATATTATTTTCAATGACACAACATCACAATTGTATTTCCAATTCTAAATCTTACAAAATCTTACCAGATATTTATAATTTTTGTTCATGATAGTGCTCAAATATAATACACCACAGTTACTAATTGGAAAATTATTAAACACATACAATTCACTCACTCTTTTCTCACTAAAATTACACTTTAATAAACAAAATAAACAATCAAAAATACTATCAGCAAAATATTCATATACATTTCTACAAGCCTGATTATTAAACAATATAAACTTAACTTATTAAAAAGTTATCATCTAAATTTAACAACTACTCTGTCTCACTTTTATTACCCATTTTTCCTTCTTTTCAAATTCAAATTCAAATCATCACCCCCCCCCCCCCCCTCATATATTATCCAAAAACACTTCATAATTTCTTGCCCTTTATTCAATTCAAAACAACGCCACACACACCATATCACCACTCGTTTCACTATATATATATATATATACACAAACCACACGCAGTCACTCACGCGTGCGCCCGTAATATATATATATGTATCACAGTTATAGCAACCTCTTTCTCCTAAAAATACCCCACAGCCAATACCTCCTCAATTCCAAAAATAAAGCGTACCTGAATGAGTCCGCGTATTTCAGCACAGTCGTCCCTTGCAGCCTCCCTCACTTCAATCGCTTTCTCCATGATTCTCAAGCTCAACCTATATACGTGTGACAAAAACAACAACACAACTCTCTCTTATATATTGCACATAAAACAAAAAAAAAGGAAGAAAACCAAAACAACAGTATACTCTATATATATATACACTCGCCGGTAATATATATTATAGGTACATTGACCCTCAACACTATATCTCTCTTTCTTTATATATGAATAATATATCTTACGGGCAAAATCGGAGCATATCGGCGGCCGGCTAAGTATACTTTATACTGCTGCTACTGCAGGAAGTGCTGATCGCGTCGCCGCGGCTGTGTGTTATTGGCATTGAAACGAGAGTAAGAGAGTATAAGAGAGACGACGCGCCACCCGTCGTATAGGCCGTGCGTTTGCCGAGTGTGATGTGCGCGGTGCGCGCGCGCGCGCGTGCCGGGGAGAAAAGATAAAAGTAGGCGCGCAGACGCCGACGACACGGATATACACACATACGGGCCTTGAGAGAGAACAGCAACAGTAGTATGACACATATATAATGACGATCATTGTTATCGAGAGGAGGGCGGTTATGTATACATATTCTATATTGCCATTTGAATTTCCCGCCATGCACGACGCGCTACGCTTATGGGTGGGGTTGAAGCGGGAGAAACCAGAACCGGCGAGTTGTTTTTTTTTTTTAGGGGGTAATTGTGGCAGAGTATATGGGTGTGGTTTATGTGAACTATTAGGAGGAAAGTCGGCCAAAGTTACGTATAAGTATATATAATAGGGAATAGACAATTCGTGGATTTGGAACGCGCAGGTGTTCCGCGACGCGCTTTTGTATATACGAGCGTTGAACGCGCGTTTCGACTCGCTGCGCACACGCGCGCACGCGTGTTTTAGAGCGTTTTACGAAAATATACCTATAATTAATGCTTCTATATACAATTGTTGAGGTGTGGATCGCTGGGATGACGCAAAAGTCGCAATTGTTATTTTAATTTTTACCAATGCAAAGCGCAGAGGTATTTTAAATTGTTATTGTTAGGTATATGTAGAGCCGTGCAGTTTAGAATGAATGCTGGAATTTTTAATTATAAGTAATTTACTCAATTAGCAAGAGTGAAAGTGAAATAATTGATGTTTCTATAATTTTTAGAGTAATAAATTAAAAAGGCCACCAGGTGTGCGTGCATATCTATTATTTAGATAAATGTAATCAATTTAATTGTTATTCAGATTAAGCGTATCTAAATTTTTAAAATATGAACTTCATATCTGATGCTGAATGAACATTCCTATGAATCAATTTAGATAATAATTAAATTGTCCGGACGTCTCCTTTGTATATAAGTGTAATTGCATGTAATTTAGATGTATATACATATCTGATGACCGCGAAATACGTGCCACCTGTTTCGTTATTAATTCCGTTATTATATACATATATTTCAAATAACTTCTACACTGTTATTTGCAATGATAACAACAGTATAAAGTAATACAGCATTAAATATTCAATAAGAAAATTATATCGGACAATCGTAATACGAGAACAATATAATATATTCAATCTGTGCGTGCACTTATTCAATTAAGCTTTTATAAGGTTGACAGCCGTATGCTTATATATATATAGTATATGTAATGACGCGACTCAATTATTTGTTATCGAAAGAAAAATAAGAAAGTCATTGCGATCGCGACGCATAAAAATTCGCCATGATCATGATCATTACAGATTATACGTAAAATAAATATTTACTTTATGACCAGCGCGTATTACGCATAAAATACATATATATATATATATATATATATATATATGTACAGCGACAGGCATATACGTGTCCATACCTGTTATTTCTGGGACTAATCACCCTGTATAGATGTTGTTATTTCTGGGAATTTGAGAGTTCGGCCATATGAGGGGTATTATTTCTTTAGTCAAGCGTCCAACTCTGAGCGTAAGGTTTCGTGGTCCCAGAAATAACAGATGTATATCCATATATAAATACCTATAATAATGCATACAATCTATGTATTTACCGAAAAATTAAAATATATCATCGCAACTACGTTATATTAGTTTATCTTATAACGTACATAAATGTGTATGTTACGTGCGTTGTATATACATATAGAGAAAAAAGGATCTTTATACATTAAAGAATTATGTCATTAACTTTTAACGAATCGACATTTTGATGTAGAGAAATTTAAACGAATAGTTCTTAATAGAATTAAAGAAATTCATTAACAAATAAGAATATGTATTTTCTTAATATTAAATGTATATGATTCTTTAACTATTCAGACATATATGTATAAATTTACTACTCGTGTATATAGTATTTAAAGAAATAATTAATTAATTGCCAACATTTTTTTTTGTGTACCGATATATTACAATATAGTTATTCGCAGCATCGATTTGTAAACTTTTGATACTTTTAGTACTTAACATTCCGGAACTTCGGTGATCATCTCCGCAAAAATTAATAACCGATCAAAACTCGGTGTATATATAATCCAATCACGGCTATAATTACATCCTTCACCGCGGCCACGTACGATAGGTCATAAAACTACCGCATAACGAGTGATAATAAATCATACCTGCGCGACGTAAAGCCTCTGGGCAAACATTGTATATAGATGTATATGTTATCTATAGCGGAGGTAGCTACTGTGGGTCGAATGATTATATATATATATATAGATATATACTATATACATGTCATATTGATGACGAAAGTTTGCGGGAGAGCATGAATTACCGACCGGTCGCGTGTATCATTATTATATATGGAAAACGGAAGTGGGGGAGAACGACGTAAGAGTGGATTTTATATGGGTGTATTTTTTCCGGTTTGGAGTTCGGATTTTCAGAGCAGAAAATTGTTGAACTACAAAAAACTGAACGAAAACGCATTGATTGTATAGTTGTAATGTATAATCGTGAAGAGAGTTAGCGGTCAAAATTATATTTATAAATAGAGAATAAATTATTATACAATTGGGGTCTTACAGAATGTATTTAATGTAGTAAATTACTGTGAATAAAAGGTAAGCATTATCGTTTAAGTACGAATACATAGGTCACACAATAATAGTACTACCGCAGGAATATTATAGTTAAAAATTATGATTAATCAAAAGAAAAAGAAGTAATGTTTGGTAAAGGTACTTATTTGTAACATTTCCAAGAAAAATATTTACAGCACAATGTTATATATTAACTTAAGCTAAAATTTGTAAAATTATTTTATTTAGTTTTCATTATTTTTGGTGAGAATAATTATTTATGTATATGCGATCTTCTTCCTATATATTCATGAGCATATATGTACATAATATGAACAAGAGCCATTATTAAATCTAGTATTGTATCAGTAAACGTACGTCAGAATGTAAAGTACATTGATTCAGAGAATAAGTTTCAAAACATGTCGCTGCGATTTTTGTTTTGCTTTGACATCTGACTAGAGAAATTATATTCCGTTATACATGTATATACTTTATATACATAAATCTGACGTGCAAATAGCAGAGGCGTTTAATAATTAGTATACACTTTCCCATACTAAAACTACCGAAAAGTTTTTATTTGAAGACCACCTTGCACACGTGATTTTGTTTGTCGATCTTCACGTCTTACAATAGATGAGAAAAATGTTAAACAATTCAAAACGGGTTTGTGACACGGTTTTTATCCTATAACATATATTATTTTTCCTTATGAACTTTACCACACGGAGAGAAACTTTCTAGTAAATTTTACCAGTGGGCTTAGTAATCAAGGGACAGACCGCTAAGATCCCAAAAATTAACAGTTTTTCTAGTAAATTTACTATAATCCTAATAACTTTTACTAGAAAACTGGTAATTTTTGGAATTTTGATGAGTATAGCGAATATTAAACTTTTAAAAAAGGTACTAATAAATCTTCCTTAAAAAAAAATAAAATAGAAAATAGAGCTTTATATTAAGCGAAAAGTGGAGACAATATCGTTCATTTTTACCGTTTTGGTCAGTTTTGTAATGAAAAACATGCACATTAAATCTGAAATTACTCAGACCAAACGGTCGTTAAGTAATATGATTTTAAGTGATCTAATTGGTAAATAATAAGCCCCATCTATTCAGCATCAGTGTCAGAAACAATAAAATATTTACCACACTCAATTTATACTGGCTACTGTAACTATTTCACTCACTTATCTCGTGTCAATCATGCAGATGGATGGGTTTTGAAGTTTACATCGTTGGAGTGCAACGAAACTTTAAAAAATGTTTTTTATTTTTATTTTTATATGTTAGATTTTGAATTTTCTCATGTGTTTAGCGCTTTATAGCATAATTCACCATCAAAATAAAGATTTCACTGTATCGTGCAAATTTTTAGTTGTTTTATTTATTTATGAGAAAGTATTTCGTTGCGTCTCATAACGTTGCAAACTTCAGACCCATTCAGATGGAACATATTTTTATCAATCAGTCAAAATCAAATTCAGCGATGCTATATTTAATTTTAACATATCCGATAAAACAATATTTAACATCAAATCGTATACTTATATATACGAATGATTCAATAGATCGAAGACTTTCATAATGTACGTCAAAATATATATACTCATATACATATATATAGTAAACCGCGCGTGCGAATTTCATGCAACGTATTACATTATAGCATTTTCCCGGTTGAGACGCAACACTTGACAAAGCGGTACATATACACGCGTATGTACATCAAACGCCAGACAAATAAATGTTTCGTCACATTGTTTAGAATATATATATATATATATATATATGTAATCTCAAGGCAATGTAAACAGCACGCGCATTCAATGCTCTCCTCGGTCATGATAATAGACTACATTTTTCTTTTTCTTCGCACTGTAGTCACACTTTATACATTCTCAATTAACATATACACGTGTGTACAACTCTGTTAACTCGTTAATTTTCTCGATCTATATATCTTTAAACAGCTTATTGCGACGTTTACGATAGAGATTTTCAGCTACCGCGTAATATACAAAGATTATCTTAATCGCCGAATAACGAGCGCTCTTATTTATATAAGATCGCGATATATTTAATAAAATTATCAGGCGTTGATCGATCATGTTACGCGCGAGCTTGCAATAATTATGTTGATAATATATATATATTGATCGAATCTTTAATTATTGTGGTTATATACAAGGAAAATTGTTTCACGCGATCAATGCAATTAGATAATTATTGAACGATTTTGTGAAAGATGATGTAGACGTATAATTAAACTGTCAAAACTGCGCGACGCCACGATCTCTAAATTTAATTGCCGTGCGGATACGTACGTCATTGCGATGTACTGATGCGTGAATTCATGACTAGACGATACGTATAGATATACGTCATATCAAATGCAAAGTTTTTTTTTTACTTCACAATAAACATACCATTGTTTGCACGTATATATAGGTGATGTACGTATGTATACCGTACATTGGGATGATTAATGAAACCTCCTGATTCAAATTCTCAGAAATGTTTACGAAGACACACACGAAATCTGACAAAATTAATTTTTCCTCCCACGTTGTTTCATACCTAAATGTAATTAAGGTCGTCTATTTACGTTGTGTATACAATAAACATTCATTTGTATGTACAGATCTATTATGCTTATATGCACACAAAATTTTTTCCGTGAAAAGTATTACTCGGGTAAAAAATATCATTAGCTGACGTAAAAGTAAATAATAGTTATTATTTTTCATTTTTATATGCGAAAAGACGAAATACCTTCTGATGTTCGAAACTCTTTCTAAGTGTCTTGTTGTACAAATATTTTGTAGGAGAAACTATTAAGAATTGATTCATTTTTTTTTGTAAGCATGACTTTACAGTACTTTTCGGGATTCTCGTTTACCTTTATAAAGTGATTTTATGAAGTATATACATATTGTGATATAAAATTGTATAATAATAGTATAAACTTTATGATATATAGTTTGTACTATATAAGGCACTCACACAACAGACAGTGTCATTTTTCTGAAATTTTCATTTTGAAGACATTTCCGAATGTTTTGAGGTAATAAAAAAAAACATGATTCAGCAAAAGTGAATTCCCTCCCCTGATGTAAAGTACAAAAATACAAATTTAGACACGTAAATGTATAAGCAGTTTTTTTACGTAACTCATTCGTTTCTTTCTTAGATAAAGTTGGAAATTTTGCACACGACTAATTAACATAATAGAAGTAATACATACTCGCGTTTTTAAAGTGGCAGATTTTCTAGTTGAATTTATCTTTTATAATAAGCGAGTATTTGCACTACACGGGATGCTTTTAACAGTATGCCGGAATAACTACATTTATTATAGTATTTCAAAGTTTGCACAACAAAAAATTAAAAGATATATAGCTGAAACTTAACCGAAAAAATAATATAAGAATCATAATTTCGCCTTTAGCTTTTTATTATTAGAATTTTACTCAAAATTTTGTTCAAAATTATTTTTCGTTCACTATGAGTTAGAAGAAGTAAATAATAAGAATAACGATGAGAATAATTCAAAGATTAATGAAAGAATAACGGAAGATACAAAAATGTTAGAACCTAAGTGTGCAATTCTCTTAAATTACAAGCGTTGACATAAGTATCCTCTATAACATTTGTAGTGTAGTGTTTACAAAAAAAAAAATACCCTTTCCTCTTTATCTAATCAAAATGAAAGCGAGATACCGCTGAAACAAAACGTATATGGTTTCCACCATATGTGCTATAAACGCAAGTGTAAATAAAAATATTACTCAAATAAATTGAACAAACCCGGTTTAAAAAAAGATTTACACCATATTCTTTTGATAACACTATTGATACACTATATATATCCAGTCTGATATCATGAGTTTTTTTAATATGTATATTCTCATATCTATCTATACACGCGCGCGTCAATTATTTCCCCAAATAATCAACAATATAATACAATTCAAACTTTCGCGCCACAACCACGTGATATGCACCGGAAAACTGCGCGCGGCGCTATATACATCTCTGAGGACTGTATACTATAGTGCGCGGCCGGCGTCGGCTATACGGCCATATTGTCTCCTCGCGCCCCTTGTCACAGTCCGCGAGTCCGTCGTCCGTCAGTCTCGCGTGTGTTTTCCTCGCGTCCGCGTTATATATCGTCATCGTCGGTTATATACAAGTTACACACTTTTCCTCCACTTCCCCCTTTGTTCGTCATAGCCGCCATCGTTCGCGTATATCAAAAGGATCATCGCACGAGAAACTCGCGAGAGTTTCTCACCGCCCCAGAAGAGTAAGAACAGTGGCATTAAGAGCCGTGGAAAAAATAGAATATATAGAGAGAGAAAAGATTTTCACCGCCCGCACACAAACGCAGCTTATACACACGCACTTATATATACATATATATATATTTATACCTATATATAACACTTGCAGCGTTTTTCCGCGATTATATAGATTGAAAGAAAGAGAGAGAGAAAGAGATAGTATAAAAGTGCGCCATGGCGGAGAGCGAGGCGAAAGTGAACATGTCCCTCGGTAAGTGGAAGAGCTCAGCGACAACTACTACTACTACTACGTCGTCGTACCGGGATTGTAGATTAATAATCGGCGGGTCTTCGTACCTGCCGCCGTGAGCGTACGGCTGCATAAAGTGAGAGGGATAATGAGAGAAAGAAAGAGAGAAGCATATATACACCCATTCTGCCGCGTACAATTGTCGTGAATCGTTAAGAAGATGGCGACATATACTACCGCCGTCGCGTTGCCGCACTGCCGCCGCCGCCGCCGCCGTCGCGATTTTTCCGTGTCGTCGCCGTTTGTTACACATCGTCGCGCGTTTTCGTGTACCATAATATAATAAAATACTCCATTATACATGCCCTCCAACAGCGAGTATACATACACAAATGATTAACGAGATATACATATATATAGAGAGAGAGAGAAAAAATATAAATGCATGAGTTTAGAGAAAAAGAGAGAGGTGGAGAGAGATAGAGAGAGAGAAAAAATGAAAGTTAAAAGTTATTAAGGGTCTATAAGAGAAAGAACGAGAAAAAAGATGCCGGCGCGTAGTACACTTGCATCATCGCGCGTATACAAGACAAGAGATATCGTGAAGAACGCATGGGCAGTGCCGCTCATCGACTCCGAATATGGAAGTCAAACACGAAATTTAGACGTTTACATATATCAAAGCAAGCCATGCGATGTGCTGGATTTCGAATGGATATATCTACATATGTCGATGCTTCCAGATTTCTCGGAATTTTATGGAAACACAATGTAGATCAACGTATATTTGAGAGAAAATAGTCAAGGTGGTTGTGATACACTTACGTTGCTGTATATGATGAGAAGGAAGATTTTTTTACGATACGTCGTTGAGATGCGCCGAATAACGAATGTCGGTCGTCAAGCTAAGCTGTATCAAGGTTTTGCAATTTTTGTGCGATATCGACGAGAAGAATACGTCTCTCGACATTCCATATCAAATTCTAGCCTTGCCTGAGTATACGTACGCTATGTACATAATGTATAGCTTGTGACGACATCGAGTATAGCAAATTCTAGATTACGAATCATCTGAAGTGGAATATTATAAGAATTTAAGGCCACTCGTCTTGAAATAGAAACTTTCAATCGTTGAGCATCATGAATATTTTTAGTTTTGTGACTCTTCCGAGTTACTTGTTCTTTTTTTTTCCCAACACATTATCAGATATTAAAGATTACAATTTACATAAAACGTGAATTGTTATATCTACATATTTCTGATGAAATACTACAGCAATATCGAAATGTTGCTGGCAGTGCAATATCAGAAAAATAATTTGCACTATTGCAAATTTAAAAGCAATTGATGTCAGTATCAAAGTAATATTAGAAAATGAGTCATAATATAGTTCGATGACATCTGCAAGCCAAAATGCATCTGCTCTAATAATTTCTAAGATCTTATAAATTGTACGTCTTTATAAATTAAAAGACTCAATCAATTGCTCTTGTATTTTGTATGAAATACTACAAATTCTTTGGTACATGGTTTCATGTTATCAATTGTATTATTGTTATACTAAACTTATCATATATAAGAATGGTTGTTGTTAAACACATCCAACACAAAAGAGAAATAAGCTACCGAAGTAAAATGAATAAAAATAATGTAACAGAAAAAAAAATGTCACAAAAGTAAAATATTAACATCCAAACTGCTGAAACTTAACTAAAATAGTTAATAAATGAATAATTACATTTGGTTTACAATCTGTTATAAAGAGATTCATTAATTGTACCATTCTATTTATAACAGAAAAATAATTCAAACAGTAAAAGATAGTAATTATTCAATCTGGGACAAGATAATAAAAAGCAAATTTTAAAGGATCTACTAATGTTTATAATCATTAACTTGACCACTAAACATTACTCAGAACCATGAGGATAAAGTATTACACCAATGGAATTAAACTGCAATGAAGATTTTTAGTTATTGAATTGATTTAAATTAGCGTATTTATTTTAATTTTTAATAGGGATAAATAAATTAAAACCTTTTTGATTTTAGTCATGCATAAATATTTTAGAAAGATTGTTGATTATAGTACAGAAAATAAAATAATTAATCATACTCATGATTATGTGAATTCTATTAATGGATGAATATCAAAAGAATAAAAATGGAGCAAAATGAGGAATAATCAACAATGTGACCCTTAATACAAATATCAGAATATTAAATTTCAAAATATATTTTTCTTATTGCTTCAAGCATATTCTTGATAAATTTTAATTAAAAAATAGAGAAAATAGGCAAATGATACATAACTAAATTATTAAATGTAAAAAAACTCGCTGTTGAGGCCGTACGCTCACTTATTCAACATCGTGAATTTTCTTCCTTTTAAGATGACATCATAAAAATGGAAAAGAAGAAGAAGACCAATACAAAAACAAAACGTGGAGGTAGTGCCATGAGAGGTAATTCTAGAGGAGGTATGAGAGGTTCCAGGGGTGGAATGAGAGGAAGCATGAGAGGTGGCACTATGAGGGGTAACATGAGAGGTGGTATGCGTAATACAAGAGGCAATATGAGAGGTCGAGGCAATGGCCCAAATAGACGTGGTCAATGGAATAACAGATATTCTCAGAACAATGGTGTTCGTGGAGGATTTGTCAATAAGCGTTATAACAATGGTACCATCAAAACAAATTTGAGAAGATCTCGAAGCAATATGTCATTGAATCGAATGAGTGTAAACAATAGCCCCAGAAGTTCTAGAGGTGGTTTTAATAATCGTAGAGGTGGTAAATTTGGTCTTACACGCAGTAGGAGCAGGAGCCGTACGAATCTGTCTTCATTCAACAATAAGCCAACATACTTGCCTAAGAATAACAAAGGAGGTGGTAGCTTCTTGAAGAGAACTGCTAGTATGCCCAATTTACGAGACCCATCATCAGTTTACAACAGATTGGGCTATCAAAGTCCAGCTCAAGTCGCTTACAGAAACAGAGTTAAGCGAGCAAAGAATGTATTACTTCAAAGGCAAAGCAAGGCTGCCAGAATGCAAAGTGCTCTGATGGTAAAAATGAATTTTTTATTATATTTTATTAGTATTTATGTGATTATAATTAATAAAAAGTATATTGAAAGTTAGAATGGTAGGAAATAGCAATAGCAAAACATAATTATTCTTTTTTAGTTGTCACCAAGAGCAAAGAGCATGACACCTCTAGAAAGAAAACAACAACAAATGGCAGTTACAAGAGGATATGGTTCTGGTTTACATTCAGATCAAATGATGCGCGCACAAAAACGAGCACAGTATGAACAAAAACTCATGAGAATTAAGTAAGATATTTATATTCTTATCTATTTATTCAGAGTAAAGTATATAATTAAATAATAAGGTTAGATAAACATTGTATACCATTTTAAAAACAATAGCAATGAACTTTGAATTACAAATTTTGATATACTGTTTAATCTAATACCACTAATTATTATTATATATAGTGACACTGTTTATATGTACATGTAGGAAATATGAGAAACTAACAATATTTTTTTAGTGCCTCACGTAATATGTCTGGAAGCATGAATTTCTTGAATGCTATGGATACAGTATATGCCACACATCAGCGACACTCCTCAATGGCTCTCTACCCAACCACTATACAGAATAAGAATTCGGCATCCATGTCTCCACGAAAATTACCCAGAGGAAGATCACCCTTCAGACAAAGTTTGCAAAGCTTAAAAGCAGCAGTTAGAAGTGTAAATATTTTTATTCAAAATAATTGTAATTGTTGAAATTAAAATTAAACAACCTACTGTCAATACATAGCCAGATAAATATCTATATTTTTACATTTGAGTAACAATTTTATTTTATCTCTTTTACACTAATATCTAGCTGTGGTATAGTTTCAACAACTTCTAAATTGTAATTCTATATAAAATAACATTTCAAACAATTTTAATAATAAGTCAAAGCACTATAGAATGATTTTATAGTAATATTCTGATCAGTTATTGATTATACTTCATGTATTGCTTATAGGTTTTTTTTTTCACTTCAATATCTTTTTAAGAGTAAGCTATAATACAAACAAACTTTTTACAGGCTAGCAGATCTCAGAGCTACTCGAGACAGCAGGCACAACAGCAACAGCAACAGCAGCAGGCACAGCAGCGACGAGCGCGGTCGAGGTCACGTTCTCGTGCCCGACCCAACCGTAACACCATGAGTCTCATCGACACAGGCGACTTGGAGGATAGGTCCTTCAGCGAGGTCATGTACAGCCTGTCCAACAATTTCGGCGTCACTGGACGCACTCTCAACGATCGATTTAGTTTATTCTAGGCCAAGGAAAAAAGACGAAAGAAACGGGACTGGGAGAAGGTTTTTTTCGCGATTCTAAAGGAAGCTGGCTTTTTCTGATTTAATTTTGAATTTACATTTCATGATAAATAATATAGAGTACGTTTTTACGAGTATAGGAGCTTTAAAGCGGTTTAAAATGTTTTTTTACAATTTTAGAGTTCTCTTTCTTTTATACTTGGTCGAAGATTAATGACATGCTTTTTCGAATTTGATTTCTTAACGTTTTTAACGTAGCAATAACTTTATCTGACTTTGATTGACGGTTTGACGAATTTAATAGACTTAGGTAACATTTAATCGACTTAGATGTCTTTTGACAAGACAAGCTGTTTCTACCCAGTCCCGATGGAGAAGGAAAAGTTAATTGTGTGTATAACGTTCCTGACTATTCACAATACACTTCGTTTATTATTATTTTTTTAAATATTTTTTATTTTTTTGTTTTTTTTTCTTTTTATGTAAGATCCTAAATTGAGAGACTGCAAAAAAAAAGTAAGAAGATATCTTGAATGTATAGTGTAAGTGATCATTCATATTTTATACTCGAGTGTTAGTGTGTTTGCACATCTTGAGTAAACAAGGCATAGTTATTCTGTATGATAATTCTAAGTGTAATTAACAGCACACAGCACGGAAATAGCAATTGAGAAGGCTTTTAGAGTTAGAATATTGATAAAAAAAAGTATAGTCCGTTAATAACTTGTGATATATATATATATGCGCATATATCGATGCGAAATTCAACATCAACGATGTACTTTTTACAGTTATACGATCTTATCAGTACTTTTATTGTATAACAAGTAGTTATTTTTTTTTTTTTTTTTTTTATAAGCTTAACAATGAGTTAGTTTTGTATATCACGAGAAACAGAAGTACTACGCTTACATAAGTATAGATACTTATTAACATTTTCGAGCGAAAAATAAGTAAATAAATTAGAATAAAATGTAATCAAGACCGCAATATAAAGTTGTTTTGAATCTGTAATTTCTTTACTGTTTTCATTTTACCGTCAATTCACCACAAGATTTTAAAATACCAAACTTTCAAGTTCGCAAATATTGTTACAAGACCTTTCATCAACCTGTACTTTAACACATCGAACCTACGAGATACTGCTTCTACAAAACTACTTTTTTTTTTTCATTCTAAAAACGACAAATCACGCATCGTCAGATAACTTGACCTTTCATTGAAAGTGAGAGAACGCAGCAGCGTGCATTGTTTTATCAAAACCATTCGACGCGTAACATGATCTTTCTTTTTCTCTCGCGCGAGCTCGGAATAAAATTCCCACTCAGCGCCTTACTATGTAAGCCCCGGCGCAACAAGCATGTAATTGCCAGTTTTATCGGAGCAGTCCTCGAGAGCGTGTCGATAGGCCTGCGCGCAAAACAAAACACGACAGACGCTCGCCTCTCTCGCGTTCTCTCTTGAAAATTCCGGCGTGCAGGTTATATTGTTTCGGGAAGGACGAGATGTGCTGAAAGAGAAAATTACATTACAGTGTAATAATGTTGAAAACTCTGGCGAAATTCACTGTTAAAGACTGTCAACTGAAAGTAAGTAAAAAAATATGCGAGCGTTTGTCACTTCATTAATTATTAAAAAAAAAAGAAAAAAGAGAAATAAAAATGTAAGCTATAACTTTTTGTTAATACTCAAATTCTACCAAAATTCTAAAAATTGTCCAGAACTTTTTCATTTCACTGTACTACTATTCGCTTAAAAATACATTAAATCTAAGAGAAAAAAATCATCTCCAATGTAAGTACTTATCTACCGTTCACCCTACATAACCACTATATCCAATTGCTAAATTACCCATACGTACCTTTCTATTTTCCCAAAACAGTCACTCGTCGCTCAACCGCGACGCTACCTCAACATACACGAGAACTCGGCGTACTCGTTGCTGAAGGCAGCTGGCATCCCAACACCGCCTTATGGCGTTGCTCGCACACCCGAGGAGGCGGCTGAAATCGCCAAGAAACTCGACACAAGGGATTTGGTGTTAAAGGCACAAGTACTGGCCGGTGGCAGAGGCAAGGGCAAGTTCATCGGTAGCAATGTCAGCGGTGTCGTCATGTGCGAGACGTGAGTTTATTGTTTGCGTTTGTCTGCTATTTGGTTGATGGTATATATATATAGAGTTTAGGAAAAGAAGTAGTCGATAAAAGTGTAATAAAGATAGAAAATGAATGTGAGGGGAAAAAGGGGTGAATTTTATTTTACAATTATGGTGAAAAGAATTGTATGATAATGACGGGGAAAAATCTATATTTTTCGCTTTGAATAATTTGGATGTTATTTTAAATTCATAAAACTAAATAAGATACACTATATTGGTTCTGCATAAAAACGAATGTTATTTTTCATCGCGACGCTATTTTTGCTCGTTTGTTTTCGTAAAACCAAAATAAAGCAAATACGAGGACTATGTTTGAAATGAAAGGATACATTGTTACGTTACTAAAATCCACAATAACATTATGCGTGTTAGATGAAGTTATTTTTATAAATGTCAATTGGAATTTTGTAAAAATTTAAGTTATTAAAAACAGAACCATTCTAATACCAATAATCATAATCAAACATTTGTCAATTGAGTTTTAATGTTAAACATCCGATGTTTTTTTAGGTTTTGAACTATATAATACAAAAAAATATTAATCTGTTAATTTGCATAGTGCTATATGAAAGCATCATGTGTAAATTATTAATTTAAATCTAAAACTTAACAAAGCAAAATATAATCTTTCATATCTTATCTCCAGGCTAGATATATATAAAATTCAGTTGCCAACGTACGCTAAAAATAAATAAAAATAAAAAAAAAGAATTTGTTCCTTTGCAGTCCGGACGAGGCGCGGGACTTGGCAGCGCAGATGCTGGGCAAACACCTTGTCACAAAGCAAACGGGCGAAGCCGGCAGGATTTGCAACTCGGTGATGATAACTCAACGGCTATTCACGCGCAAGGAAATCTATCTATCCGTAATGATGGAGCGTAGCTTTGACGTAAGCTCCACTGTAATTTTCTCATCACCCTAGACAATGGCGTTGTAATATGTTTATATGTTATCGACGATCTTTTATGTTGATGCGCGCGTAAGCGCGAGTTCCGTTGTATATATAAAGATAAGTAACCGGAGCCATGAGATTGAGGAAAAGCTGCTGCCGCCGCGAACGATTAGTAAAGGATATATATATATAACCGACGGATTTGCATTGCTAATTTGCTGAGACTGGATTTTTTTTCGTATTAAGAGATATACGTATATGAGCAAGTGCGCATTTGAGAAACAAACAGCGTTGTTTTGGTTCGCGCGCATTTTTAGTGTTTACGGAAGCTGGATATAAGTGTATAATGTATAGTCGTATTATCGCTGATGAATCGTCGGGTTTGTTATCGTTGCGGGATGTTGGACCTGAGCAAAGATTATTTATCTCATATACGTTAAATCTATTTTTATATTGAATCAAGTTTTAGCTCTTGTTAATGATTTTCGATGTACGTTATTTCTTAATTACAATTTATAAAACTATATAAGACATAAAATTATTATAAAATTTAACGCAAAGTTTTGATATTTGCGATCGCCTCTTATGTTTTTTATATAAAAATTTGCGGTTTTACTATAAAGCCAATTATCCAAACCAGTAAGAGCTAAAAAAGAACATTAAACATTTTCTTTTAATGTGCCTTACAACAGTAAACTCATTATAAATTTCCAACCAAACTCTTTTTTTGTCACAGGGCCCAGTGATCATATCCTCAAGCGAGGGTGGCGTCAACATCGAGGACATCGCCGCGACTAACCCAGAGGCGATCACCTACACACCCGTCGACATACGCAAGGGTTTATCCTGCGAGCAGGCAGACGCTATCGCATGCAGTCTAGGCGTCGCCGACCCTAAAATTGTCTCTGATATTGTCTGCAATCTTTATGAACTGTTCATAGAAAAGGACGCGCTGCTGTTGGAGATCAATCCACTCGTGCAGGATCTCTGCGGAGAGTGTGAGTTCTTTAGACGATTGGGGGTTTGAGAAGGTTTTAGGTTGTTAATAGTCGGAGCAACGTTATTTATTAAACAGAAATAAAGAATAAGAAAATGAATGTTGTTGCTTTTTATAATTGAAAATAAACTGCAAATTGCCAGTTGGTAGTAATATTTGAATGCAAAACTTTATTAACATTCAACGTTTAAAAAATCAAATTTTACAAGGATTCTTTATTTGAGATCGAAAAATAAACGATAAATTTTAAACATTTAGTGCGAGTATATGACTTGTCAAATACAAATATTGAAGAAAAAATTTGAAGAGATTTTTACTAAAAAACGTAAATGAATTAAAAATATAAATTTAATACATGTAATTACTTTCAACTAATTCGAACATTTCTCAACCGCAGATTTTGCCCTGGACTGCAAATGCAACTTCGACGACAGTGCGCAGTTTCGTCAGAAAGATTTATTCGAGCTACAGGACTGGAGCCAAAAGAATCCGCAAGAGGTGAAAGCGGATAAGCTGGACTTGAACTACATCGCTTTGGACGGCAACATTGGTTGCATGGTCAACGGCGCTGGTCTTGCCATGGCGACGATGGATATCGTGAAGCTTTACGGAGGCGAACCTGCTAATTTTCTCGATGTTGGGGGTGGTGCGACCGCAAAGAATGTCACAGAGGCATTTAAAATTATCTCGGCTGATCCGAAGGTGGGTGTGAATTATTTAGGTTATGGAGATAAAGTTGAATATGTTGTGTGGTTGTTTAGGTGATTAGTATAGGAAGTTGTAACTGATTTTTATGTTTGCATAGAATTAAAATAAGGAAGTATTGCAAAAAATGGAAGTTTATACACTTGTCCTGTAAAAATATTATTCTGTAAAATTGTTTTGTCAAAAACATAAGTGAAATTGAATTTTAACTAAATACATCGATAATAATCCACAACAAGCCTTAAAATTCAATGCTCAGCTATACAAGACACTAATTAATCATGCATATTTGCTCGTTTTTCAGGTCGAATCGATTTTTGTAAATATTTTCGGCGGTATCATACGCTGCGATGTGATAGCTGAAGGCCTGATTGCAGCCTTTAAGGATCTAAATATGAACATCCCAGTCATTGCCAGGCTTCAGGTAAAAATTATTCCGAAATTAGAAATTGTTCAAACATTTTACAACGAATCATCATAATCGATTTATTTTACAGGGCACAAACGCGGACAAGGGCAAACAGATGATCCTGGACGCGAAACTTAAAATAATTCCCATCGATGATATGTCGGACGCAGCGGAGGCATCTGTTACGGTAGCTGATATCTGCCGGCTGTCTAAGACCCTCAATCTCGACATCGAGCTGACTCCGAAAACTACCTGCTAAGTCTCGCGTGAACCCGAGGCTCGTATCATTTTTTATTACGTTTTTATTTTTGATACCGTGGTGGTTTGTTTCTTATTACAATCTTTTTCGTTTAAAATTTTTTGATACGACTATTTATCAGTTTTTAATAAATGTTGAGAAAAAATCTTTTGGGAGAATTGTTTATTCTGAATCCCATTAATTAATTATCGTCGTATATGATTGTATCAATGTTGTATATATTGCAGCTTGTTTTATCAAGCACGAGATTTTTTTTATTGTGAAAAAATACTCAAAAACTGTAAAAAGTATAAATATGTTTCATCTAAGGATTTCCATGTACAGAAGAATATCCTTTTTTGTAAGGCTTTAATAATAAATGTCATAACAAAATATCTAATATCTTAACAACATTCAGTACCTCTAATCACGAACGAAGCTTTAAAAATTATTTTTCATTAATCATTTACAATTAAGCTATATCGGTACAAATAGATTGATTTAAAAAATCATACGATTTTATCTCAAAACTCAGTCAAATTACAATCCACAATAAGACGTTCTAATTATTCTTTAAATCCAAAACACTTATAAACTTCCCATATACGTTTCCCTTCACCTCTGCAAACGTCATCACGTCAATGATACCCGAAAAAAACCCAGACTATTTGCACCAACAAAAAAGAAGAAAAAAAAACCTTCGCACTGGCGACTTTCACGCATCCTTCAACACAGCCGTATACCGCAAAAAGAGTATATCGGCATTGCATTGCGGTACACGTCATACATGTATATATATATATACACACACATACCTACCACGAACAGCTGTAGCGCCTCAGCTGTCATGCTCGGAGCGCGTGTTCGCGGCCGCGTTACTATATACTTCCGCCGTCTGCGGAAGCGGTGGGGGTGTATATACATATATGCGTGTGTATGTGTGTGCGGCAACGCTGCACACGAGGTGTGCGAATGATGGGAGAGAGGAGAATGACGGTAATTTACGGTCAGTGTGCTCAAAAGCACATATTGTGAGAGAGAGAGAAAGAACAGTGAAGGGTTGTCACGGGATTGCCGTTTTTTTTTTAGGTCGGTGCGGATTTAACGGATTTCCTGGTGTTTCGCGTTATTAAGGTCGACGATTGGCATTGTTGAGATAAGATTTTTAATTGCTTAAGAATATGAAATACGTTATTTTTTTTATTCTTATTTTACAAGTTATTAATCAAGAAAAATAATTTTCATGACTAATATCAAAATAAATTCTTGAAAATGAATCGACAAAATTTCGTTTCATGTATATACCGTTACCAATACCGTTAGAGCATAAATTATACAAATATGCATGTAAACAGGAAAAATCAATAACAATGTAAAAATCAATAATTAAAATTCATTCGTTAATACTTTTTTTTTAATCTTCCACTCCATTCATGCAAACTATCTATTACACATTTGAACTTATATACACGAACACTTGAAACCTTCGCCGTCTTGCAAGCTCGTCTGACCGGTCCCGAAAAATTTTTCCCGTAAGTATACATTTTGTATACAAGTAGGTAAACCCTGGCATTGGTAAGACAGACAGCTAGACATATTATGACATATACGCGCGTATAAGAGTTAACGTAACGTTATAAAAATTTTATTCAAAGAATTCTAATCGATCTCATTGTTTGTGCAATTTGTAATGTCTTCGGCGTGTGTTTTGCAATTCATGCGGAACATTTCCACTGTATATTGTTGTGACTTTGTCCGGTCAATGAGTTGCGCAAAATCGGAGGCTCGTCAACGAGCTGCTTCAACGCTGGAATTAGTTTCTTGTTGTTGCGAAATGCACCCCCCTTGGAAAAATAATATATCGTGTTGATCTATGAGGAAATATAGGTCTAAGATTGTTTCGGAGTAACATCGAAACTTTGTAACATATAGGAGTTCGCTTGTTTGCTCCAATTTTAAAATGATTGGTTTGAGTTAATTTTAAAGCGCAGTGTATTTTTATAATACTTTACAGTTTCTTACTCATGTATTAATAGGTTTAATAAAGTTCAATCGTCATTTTAATTCATAAAATTGTATTATTCAATTCTTATTCATTATACCTACCACTCGAAATCAATTGATAAATATCACACTTAAAATCGTAAATCTGCGGCGTGTAAGTATATAGTTTTGCTTATCGACTAATTAATTAACTTATCCGCGTCGGACTGATTCCCCTCAATTAAGATATACCTATCCACCTCTGATTTACGAGTTTCGTACAATGCAAATTTTTCGGTTTTCATTAAGAGACTCTCGATTACTCTTTCAATGAAAAATCCAGCGTCAATCCAAATAACCGACATTCAGGTCGATTATATACTATTTTGAATTTTTAAATTAGTACCAAGTTTATCACGTTATGTTCTAACTTTCAAAAACACTTATTAAACGCAATTGTTTAAACTCATCTGAATACAATACAACACACACTTTTAAGCTCTCAAAATCAAGAACCTTCAAGAGAACGTACGCCCTGCACTTAAAAATTCAAAATTTCACGAATTCTAAAACCCTTATTATCTTCGTATTACCAAGTAAAAAAAACTGCTCCATTTAAAAAACATTCACTTCCGCAGAATCACTTCAAATCCTCACCAAGCAATAATCAACAGCCGCAGTTACTATACCTCGCCCACTGGTCTACTTTTTTTCCCGAAAACCTCTCTCTTACTTTACATACTTTTATTATACTTATACACTTGCCGCACCCACATAAAAATCGCGGGTAACGCGACGGTCACATCGGTGGCTCTCGCGGTTGGCGCGCATTTATATAGCCGGTATATACTTTATACACACCATACTCGACGCGCGTGCGCGCGCTCGCAGAAAACGAATCATATCGCTTTGTTGGCAGCAGCAGCAGCAGCACGTAGTGTGTGTTTCATCGGCGCGCGCGCGCTGAGTATATTGCAAAGACCGCGCAGAGCGCCGAGTGAGCATACAGAGCAGCCAGCAACAGCAGTGCAGCACACAGTAGAAGCGCGCGGCGGGCAGACCCACCAAGAGAGACACACACCTCAGAGAGAGAACCTAGTCGACGACACCCCAAGATGGCCACCATGTTGTCACGGACGATTGAGAGCCTCAGCCGTATGAACGGAGCCAAGGTATGTACATGTTATAACAATGAAACGTGAATGATAAAGGTCCGAAGGTTTGAACCTAATGACGAGAGTTGTAGGATGAAGGGTTTGATGAAGGTTTAAGGTAGTGATAAGCGGGCGCGGCTTTGTACGTGTAGGTGTATATATATATATATACATGTATATGTGTACAAGTGTGTGTATGACAGAGAGAGAGCAAGAGAGCGAGCGCGTAGTCTGCTAAATTGAGCGCCAGGGTCACGCGCGCTGTCGTACTTTGTACCCTGACGACGCGAACGAACAAGAGAGAGAGAGAGAGAGAGAGGGAAAGATATATAGAAATAGTGCGGATTCACGCACGCACGCACGCACGTAATGGGAGAGAAAGAAAAAGCTCGAAAAAAGAATAGCTGCCGACGTCGTTTACGTAAGCAGAATGAGAGAGTGAGACAGAGCGAGTCGAAAGGTCGGCCACCGCGTGTGAGACACTTGTCATTGGAGAGAGATTGAGAGAGAGAATGAGGATGCGTACAGTCGAGAGGGTGACACTTGTTTGGCTTGTCACGACTGCAGGGCTGGACGATGGTATTCGGGAGATCAAAGATTATTGATTTTCGAGAAGGATTTTTTGGGCATAGTTTTAGTCAGGAAAATGACGAGAGTTCGATTTATAAACAAGAAATTTCGAATGTAGAGGGTGCGCTTGTGGCGTGCGATTTGAAGATAAGCGACGAGATAATAATGTTATGTCAGTGTTATTTAATAGAACAATTAAAAAGCAATTTGTCAGATGCGTATATTTAGGTACATGTTGTCATTGAGGAAATGTATTTAATTTATTGACTTGAAATCATGACCAGTACAAAGTTGGTATTTCAATTAAAAAAAAAAAATGATTGAAATTGTTTCCTGTATCACCATTGTGATATGAATGTGTGACAAAAAATGCTGATATGACGTATTGATTATTTTTTAATTATTGATATCTGCAATTTTTTTGTGTACTTTCACTTTGATACAAATGAGTTGACAATGAAATTTTATGCATAATTTAACATGGAATACAAAATTTTAAGTTGAATTATTGAAAATTTTTATAATTGCTTAAAGATTTAGTAAATAAGAATGTTATTTTGAATTTAAATTAGGGACCTGTAAAATGTGCTTACATTTTTTGTTTACACTTATGTCATCATTTTGTGAAGTATGAGGTAATTTTAGTTCTCTGTTTGAAATTGGAGTCCAGGTATTCAATGACCGGGAAATGTCACTATCAAAATTAAAGTAAAAATAGTTTGAACATATTTATCTATCTCATTTTTCAAAATATAATGCAACAATTGTTATTTAACATATCATTATTTAATTTATAAAAAATTTAAATAAAATTTTTGATTATTTAAATTTTATTTATAATTAATAAAAATACAAATTATTTTGTAATTTTAAATTAAAAATTGATTAACAAACTTGTTGATTTAAAATGCAAACATTTGCAAATGTTCATTACCAATGGTAAAAACATAAAGACGATTGAGGAAGTCATAAAGGATTTCGTAACACATGATTGAAACCTCGGATGTGATGTTCTGCAAGCTTAAACAAAGTCGCGAGAAGCCCCCGCGCGACGCGTCTTACGCGATTGACAAGTGTAGGTCAATGCCGCTTGGTTCGATGCCATTACATTCTATTTTTGTCACGAACAATAATTTGATCTCGAGACTTTGAACATCTATGTACATGTGCATTATCTGTTCAACTGATAAGCAAAATTCAATGATTTCTCATTCATTCTCTCCTTCTGCAGATCTTGGCCTGCAACACCCTCAACAAGCAAACAGTGAGGAATCTAAATGTACACGAACACATCAGCTACTCTATTCTCAATGAAGCAGGAATTCCTACACCCAAATTTGGCGTGGCAAAAACACCTGAGGAAGCTGCCAAGATTGCGGCAGACTTGAAGAGCAAGGACATTGTGCTGAAGGCACAGGTCTTGGCTGGTGGCCGTGGCAAGGGCCATTTCAAGGGTACCAATGTCAGTGGTGTCAAGATGTGTGAAACGTAAGTTAGCTATAGGTCCTTTGAAGATGGCATTTATTTTTTGTTCCGATAAAAATTTGTTTTGAGAAATCAAATAATAAAGAATTACTGCATTGGTTAACAATCATAATATTACAGTAAAAAAAAATGCAAATGCCAATTAAAATTAAATATTTATGAAGGTTAATGAAGCTTTCAAATAATAGAAGTCTGTTCTGAACATTTATGACTGCTATATAACCTGTTCTAAATTTAAATTCAAGTATAAATTTATTAAAAGCATTTTATAATTGTTATATTAAAGGCAAAAGTAAAAATGTTTCTCGATGAAAGTCATTGTTTTCTTTTACATTACTATTAATCATAAATTATATTCTAAATGCTATTTAAAAATTGAAGTAAATGGAATTTTTTTTATCAAGGTTTATTTTTGTATTGCTCAAAACAAATCTTTGAACTTCTCTATAATTGATCAATAACCCACTTTCAAGATGATTGATCTGTTCAACATAGGCGAGGTGAACTTTCTTATCTTGATGTGTCACTTTTCCATCTAAACTGGTTATCAAACTATATTCATTTTATAATAAATAAATTAGTCAAATGATTAATGTTCTTTAAATGAAATGTAAGCAAATTTATTTTTAATTTTGAGTAATATTTATATTTTTACTATTTATTAAAATATTTATTACACATCTCAGTATGAACACTTTTGCATAAACTTTTTTAAAGTCCACTATTTTACAATATCTTTTTTTATTAAACAAATCACTAAATTCTCACGTTAACTATTCCAGACCGGAAGAAGCCAAACAACTGGCGTCGCAGATGTTGGGTAAACTCCTGGTGACGAAACAGACTGGTGAAGCCGGCAGGATATGCAACGCAGTGATGGTCACCCAGCGCATGTTCCCCCGCAAGGAATACTACCTCGCGGTAATGATGGAGCGTGCATTCGGAGGTCCCGTTGTCATCGCTTCCAGCCAGGGTGGTGTTAACATCGAGGAGGTCGCTGCCACTAATCCCCAAGCCATCATGTATGAGCCCATCGACATCAACAAGGGTATCACCAAGGAACAGGCGGAAAGGATTGTCGTCAAGCTTGGACTTGAAAACGTGAAGGATTACATCACTCAGCTGATCCTGAACATGTACAGTGTGTTCGAGAAGAAGGACGCGCTGTTGATCGAGGTCAATCCTCTTGCCGAAGACATCAATGGCAAATGTAGGTTTATTAATTTGTTCGTCGAGTAAAAAATTGTAAAGAAATTGTCGGTATAGAAAGTATCGTTAAACGTTAAAATTCGTAATGCTTGGTGATGATTTTTTGTTTGACCTTGACCTTGACCTTGAGGTCAAACTTAGAGGGAATTCGCTCTCGAAAGCTTTGACCCTTTGAAAAGTTATTTTAGCGATACGGCCTTTCATTCTTTCTTCGCTTGGATTATTTTGAGAGAGTTTCTATAAGAGTAGCCATCCGATCCGAAATATTACGTTAGCTTTATTAATTAATATTTGATAGTTCACTTTATCGAGAAAATTTTAGAATAATATACCAAAGAATACTTTTTACACTTCTTAAAATTCATTATTTTTTTTAAAAACACTCTACCTTTCGGTAATCGAAGCATCATAACACGAACGTTCTATTTACAGACTTCGCACTGGATTGCAAGTGCAGGTTCGATGACAACGCCGAGTTCCGCCAGAAAGACCTGTTCGCGCTGCGTGACTGGACGCAGGAAGACCCGAAGGAGGTCGAGGCCGCCAAGTTCGAGCTGAATTACATCGCTCTCGATGGTAACATCGGCTGCATGGTCAACGGTGCTGGTCTCGCTATGGCTACCATGGACATTATCAAGCTGCAAGGTGGTGAGCCGGCCAACTTCCTGGACGTCGGTGGCGGTGCCACCGTTTCCGCCGTCAAGGAGGCCTTCAAAATCATCACTTCCGACCCTAAGGTAAATAAATTATTCGTTTAGAAATTAAAAATTATATCTCAGCTTATAAATTGAAAAAGAAAACATTCACTTACTGGTATCTAAATTTGATATTGAAATCGTTTAAGAATATAAAACTGGATAATTATTAAATATTAAATGAATAATGTTCACTTGACTTATATGATCTGTTTTATGTTGGAATTTGTAAGTTTCCTAATAATACGTGTACCATAAAAATTATTTCGCAGTTGAAGGACATTCTAATTAAACATTTTAATATTTCAGGTACACGTGCTGCTGGTCAACATTTTCGGTGGTATCATGAGGTGCGACGTTATTGCGGAGGGTATTATCGCTGCAACGAAAGAGCTTGACCTCAAAATACCTGTTGTTGTTAGACTACAGGTAAGAATAACAACTTTTAAAAATATTAGAAAAACCATTTAAACATTTGCTCATTCGAAAATTCGTCTTTAGGGAACCAACGTCGATGAGGCTAAAGCTTTGATTGCTACCGCGGGTCTGAGAATCGTATCGTTCGACGATCTCGCTGAGGCAGCCCGCATCGCTGTGAAACTCTCCACCATCGTCAAGATCGCCGCATCCGAGAATCTCGGTGTCAACTTCGAAATTCCTCAAATCTCTTAAAAATAACGTTTTAGTTAATTGAAAAATTCAGAAAAGGAAAAAAAGCAAAAATAACGTGGAAAAAAGAATAATCGAAAAGGAATGATAAAGCGCCAGTAAGTCAACGGTGGTAACTAACAAGAAAGAATGCATGGCGCGGCGGCTCTTGTTTCAAAGAGCGCGCGTTAATCTGCGACCCGGGAAACGACGCAGATCTATGATTGTCAAGTGAATTGTGCGTAATTTTTAAGCCTGTACCAGTCGGATCGGTTTTACAGAGTCATGTTGGATTGTGTATTTTTTGTTTGGCACACAATCGACTACAGCTGTGTGGTGTGTTTGTACGTGCTGAGAAAAAGTACGACGAGAGAATTACGTTCTATTCGGTACAGTCCTTTCCCGGGTCCGTCTTGTTCCAGATGTTCGTTTGTTTAAAAGCGTTTTTATTGAAAGTGTTTTTGACGCCTCGCGGCATCGAAATGTAATAATAATTATAATAATAATAATCTAAGGAGAGAGGCACTGGGGCTGCCGTTAAGTTGAATATTAAATATTTATTAACCATAACAAACGCTGTACGTCGTGGCTACTTGTATTGCGTGCGCGTAAACTGCTTTGGGCACTTAAATTTTTCTCTCTCCCCCTCTCTCTAAACTAACTTTGCTGGCACAAAACAGAAATGAAACGAGAAAACCATGTTATTTTTAAGTAACTTATTGTACAATCCGGTCCTTTTATCTTATATAAATATACTTCTTTGAGAGAGAAATAAACCTACGTGCTTCAGTATTAAGGGAACGTTTGAGTGTTAGAAAATAAAAAAAAAAGACTAAAACTGGCAAAAAATAAAAATATATTTCATTACATACACGATCATATTCACTTCTCCGGCGCTCAATCGTGAGAGTGTCATATATGACGAGGAAGAAAAGAAAAATGATGGAAAAAGAAGAACAAAGCATTGTAATCTTAAATCATATTACTGCGTTTCAGTGAGCCTGTCTAATGTAATATATATACATAGTTATATATACATACATAAATTATTTTACATAATTTCAGTTTTGTTCTCATTTCGTTTTGCACACACGTTTGAACACATGCCAAGCCTCGCACCTTATTGCTTTCTTCCGCGCTCACTCGGTTTCGTTTTTTCAGCATATATTTTTCACGAAGTATATTTTGCACAAGACGAAGATTTTTCGCTGCTGCCAATGCAAAGTGTACATATCTTAAATGAATTGAAAAAAGTATCATCGAAAAATTTGATTATTTATTTTAGTTTATAATAAAATTTATGGCTTTAAGACTAATTTGCAATGAATCTTTTAAGTTTTTCATTCTTTCCTTATTTCTATTGAATTATTTTTTGATAAGATGATTTAAGTAGTACTGACTTAAAGTGAAAAAGAAAACCTTGTTTTAAATAAAAGGCTTTTATTCATTGTTCACTTCAACAATATTTCAAAAATATGATAAATCTAAATATTCTAATAAAAGTTGTTATTTGATGTCAAAGTTTAACTGTGACTCAGTTGTAAAACTAATCTAATGACCTAAAAAATAAAGATGAAATTAAATTAATGTTGAAATTACTAAGAAACAAAAGTGAAATGTTTTAACTTTGATGAAGTACCTTTGCCATAAATAAGAAATTTAAATTAATTTTATATAGTTTTATAAGGCTTATATCATTACAACAGATATCAATTTTGAGGTGAAAATGAAAATTTATATAAAATTCACAACTTCATTAAGTTTTTCATCGTAAATATTATATTCTAATAATAAAAATTTCAAATTCTAAATAAATCAATTTATAATAAAATTTTTTTTTAAGTTAATGTTGAGCAAATAATTAAAAAAAAATTAATTTAAACATTGAAATATTTTATACATGTTTTAAATTTCTTTAATTTTTTAAATTAAAGTTATGGAAGAAATATTTTGTTTGATTAATTAAACCATGGTAAGTATTAGTATTTTAAAACAAAAACCTTATAATTAGCTTATACAGTACTTTTCAATATTGAAGGCAATTTCGACTTTTGTTAAAATCCTAAAACAAATCAGCAAAAACAAAATAGATCGAATTCTAAATGAATCATCATTATATCGGATAAATATCAGTGTCATAGTTTTTATTTTAGTAGTAGTAGTAGTAGTACTTTTTGATGGCTGTGGTTTTCATCTGAGACGCGTTTTTTATTTTAATGTGTCCTAAATTTAAAAAAAATTCGTAAAAAATGTTTTATATTCTAAGACGGAAAATTTGTATTTTTATCTTCGTCAATTAGAGGCAGACCAGGGATCTAGCTTACCGATCATAGTTTTCGTATACATAACGTAAAAATTTCAAAACAAACGTATTGTTTTGTATTCTTTTCGATTAAGTTTGCTCCGGAATACACGTCAAAATTGTTGTTCTCAATAGTTTCTGCTCTTTTAAATCTATTCTTAGAAACCTTATTTAAAAAAAATAACTAATTACGTACGAATAATACATAATACATGTATATATTGTTATACCTATAATTTCAACTTACCCGATATAAAAATCACTTTTTACCGTTACATCGGTACAATATCCTACAATTTTTTTTCTACAGAATTTACTCAAAATCTATTCGAACATTACACTCGCACATAAGTATATGTACATTCGCACATCCATGCCAGCGCGCATGAATTCGTAAGAGAGAGAGCGGCTAGACAATTCCACTATATACACCACTATACCAGTCCAGTCGCATTCACTTGTCTATACTACTTATATCTCTATATCCCCTGATGTGTGCGTGCACGCGCGGGGTTTTCGCGAACCGAAAAATGTGCCGCGATCGTCGCCAACTCTTCGGCAAATAAGTGTGTAATATATGTATATATATATTCACACCACCAGTGCGAAATCTACATCAAAGTATATATAAAACATATACATATATACCTATACACTTTACATTATACCTATGTACACTTACAAAGTACGCCTAGACACGCGAACGTAAACAGACAAAGACTAGAGAGAGAGACCTGAGAGAGAGAGAGTTGGTATAAGACTATGAACCAGCGAAAAGCTTTTAGATTTATTTTCGCGTGAAATACAGTGATATAGAAAAAGACTACGAGTTTGGACGTGTTCGTGCGTGCGCGCGCTGTCTCCAGAGTGCTAGTGTCCGACTTCGTTTTACGCATATATATACAAATCTACGTATGTGTATATAATTCTTGCTATCCCTGCCTGCCGCCGCCGGACGACGACGTCGCATTGTTTCGCAGAGCAGCAGCAGCAGCAGCAGCTCTGTACGCTTTTTTTTCGCGTATATAGAGGTATATATACCTATCGGCGTATAGAGTTAGAGAGCCGGCGAGATTGAGATAGCTGCGTGATTGCTGCGCGAGAGAAAGAGAGAAAGAAGAAGAAGTAGAAAAAGAGAGTTTTTGAAACGGCGCTTAATATACGATTGGCAAGAAGAAGAAGAAAAAGCTGCGAAGATGGTTTCCGTGTCGTACCACATCGCCAATCTCCTCGAGAAGGTGAGATAAACAGACCAAGTGCAAATGTTGAGGGGGTAAGGCGATCGTTCGGGCTGGAGCGACACCTAACCTATCATTGCCGACTTCGTTTTTTGCGGTTTTGTTTTGGGATGATGAAGGGGTTTTAAGGACCGGGGTGTTGATGCTAATTCGAATGAAGGCTTTTGGATGATGGTGATAAGGGTTGGGAAAGGGTTTATTTAGTGGCGGTGTAAAAAGCTGCTTTTTTACAATGTTCTATGGAGAGGCTGGGGTATGAAAATAGCTGGGCCAAAAGGCTGGGTAGACACTTTTTTAGCATTTTATGAAATGGTATAATTTTAATATATTGGGATTAAAAAAGTTTAACGTATATTGAAGATGACTATAGATTTGCAGGGTATAATGACCTGATGTAAAAAATATATCAGATTGATCTATATTGTCTATTGATGTTTGCGGTGATACACTTTTTTTGTTAGTTTAATGATTTGTAACAGTGCCACGTTACATAGTCTTTTCTTTGCAAGTGGCCCCATTCAGCTTTTACAATATGTTGAGACAAAAATAGTTTCCTGAAAGAATTTGTTGTTTTTTTAGTTAATTTTAACGCATGGTCACAGGCTGCATCTGTAGGTAGCATTTATTTTGACTACTTCACAATTTTGGTTATGAAAAATAAAATTTGAAAGAAGTAATATTATTTGATTTATTTAGATATTATGATAATATATAATTTTTTTATATGGTTGAATAGATTTAGTATTATAATTTTTTTTTTAAATCTTCAGAAGAAATATTTTTTCATTATATTATAATAAATCATAAGAACTTAAATGATTTAGAAAAATTTATTTTATTAATATTTAAGCAATAATAAGGGTTCATTATTATTTATATATGTTATTAACTTTATCTTTTTTATGTTGAATAACATTATCTTTTTTCTTTTAATTATTTCTATTGAATTCTTATTCAAATTAAGTAAAGTAACTGCTAATTAAAATATTCTGATTTGTATAGATGACGTCCAGTGATAAGGACTTCAGATTCATGGCAACTAATGATCTAATGACAGAGTTGCAAAAAGATAACATCAAGCTGGACGATGATTCTGAGAGGAAAGTAGTCAAGATGCTTCTCAAATTGCTGGAAGACAAAAATGGAGAAGTTCAGAATCTTGCCGTTAAATGGTATGTTTTTCTTTGTCATATTAATAAATATTATTATTATTATATTTTATATTACATACAAGTTACACTATTTTTGTTTATAGTTTGGGACCATTGGTCAATAAAGTAAAGGAATATCAGGTGGAGACAATTGTTGATGCTCTTTGTAGCAATATGGTTTCTGACAAAGAGCAACTCAGAGATATTTCTAGCATTGGATTGAAAACGGTCATTGCTGAACTCCCCTTGGGTTCAAGTGCTTTAGCAGCTAATGTTTGTAAAAGGATCACTGGTAGATTAAGTACTGCTATTGAAAAGGTAATATTTTAATCTAATTTAATAATTACAGCAATTATTAATATATTATCAAAATTGAATTTATACATTACTGAGATTACACTTTGAAATCTTCCACCATTACTAAAACATAATTTTTGTTTATTTACAGCAAGAAGATGTGCCTGTTCAACTCGAAGCTCTCGATATAATCGCCGATCTACTCTCACGTTTTGGAACGCTTTTGGTTTCGTTTCATTCAGTAATCTTGGCCGCGTTGTTACCGCAACTGTCGTCACCCAGACAAGCCGTTCGTAAAAGAACCATTGTTGCTCTTAGCCACCTCATGACATCTAGCAACAACCAGCTTTACAATAAATTACTTGATCATCTGCTCGAAGGTTTGGCTAATAATAAAGTTAACAATGTCGTCCGCACTTACATTCAGTGCATTGCTTCTATTTGGTAAATATGATTATTTTAATGAAGTAGATTAAAATATTATTAATAGTTTTAAAGTTCTCTAAAAGTAACTAATACATTGGTGAAATAAAATTTTATTTATCTTACTATAATACCTTATTTTAATTTTATTGATATTTAAAAATCGTGAAATATATCGGAGTTGACTGGTTATGAATATTTTATTATGAATTTAGTAAATTAATGAAATTTTGTAATTCATAGTCGACAAGCTGGTCACAGATTTGGGGAGCAAATTGAAAGAGTCATGCCACTGATTGTTCAGTACAGTAAAGAAGATGATGATGAACTTCGGGAGTACTGCTTACAAGCTTTTGAGGCATTTGTTTACAGATGTCCAAAAGAAATCACTCCCCACATTGGCAAAGTAAATATCTTTAATATTTATTTTGAAAATTTTTTTAAATATTAAAAACTCATCAAGTTAGAGATAAAGAAAAAAATGCTATCAATAAAAATTATTTCTTTTTAATAAAAAAAGTTATACATTTTTATAATTGCAATATTAATGAGAATAAAACTTTAATTTTAATGGCATTTTTATTTTTTAATCAAATATTGAGAAATTTAAATTTTTTACAGGTAATAGAAATCTGCTTAATGTATATAACGTATGATCCAAATTACAATTACGATGATGATGCAAATGATATGTCGGATGGTGAAGGGGCAATCATGGAAACGGAGGAAGATGGCGAAGACGACGCTGAAGATGAGTACTCAGATGACGACGATATGAGCTGGAAGGTACGTCGAGCAGCCACCAAGTGCCTCGAAGCCGTAATATCCAGTAGAAGAGAGTTGCTCTCCGAACTTTACAGGGTCGTCTCACCTGCTCTCATTGCCAGATTTAAAGGTAGGCATAGATTAAAATATATACTTTTATTTGACTAAATATAATATTTCATTTATTTCCATTTTAATTTTAATATCTAGAATAGTATCCTAAATCACATGTACTTTAATAAAAAGGTGTTTTTATTATTTACCTAAATAAAAATTTTGAATTATCCTTCAATTAATTTTCAGAACGCGAGGAGAATGTGAAATCCGATATCTTCCACGCCTACATTACCCTTCTTCGCCAAACAAAATCTACCACTGGTGTATCGCTCGACCCTGACTCAATGGAGGATGAAGAATGCCCAATATCTCTACTACAGCAGCAGGTACCTAACATCGTCAAGGCAGTACACCGTCAGATGAAGGAGAAGAGCATCAAGACACGTCAGGACTGTCTCTCCCTTTTGAAGGAGCTTGTGCTTGTTCTCCCCGGTGCTTTGACTAATCACATACCCGCTCTCATACCTGGAATTCAGTACTCACTGGGCGATAAGAATTCGTCGAGTAACATGAAGATTGATACGCTGGCGTTTGTACACACGCTTCTGTCTACTCATCAACCCGAAGTCTTTCATGAGCATTTGAAGGTCCTTGCACCGCCTATTATTGCCGCTGTGAGCGATCCATTCTACAAGATCACGGCTGAGGCACTGCTTGTACTACAGCAGCTCGTTCAAGTCATTAGACCTCATGGTATATATTTTTATAATAAAAAGAAAAATGACCTTATAAAAGAAATTTTCACAAAATATCTTCTTTTCAGACAAACCCTGCGACTTTGATTTCACGCAATTGTCTGGCGAGCTTTATTGGTCAACTCTATCACGATTGCGTACTGCTGATATCGATCAGGAAGTAAAGGAGCGCGCAATTGCTTGTATGGGTCAGATAATCGCTCATCTTGGTGACAGCTTGCAAAACGAACTGCCCACTTGTTTACCTATTTTCCTCGACAGGCTTCGCAATGAAATTACTCGTCTTACGACAGTCAAAGTATGCAGTGATTTTCAAAATGTCTTTTTATAATTTTTCAACAAACATTCTTTATTCATTAAATTTATTTAAACTCTACAAACTAATTTTTCAGGCATTAACATGTATCGCCGCCTCTCCCCTACGCATCGATCTCAAGCCAATTCTGCAAGACGCCGTCCCAATCTTAGGCTCTTTCCTGCGTAAGAATCAGCGTGCCCTGAAGTTGAGCTCGCTCGTGCTGTTAGATACTTTGGTACGCAACTACAGTGATTCCATGCATCCCGACCTGCTAGACAAGGTCACCACCGAATTGCCGGCTCTGCTTAATGAGACCGATTTGCACATCGCTCAGCTGACGCTCACGCTGTTGACAACCATCGCTAAACTTCATTCGGTCGCTTTACACAAAATTCCGGACAATATCTTGCCAGAGATTTTAACACTTGTTAAGTCTCCATTACTGCAAGGTTAGTATGAGTTTATTATTTAATTAATTTCTTCATGATCTTTATATCGAGTGAATTACAAAAAGAGAAACAAGTATTTATTTAAAAACAAATATACTTAGAGGTATCATAGATATCTACTCATTTGAATCGTTAACATGAATCCAATCCAAATAAGTCAATTGATTCAGCTTTATTGAATCATGATAAATGCTTAGGATACCATCGAATCGGTTTTCCTGACTGAAATCACTTTATTATAAACGTAATTATTCGTCACATTATTATTCGTGATTTAATTTCTATGATTTAATCGAAAAAATTAAATCAACATTTAAATTCTCTCTTCAAACGCATCATGAACTTAAATCGTAAATCAAATTCATAATATAAGCCAACATTTATTATTTAATGTGCTTTTACAATTTATAGCGAAATAAGCACGATTTTAAATTTGAAACGAGTTATTTTTAGCACCGATTGTAAGAGATCTCATAAAACTATACATCGAAATAAATTATTATTCGTATTTAAATAATTAAACAATTTTTGTATGCCAGAAAATTGATTTCCAGTAAATAAAGTCTGATGTGTTCGACAAAATCGAGGTTTTAAAACTAGTTTGTTTAAATAATTATTTTGTTAATAACAATTTAATCATAGAAGCCGGGTGTTATAGCCGTTACTTTATAATCGGGATGTGTTATTGAAAGTACATTTTAAATTGCGTGGATGAATCGCATTGTCTTTTGTCTTAGCAGTCACAAATTAATTAACAATACAGTTAACAATTTATCAATAATAATAAAAATAATTTGAATAGTTTAGTTTTATGTAAGCAATATTTTTAGCATTTACACTAGGTGTTTCAAATAACATTTTCTTAGGTAAAGTATATCAACATTGGTAGAGTATATTAAACAACTAAAAATTAAAGATAGAATAAAATTCTTAAACATAATTTGGTAAGATTTAATATTAAACTGGCAAAATTATTAAAAAAAATTTTCGAAAAAAAATTTAAAAAAAAACGCCCGAACAGGGACTCGAACCCTGGACCCTCAGATTAAAAGTCTGATGCTCTACCGACTGAGCTATCCGGGCGGGTAGCTGCCTGTTTCTTAATGTACATTACGACGTTAGAGGGTCCTTTTCGATCACATTTTCGATAATTTTGGCAACATTTAAAAAAAAATATCTTATTCTTTTTATTATTATGGTTCATTTTTATGTTTATGTAAGTTGTTGTTTCTAATTTTTCTTTAAGAAATTTGTTAAGAAAAAAATATCTAAGATAATTTACTAAAAAAAAAGTTGATTAAATTATGCTATATTATTAAATAATTGTTTCTTTTTTTTTTTAAATAAATTTATTAATTTTTATAAGTATTTCAAGAGTAGGTGAGACTTAGCGTATGACTCATCTTACTAGTTCTCAACCTAAGCAGTGCAGAAATCGTTCTCAACTCGTAATTTCTTTTCTAATCGTTCTCAATGCTGATACTTTAACATTATTTTCGAACTAAATACATAAACATAAATAATAGATAAATATTCAATAAATAAAAATGAAATTACCTATTTCATTATTTTACCTAATTATTATTATTATTAATTTAAAATTTATATAATATCCCATAAAAGACATTTACAGTATGTCATATCGAGGGATGGAGGATAATACATGTTATCACGTAGTGGTACAAAAGATATTTACATATTTACATGTCATCATTTTTTTTTTAAAGTCGTTCATCGGTCTGAAAAAATATAGTTCAATTCTACGGAAAATTAAAAGAAAAAAAGTCTATGTAAGATATTTCGAAATTTCGCTTCGGTTTTGAGCTAAAAAATCCATTAATATTGTTAAAATTTGAGACGATTTCACCTTAAAATTCTGAATTTTGATTAATTTTTTGCTCAAAAACGAAGCGAAATTTCGAAATATCTTACATAGACTTTTTTTCCTTTTAATTTTTCGTAGAATTGAACTATATTTTTTTCAGACCGATTTACTACTTTTATACATAATGATGATACGAAATTTTTTTTATCCAAAAACAATCGCAACTCATTCCAGGATTCATACTATCATTTTTGGGCAATAAACAGGTATCGCCATGAATTTTTTGGTAGAGAAAGTCCGGATCAAACTTTTAATTTTTTTAATTTATACATTTCATTTGCATATATGTAAGTGAAAGCATATACATACGGCTTTAAAAGTATTTTTATTGAAAAGCTGAGACAATTCTACAAAAAAAAAACTATTCTTGTGTCTATCACGAAAAATGCTTTCTTGAGGAGTTATAAATTAATGAAAATCGGTCAAAAATGCAAAAAATCTTCAAAATTAAGTTTTTGACTTCTTGTATCTCCAAAACTATGGGTCAAAAAAATCTAGAAAAATTCAGGGATATCCAGAATGAATAGCTGAACATTTCCTGAGAGTTTCTATTGATATATATGCAAAAATCAATAACACCTCTTAGAAAATAATTTAATATTACCAGGAAATTCTTTACTGACAAC
>JAWWEQ010000045.1:32306548-32331379 GCA_035583055.1 Torymus tubicola | reverse complement strand
GAGAGAAAAAAATTTCCGTGCCTGCGGTTCCACATAATACACACATGCGCACGAATGGAGACGAGCACCAGAAAGAAGGACAGCAATTATTTTTTTGTTTTTTTTTTTGTAATGATCTGTTTATCTTCCTCTTTACGACGGCGCGAGATACGTAGTGGTAGTTAGAGAGTGGAGCCATGAGCAGCCGTATACGCGAGGGAAGCAAGTGCATATATACACGTAGAATTTATAGAGAGCGCGCGGAGTGGCGTCGAAAGAAAAATTGCGATAAACCATTGGTATTGCGCAATTAATCGATGAGTTGGAAGGGGAACAACAGAACGGATATTCTTTTTGCAGTGTTCCTGGTACTTTTTTTTTATATATGTATTTATATAATATATTATATATATACACGCACTGCGCGCCTTTTTTTTACAAAGTTGCATTTTTTTTGAAACTGTATTCCGTCGCTCTCTAGGAACCGCTCTTAGCTGCGTTTTCGTATAAACGACATGTGAAAATGTAACATTTTTTTTCTATAGACTTTAACGGAGTATATATATGGATGATAACGATGATGGAAAGGAAAACAAAAACAAACGGCTGAAAGGTTTTCGTAAATGAAATTCCTCTGCTGCTTTCGATGAAAATTTTTATTTCCGTGTATATCGCGTCTGGGAATACTTTAACCCTTCAAGTCTCGTTGTTGCTATAGCGTTAATTAATTAGGTGGTAAAAATTTTATACTGGAAAAATTGTACGATTTAAGGTGTTTTTTTGTATTTATAAGACAGCGCATTTTTTTCAAAAACGTATACGTATACGATTAGGTTATTTTTTATCGTTCTATATATACATATATATGGAAAAATTAGGAGAGAAAAAGAAAGGATGAGACTTGGAGGGTTAGACAACTTCGACTTGGGAAAAGCGTTGCTCAAGAAACAGGAAACAATTCAAGTTTTTCAGCATGTCACGTTTAAATCTTGCAAAAAAACCATTATTAATTTGTACACTGTATTACGCCGTATTTTTTGTAAAAAAAACATAAGTCAAGAAAAGAATAAACTGGATTTAGCCACTGTCAAAGTGTTAATTTTCATACTGAAAAACTCGAACGTTTGTTTTTATATTATTATACTTTTCAGCAGCGCTGACTCGACACGTGTAGACTTTTTTCAATGTTAGGTAATAATAATAATAATAATAATAATAATAATAATAAAGGAAACACTCTGTATCAGAGTGTTGTTCGTATTTATTAAAAAAATAAAGTAAAATAAAAAAAGTTTAAAAGTAAACTTCGCGAAGAACCACCGTCAAAAAATACTTCTCCGGCCGCTTGCCATTTTTCTTCCGCTTGTGGAGAAAATGAGGAACAGGGCAGAAAGAGCATTTTTTTCAACATGGAGAAAATCGCAGACTCGACTGAAGATTTCCTTGTTTTTTTTTGTCTTCTTTCTTTTAATTTATGTGCATGACGCGCCTCATTGTTGTAAATAATCCCATAAATCGTTCATTGAGACTATGTAAATTATATGTGAACTGCGACTATCTGAAAAATATTTAAGTATAGACGCTTGTATGGCCTTTAAAGGAATGTCGAAATTATTATTAGTACTTTCCTTGTAAAGAGGAAACACTAATATTAGAAAGAAGTATACAATTTGTGTAATAAATTAAAACTAATTGATTAAATAAAGTTTTTTATAAGAAACTTTCCGTTTTGTTTTTATTGAATAATTACTTAATTATTTCTCAATTTTGACATAAAATTTATGATTACTTAATATGTTAAGTATAAATATCTAATGGATTTCGACATTCCCTTAAATCAATGCTAATTTACTTGCTTCGAACCAATGTTTTTGTTGTTTCTACAATAAATAATAAAAGAATAAATAAAAGAGAATGTTTTTATACGCCTTGAGCGTGCATAAAAAATTGTATTACGACTGGTTACACAGTGTTACATAACTATTCTTAATAAAAAGTTTATGTTTGCTGCTATATTGTTTTGCTTTCGCATCTTTATACATGTACGAATACGCAAATACAATTTATAATCTTACAAACTATATATAATTTGCGCAGCCTGTACAACAATCTCGCATTATCATCGCAATACATGTCAAACATTACTACTCTAATTGTTTTTTTTTCATATCTCGTCAAAAAAAATCTTGCGCTAAATTAAAAGATGATATCGATCATAACTTTTACGTTGCCCGACTTACGTCATTGTTTTTGTAATATAAAAAGTCGCTTCAGTCATTGATCGACAAATTAGTGAACTTGATTCTTTTCTTCTTTCTTTTCTAGTCCTTCCTCACATCATGTCCTTCCAGAACAAAAATGTTTTTACAAATAAAAAGGCAAACCTTATTTTATCAACTTTACTGTTACAACTTTCCATAGTAATCACTTGATTATAATACTAAATAATACAAAATAGAAAATAATTTCTGAAAATATTCAAATAAAATTAATAAAAGTTTTAAAATTTAAGAAATCATTGCCATGGTAATTTTGTAATGTATAAAATCATATTTTAATCGATAAAGTAAGATTTGCAAATTCCTTTAATTACTCGCTTTGTAGATTAGTGTAGAGCACGTGAGCTTAGCAAAACTCCAAAATTTCCTTTGGAAGTAAACCTTGCTGCAGTCTGTCAATCTACGTCATTACACAGATACATATACTACATACATTGAATATACTGTAATCTTCATTGAAGAAACAAAAGAGATCGACAGTGTCATTGCTTATGGAATTCTCGTATGTAACATTTTAAAACTTTAAATTATTCGTTTACCGACTGAGTAAAAATAAAAAAATCAGCAAAAATCATTTCCCTTTCTGGTAATGAGGCGCCCAATTGTCTCACAATTTCATTGTGATAAACAGAATGATAAATTTGTATAATGCAAATAAAAGTTTAGATAAAAAAGAAAACGCAAATCTTAAAGATATCTCATGAAAAAGAATACGAAATGCATTGCTTACTCAGTCGGCAATACAACGTCGGTACACAAACAACTATATGAGAAGGTAAGGGCGAGCTCGTCGAAAAAAAAATTCGAAAAAAAATGAAACGTAAAAATCTACACTCTGAGAATCTCAGCAGCCTTGTTATAACAGATTGCTATCCAGTCTGGTTGTGTGGCACCCCACTGGATTTGATTAACTTCGCCCTCAGCGGCCGTGTACGCGAGGATCGGATCCTCGATAGCACGTGGCATCTGCTGGATATCCCAGATGAGGGCTTGGTGATCATCGCCTGCCGTGCAGATGTGACAGGAGGAGTGAGGCGCCCACGCAATTCCATTCACGCTTGCCCTGTTGACAGAGATTATTGACAATTAAATAAAATAGTTTTTATTATTTTTACACGGATAGTTTACTAAGTGATAAAAGAATTCAAATGTAAATATTTTCTTTTTCACAATAATAAAAGGCTTTATTTCATTCTGCATCGTTATTAAATTACTATTATGCGATACTTTTTTTTCTTTAAAAAATCGAAAACGTAATATTTCACTCCTCACCTGTGATTATTCAACCTGGCCACAGGAGTACAGGGTACTCGCACGTCTAGTATAATGACCTCGCAGGCATCCATGGCGACAGTTGCCAGGTAATTAGGATCCTGCTTGTTCCAGGCAAGCCTCAGAAGTGGCGTGTGCTGAGGATCTTCGTAGATGATTGTCGAGTGCTCCAGGTGACGCAGATCAAACATTCGTACTGAGCCGTCAGCACCAACGGACGCGAACATATCCCTGCCGCCACCCGCTCGGCTGAATGCTATGTCGTAGACTTCTTTGTCGTGAGCTATCAGCTAAAGATGAAAATGAAAATATAGATTAAAATTAAAGAATAACTGAATGTTGTAGGAAAATCTTTTTTTTTATAATGAATTATGTATCTTCCATTTAAAACAAATTTGTACATTATCTTATAATTTCAAAGATCATTGTTAAATAAAGTTAATAAAAAAATAAATATATTAGAAGAACAGAAAAACTTGAACTGAGCATTTTCGTTAATATCAGAATATAGTTTTATAAAGATATAAATAATAAAAATAACAATTATGTCAAGTTTTAAACAGTATCAGTTTTACTTATTTGTAGTCAGAAAGGCAGCATCAAAATATTACAAACGCTCATTTATAAATGAGATCATGTAATCATTATTTGTCAAATGATTTAACATTTTTGTTTATGCAGTTTGCTTATTTCATTGAACAGAATAGTAAATAATTGACTAATTTAAATTGGTTAGAAAATAAGATACCAAAAAAATTTAGTTTTAAAAAATTGCATAATCGATGTGGTGAAAAAGATACACCCATGCTGCTTACGTAATAGATACATAAAGAATGTCAAATATTAGTAGCAGTTTTTCTTAACAACTTTATCTACATACTCCTTTTTAAAAATAAAATAGTACAAAAATGGTAACTAATGCAAATCACTAAAATAAATTAATAAATTTCAGAGGTAAAACTCACAACAATCAGTTAAAATTAAATTACACCATACTTAAAAGTGTATATATAATCAATAGATTCTTTAATCTGCATTAATCACCAACTTGTTTTGACTTTTTCTTTAGAAAACATCAACAACTTTAAATTTGTAAGCTTATTCTTCACCTGTGTCTTCACATGTCCCGTAACCAGGTTCACCCTTCCAAGAACCTGTCCAGTCTCTAAACCCCATATTGTACAGGTGGTGTCAATACTAGATGTGCCTATCAAATTCGGGTCAACTTCGTTCCAGTCAAATGACGTCAGAGGCGCGCAAAAATCTGAGTTTTTGTTGTTGTTCAGGACGCATTCCATGCGTGTTTCTGGTTCACCAGCCCGCCACACGCGCAAATAATCGCCCGACGTGGCCAACAGATCTGGGAAAAGGCCTGTGGAGATTGTAAAAAAAATTAATTAACACTTGTTTTACACTGTATGGTTTACAAAATTTGAACGGATATTTTTTTTTTATGGATACTAGTTTAATTTTTATCATTATTGTTGATCTTAGGTAATAAACAAACTTTCTGGACTCTCATGTCCTCATTATATAAAATTTAAACAAAGCTAACATTGTTAACTATTAACTTATTGCCTTTATGCACAAACAACTTGGATAGTTCTATTTTTGTAACGATTCTTTGTGATTACCTAATGACCCCAACACTTGCATTTCACAAAAACCATGAAAGTAATGATAAATTACACTATTTGTTCTATAAAACAACCATTAAATCAAAATACACCTGTTATCAACATCAAAATACAACAATGTAGTTTACTAATGCAGAACCAACAATAACTTAGAACCACTTTGATATCCATCACACACGTATATTTTCACATTAAATCTACCTTTACTATCTGGTATCCACATAATCTTGGTGGTAGGATAAGGATGATCAAAGGTACTCTTGGCAACAAACTCAGATGTCTCCTCATCCAGTGAAACAATTTGCACCTTATTGTTGTACTCCTCGACAAAACTCCCAAGAGCTAGTCTGAACCTTTTGTCAGGTCTCACAGACCAGTTCATACTGTACAGAGGCCATGGTGCCTCGTACTTATAAATCTCCTTCCTCTTCGGAGGACCACTGTGCAGAGCCATGGTTCTATAAAAACAACAAACAAACCTTATCACCAACCTCATTACAAAATCACTTTGTATATCCACACTTATCCTATCAATACTCACGGTTCTTTGTAAACTCTATACTTTTATCCAGCAGACAGCAACCACTAATTTCTCCTCCCTTTACAAAAAAAAAACCACCGAAAAATATAGGAACGACAGAGTGAAAGTCAGACGCGCCTAACCTACAGCGTCGACGTTTACACGCTCTCGCTCAGCGTCGTCGTCTACGTCGTCCTGGACCACAAGCCCCGTCCATTATCTCGTCCCTTGTCCTGTGACGAGAACCTCCGTTCTGTTCTTATTTCTTTTTATTCAAAAAATTTGTAAAAACGTCCCAGCAATTCGTATACTTATTGCTGGCTGGCCTGCACCGCACGGCTGACGATGGGTGCAGTGGTAGGAGAAACGAAGCCGAATAGCGTCGAGAGCGACGTTTCTGTCGGCGTGGGTGGTGAGGAAAACATGGTAAGTGTGCGTAGTAGTAAACGGCTGTTGGTAAGGTAGAGATTTTTTGTTAGTGTCGAAGGTAAGTATATATATATAGGAAAAACATTTATCTTATTGCGTCGGAATGTTATGTTTTGAATTACGTGCGGTTATATGGTATTTTTCATATTCGAGAATTCTGTTCCTTTTTTATATTTATTAGTAATATTGAAAATGGTAATAATAGTTGAACCTTTTTGGAGCATAACAAATTGCCATAGTAAACGAGTATATAATCCAAAATAAAGCACAAACGAAAGGTATAAAATTGCTCTTTTTTAAAAACGGAAAAACACGAAATTTTAGTGTTAATGGATAATTTTTGTTTTCTTAATTTGTTGTTCATAATAATATAATGATCATCGATTAAAAATGCATTTACTCTCGCATATAAACGTTTTATAATGACACACATTTCTTAATATATTTTATTTATAATGATCTAAAAAAATATTTACCTTTCAATTCATATAAATAGCCAATTCCTCTCTTAAGAAATTTCGGCAGTATTTTGAAAAGTAAATTAAAATGAATTTCATTAAACCAGTCAAGATTCATCAATGTTCAATGGATACTATTCATATACATTTTACATTGGAGCAGCAAAAAAATACCGAGGTATGTGCTGTTTTTCAATAATAAATATTCTTTAATAGTGAATCGTTGACATCAACCGTCACCTCATTTCTCTAACTTATAACAATCTGAAACTATCACTTTAACGCATTGTTTAACTAAAATTTTTATAATTAAAGTCGGATAACAATAAAAAAAACGTAAAAAATAAAACCCAAGGAATATATATTTCTTATAATTTTAATTTAAAAAAATGTTACATTTTCAATCACCTCTTCTATATTTACGTTAAATCCATTCTTTCCCGCACTAAACCGTCAAATATAACGCTCGAGGAAACAGGAATCAACCGGCGAATCGAACCGTCATTCTATACACGCCGGGAACCGACGTGAGCGCGCACAAACTGCCGCTCGTATATAATATAGGTATAGATATATTTCAAGCCGACACGTTCAAGTTCCGACTTGTCTGAGCGCGGTTAAGTGTATTGGTGCACGTGTGTGTGCATACGTCAGCTGTTGCGAGTTGGGACTATGCGCGATTGTATAAGTATATCCATATCTGCGATCATATGCGTATACGAGACACGCTTTTGTAATGAGTAATATATTTATCGTTAATAAGCAGTTTATAATTTGAATTGCGATACCTACAACAGAGCGTTTGCATTGAATTTCAATTTTACGAGTGAATCTGCAAATTTGATTGAAATAATAACGCTAATTTATCATTTATATCATTTTGGAGTATCTGTCATATTTTATGTTTATAGTTGTATAGTTATTAAAATTTTTTTTCTTTGATTACTCCATTACGTATTTTATTAAAGGGATCACCGTTCTTTTGGGATATGAAATTTTTCCAAAAATAAGGAAATGTGTTTTTTAACGATATTAAACGATTATTAGATTTTAAACGCTTTTTTTTATCTTGTATCCAGTACACCTTTTATAAATGTCTCGTAAATGTCATATTTAAAAAGAAAAAATGTTGTATCCTCAGACGTTTATCCATAAATTTGACGATCAAAATAATCAAAAAGTTAATTGTATATAAAGTTGGAGCTGATCGAAGATCTAATTACTTATGATTATTTTGTTTTATAATTTACAAAAGAATATATATATATATAAAAAAACCTTTTTGGAAGGCTATTTTTTGAAGGATTATTTATTTTATAAAAAGGGGTTTTAGAAACTTCTACCTTAACTTATTTTTTTAAAAATTGCTTTTTATAAATTATTGTTTTAATTAAGTTTATAGGTAATAAGATCTACTATTTTCCTCGAAAAAATTAGATATTAAAACTTAAAAGTGTAAGGTCTTCTGTAAAATATATTATTTAATTGTATTGAAATCGAACTAAATTCATTATAGCAATTATATGAATAACTTTGGTAAGTAAGCGGAATAAGAGATAAATTTATAAACCGATCAGCTTATTATCGAATAGTCTAAAAATATTTCTGAAATGATGATACTTGCACAAATAGGATTTTATAAGTTTGAAATAATAAAAAAATTTTACAAGAATTCTGAAAAATGAAAAAAAAAATTTTTATTTGCTTTAGGTTCTTGTATATAGCCTTTACTCAAAAAGCGATAAATTAAAAACCCCTGTGAAACAATAATCATTCATAAGTATGTTTTTTTCGAAAAAAGTAATATAAAGTTTCATGTCTACACAGAGACTTTCAACCTGAGCTGCACTTTAGATATACGATTATTGATGCGACCAACGGTTTTTTTCATTTATTTAACAGTTGTCAGATTTGACCTATAATCAATGATTTTTTTCCAACGGATCCCTGGATATATTCATTACCTAATATTAATTATACACCGTATCATTTTAATCTTTTCCATCCTCAGGCTTCGTAACTCATAACTTTCGGAGCACTACCACGCTCTTTAATCTTTCAGACACTCTATATATACCAAACATCATAAATAAACCCCGGACCTCACACACACTCGAAAACCGAAACATTACACGTACAATCAGCTGTGCATTAACCGCGGTAAGTGTACACTCTCACGCGAGCACGTGTTTGCTCTATCGTCTCAACTTACTTACCAAGCAACTTGCAAAAGTTTCGCACACACGCATGCAATCATCATCGTCGCGACTCGATAAGAAACGTGGATCAGCTGGTCATATTTGAGTAGCAAGAAAAGCGCGCGCATCGAGCAGATAAAAATCGACACGAAACTAAAGTTGTAGAAATGCTCATATGTGCCCTGATAAGAAAAAAAAATAGGGTGTGGTGATAAGAATCAGTGCGTGGAAAAAGTCATATATAGTGGGGAATCACTGTATAATAAAGGAAATGGTTTATATATCATGCTAGATAGGATAGAAAAACTTTTGTTCATTTTCTAAATGCTTCGTTTACAAGAATTATTATGCTATTGTCGAAGTTACATATATATATACAGGTTTCGAAGTTCATCGAATTCAACGTTATTCTAACTTATGATATTATCCATAAATTTAATTAAAAAGGTATGAAAAATTAAATAAAAATAACTGAAAATAAGTAATTGTTACTAAGTTATACGCTCTTGCACTCCGATTTTCCTCGATCACTTAGTAACCACAATAGGAAAAGAATCATTATATACGGATTCTTTAGTGGAAAAATGACATAGGCGCTAATCGTAGAAACTGACAATTTACAAACGTGCTGAGTATATACTTATAGGCAAAATGCGAGCAGAAACGACGCGTGAGCAATGAGTCAGAATAAAAAAATTACTCGTGTCATCTAAAAAAAAAATAGCTGTATCTTCGCTAAATTAATGCTTTATTTACAAATCTCTCTCTCTCTCTCTCTCTCTCTCTCTCTCTCTTTCTCTCTCTCTCTCTCTCTCTCTCTCTCTCTCTCTCTCTCTAACTTATGTTGCAGAAAAGTTAAAAGTCAAATCTAACACTGTACTTTATTTCATATATATACTGAATAGCGACTATAAATACGACATTGCGAGCCAAGGTTACTTGCTTTACAGCATACTCGTATATACACGTCTTAGCCGTGTACACGTATATTTCATGAATGAAAACTTTTCTTTTTTCTTTCATTTATTTTACCAGTTTCAAATGTAAAACACCCACTATGTATAAATAGTCGAAAACTCCAAATTATACCCCAAAAATTTCTCATAAAATCAATCTATATTCCCCTCCTATAGCTCTAACATTCTCTCTCTCTCTTTCTCTCTCTCTCTCTCCTTCCTTTTAGTCATACATTACAACAGACACGCGCTACGATAAAAAAAAGTCAGCGCGCCATCGGCTTCCACGTTTTTCCATCCTTGTCTTTCTTCACCGGATACTTATTATCTCGAGAACGCGCATTTGGCGCGCAAACGCACCTACCATCATGAATTCAAGTCCCTTGATGTTGGCAACATCGACGACTTAAACGTTTATTTTCGTCAGTTATTTGAATGACTGACCCTACTTTTCTTTCGTTTTCAACCGTTTCTCATGTCAAAAGAAATCGTCGAATCCTACCTATAGATTCTTCAGTATACAAAGTACAAAATGACCCATTCCGTCGAAAAATTTTCCAACCGTTTCTTTGAAGAATAACCCAAAGCAGGTACCATTCAACGGTCACGAAAATCCCGCGTTCCATCACGCAACCGTCTCTAATTTTGGCGGGTCCGAAACTTCGCTTTCCATTCTACCCAAGTGAAACTTCTTTTCAAATCTTCATCGTCCCCTTACCTTCACAATGTCAGCTGGTACCCCTAAAACAACTTCCCTCTCCTTTTTCTTAACCCCCTACGGCCTAAATCCAAGGATAATACAATACACTGCCACCCTCTAAATCCGTATTGGTCGGTTCTCTCTGTCATCTCTTACCTGATTGGATACCGAGGATAGAGGCACTATAGTCGCGCAGCCTGCCGCTATACTCGCGCGCAATTCTCGCGGTTCTACAGCTCGACAACGCCTGAGACACGCACATTTTAGTCCTGACTCTTGCGCGGGACGTACACACAAACGCTTCTCTCTCTCAGCTCTCAGGTCTTCGCGCCCTTTTTTTCTATCTCTTTCAATTGTAAAACGTTTGAAGTACAGGAGGAAAATATGGCGTTGAAGATATCGACCAAGGAGAATGTGCTGAGGCGCGGACTTGAAGCTGTCTCGCTTAAAAACGACGTAAGTTCTCATTTATTGCCGTTACTTTGTATAGTGGAATATTTGCGAATTTGAATGTAATTTCAAGGTCGTTTGGCACGAACGAGATACGAATGAACTCGCGCACGGGGATCAAGGACTTGAACGGCGACCGGTTTTTGTTTTGAATGGGGGATTATTTCTTGACAATTACGAATTCTCGACAATTCGCGTAAGGGCGAGGTGTAATATTATAGTTAACTATAGCGGTCGTTTCAGATAATTAAAAATTGGAATGTTTTCGGGTAGGTTTAATTCATAAAAATTGAAAAATGATAAAAAAAATGAATGGAATTTTGATGGTTAAATAAAGACCGTTTACAACGTTGGGGCGATAAATTTTATGATTTTTACTACCGTCAACGACAATCGCGTATTCTAATAATAACACTGTTTATCTAAATAAAACATGACCATCTGTGAAAGTGAGTATTGATATCATCGAAATTTTCCTAAACGTTGAAAACGCGGTCGAGCGGGAAGCCATACACGGTCGTACGCACTTATGTGGCCAAGGCTTAAGTTTCCCTTTCCGTAAAATTAACCTTTCCAGAGTCATGTTTGTAGTTGATTTTTATAAACCAAAGTACTTCGAATATAAGTAATCTATAGTTTCATCGAAAACTTTTCGTAAATAATAATGACGTAGCGGTCGAATTGCTCCGAAGTCTTCTAACAGGTCATTTACGCTTATCTTGGAATCATTTTATTTACATTCATTCACGCCCATGCCAACATCGTCACCTTTTGTTTCGATAACATCAAATCCCATAATTGTAGTTTAATTTTGAACATGAGAATGTTTTAAATGTAAAGTTCTCTTTTTTTACAGTATTTTTACAATTTTTTATTTTTATTGCTTTTCCAAGTTTTATTTTTTTTTTTACTATTTCTATGTATATATTTTTTCTACTATTTTGACAATATTTATTCACATATATCATAAAATTGCCTTGTCAATATACACAAATATTAAAATAATTAGTAAAAAAATTATTTGCTATTTAGAAGTACAAAAAAAGTATTAAGAGTACAACGAACTGCTCCGAAATGAATACCGTTATTTGAGAAGGATATCGAAACTCAAGTTAATTTCCGCACGTACCGAGAACTCGCACGTTTTTTCCTTCGATTTCAATTAACATAAAACTTCATTAAACATTAAATCTCAAATATTTTCATTCATAATTTTCAAAAATAAGCGTCTAAATTATCACCCACGGCTTAAAAACTTCCAACTCAAAACTCTATACTAGGAACCTCCAATCTATCAAATTCCGATTGTGTGCACGTGCACTGTTTGTAAAAACTTTCCAGTTAAATCGCTCGTATGAGTAAAAGTATATAATATGATGCCTAAAAATAGCTGTCTGTGCGCGCGTGGGCTCCGAAAGTACGCGTGCGCGTCGTAAGTTTTGGCGCGAAAGTTACCCGTGCGCACACCTAAAACGCGGGAAACACATCAGCTGTTGTATATATGTATTGGCCCCAATCTTGGCGCGAAGAATAGAACGTTGTGATGTAAGCGGAATTTTTTAAAGATAGCCGTGAATCGCTGATAACAGTTTTCGACGAGTTTCGGTATATAGTACATTTTCTTATACGAATAATGTAAATTTTATAATTTGATGTTTTAGGAAATTTTGTAGTTAAAATGATCATTCTTAATAGTAACTGTTGAATATATACATATTTTCATGAAAATCATTTTTTACTAGATTGAGTAATAATTTCCTTGACAAAATGTAAGTCTGTTCCATGGTTGTCGTCAAAATTAGCAATTGTTACTATAAAAACTTTCTCTTTACTTTAAAAGAAAATTTAAAAAAACACTGTACACAGATTCTAAATTTTATCCAACAGAAAATTCGCATATTAAAAGGGAAACTGTCATTTCCATGGCTCATTTAAATCGAAGGATATATAGCACTAGAATAAGAGAAAATACTATGTATATATTAAATTCTCAACATTAGTGCGCAAACGCTGGATTTGTGGCGAAGTATCGCGCATATAGTGAAAATCCTGTTGCGCTACGCCCAGAGAAATGATAGTATACCGAGCGCTAAGTAATTTTGCTGGTATATAGTTTAAAAAAAATTAGAGAAAAATCGACTTTGTATTTCACAAATTTAAGGCGGATAAATCACTGTGTATGCAAAGTATAAGAAAAAATATAATTTTCCGATGTAAGTCTTTAAAATTAAATTGAAAAATCAATTTACAACAGGAATCACTCGTTACATAATATTACGAGATTTTTCCTTATTTATTACGTCCGAACGATCCGTCGCGATCAAATTACACTTCGAATAATACCTCGCATTGTTCACTTTTTTTATATATCATCTTACGTACTTATTTTTTCTATCGATTGATTTGATGTTAGATTCTTTGCAATTAAAAACGATAGAATGCTATGTTAAATAATTAAACAGTTATTGAGTAAATAATAAAAAATTTTGCCCATCTTTTTCATTATTTCAATATCTTGAAGCTGCATAATTTTTCGAACAAATTATGTTTTTATTATTTTCCAATTAATTTTTTAAAAATTGTATAATATTTCGTAATTTTGTCGATGTGTGATAAATTTTTTTTACTTTTACTTGAATAGAGCGCGTAAAACGACGTGGAGGGGGAAAAAGATGGTGCGATGGTAAAAGAAATGCAAAAGAAATCTACATTACTAACATTAAAGCACACTTACTATATGTGTTTATCATTGTCCATGTGGTTGAGCTTGCATTCATCAAAAGTATTAATGTTTTTGTTAAATGTAAAAAACAATTATTCTTTAAAGATAATGTTGTCATGAAAAACTTCTGTTCATTGTGTTGATAAAATTACACATGAATGTTCCCAAGATTACACCCACTTGGCATTGCTGATATCTGGTTATGTCGACAATAGTGAGCAATATAACATTAAACCTCTGCAGGCTTATTCTTTCTACAAAATTAAGTACTGAGATTAAAAGAACTTTAATATGTTCTTAGACAGTATATATTATGTATATAAACATGGTAAATGTGTTGTCATTAAATATTTTTCTCAAAATTTCATTAAAAATAACTGAGCTTGCAACATGATTCAATCATGTGCATAATTGTGCAATACTATAATAATATATGTATATAAGTATAATAAAAGCAATCAAATTTTACATTTCTACAAAAATCAACTAAAATATGTATTGTGATATACAGAAATTTAAAAAGCTTTTTATAATTACAAAAACTTTAACATTGTGTTCTTTTATTTTCAGGCATCTCCCAAGAAGCAATGCGTATCCCCAACTATAACTTACCAAAATGGAGTTAAAACTAACGGAATTTCTGTAAGTTTAAACTTTGATTATTCTACATGCAAATTATTTCATGTTGAATACATTTTTAAATATATATTTTTATGCAGCCAAATGAAGCGAGTAAAGTTGCCAAGAAAATTGACTTCAAAGAAAAAGAAAGCAACCCAGAATTTAATCCTGAGTTGGAACCACTATTAAAAGAAAATCCAGGAAGATTTGTAATCTTTCCTATTCAATGGCCCGATATTTGGCAAATGTACAAAAAAGCAGAAGCTTCGTTTTGGACTGTAGAAGAAGTCGATTTAACCAAGGTAAACTATTTCATCTCTTAATGTACTTTTTAACACATTTACTATCAAAATTATGTATAAAATTAACAATAATAAAAAATGTTTTGCAGGATATGTCAGATTGGCAAAAATTAAATGACGATGAGAGGCACTTCATCTCCCATGTTTTGGCATTCTTTGCTGCATCTGATGGCATTGTGAATGAGAATTTAGTTGAACGATTCAGCCAGGAAGTGCAGGTCACTGAGGCTCGTTGTTTCTATGGCTTCCAAGTGGCTATGGAAAATGTTCATTCAGAAATGTACTCCCTTCTCATTGATACTTACATTAGTGATCCAGCACAAAGGTAAATATTTTGATATTTAATGCTTTTATAAAATCTTAATTCAATGAATTCACCAATTCTCAAAATAATTATTTTTTTTCTTTAATTTCAGGCAATTCTTATTTAATGCCATCGAAACTCTCCCTTGCATTGCTAAAAAAGCAAACTGGGCGCTTAATTGGATCAGTCACAAAAGTGCCACCTTTGCTGAACGTGTGATAGCTTTTGCTGCAGTTGAGGGTATCTTCTTCAGTGGCAGTTTTGCAGCTATTTTCTGGCTGAAGAAGAGAGGACTTATGCCTGGTCTCACGTTCAGCAATGAACTTATTTCTCGTGATGAGGTAACTATTTTCTCTGTTAAAAAAAAGTATGTTTAAAATTTTGGTAAACAATATTTATAATTTCTTTATTTTGTTTTACAGGGATTACATTGTGACTTTGCCTGCCTTATGTTCAAACACATTGTACAAAAGCCATCGCAAGAGCGAGTAATTTCAATTATTAAAGATGCCGTCGCTATTGAACAAGAATTTTTGACTGATGCCTTACCTGTAGAGATGATTGGAATGAACTGCAAACTCATGTGTCAGTACATCGAATTTGTAGCAGACAGGCTTCTTCGTGAATTGGGATGTCCAAAGGTATATGGCATACTATTTCAACCATTTGAATTAAATCTTGTTTTTAGGCAATTATATAATTAAATAAAATATTTTTCTTAGGTTTACAATTCCGAAAACCCCTTTGACTTCATGGAACACATTTCTTTAGAAGGAAAAACGAACTTCTTTGAAAAGAAAGTAGGAGAATACCAAAAATGGGGAGTTATGCAAGAGAGAGACACTGGTGAAAACGATTTCTCGGTCGAAGCAGACTTCTAAATTGTGGCAAACGTATTTAACTATTAAGACAAATCATAACGATTTAAAAGACAAGCACGTGGCTCTTTCTGGGAAAGAGTCAAGACATCTTCGAAAAATTGCATTTAAATGTATATTCATTAATCATCTGACATAGACATAGATATAAAGTTATGTTAGGGACTATTCTATAAGAAAGTATATTTAATATAGTTTTTGTACATTATGAATTGTGTGAATAATCGGGAAATTTTAAAGTTACTTTTTGACGAAAAATCAGAAATGATTAAAAATCAACAAACCGTACATTTTGTTTTAGATATTATTAATATGATTGTTTCTAAATAATGTTTGATTCTCGAATGACAAATAAAGTGTTATATTGACGCTTCATTAGATTAATAGAAATCTAATTTAACTAAATTAATAAACATTATTTTTTGATAATCTGTAATAATAATAACTAAAGAAGTAAATGAAAATTTATAAATTAGACAAATAAGGAAATTCACTACTTGTCAGATAATAACTATTAAAACATCTGTGACAGTTTCAGACAATTATTAAAACTTGTATGTATGTAAATAGAAAAACGGCTATTAGTAAAAAGAAAATTTGGTATTAAATACAAAATACAGGTTTAATTTAAAATGCCTCTTGAATATTAATATTCTTAATTAACTTTATCTTAATTTTTACTATAATTTTTTGTTTTAAATGTTAGAATCAATATTTTTTCACGAATAAATCTTTTAAGGTATTTTCCGAAAGCTTTTTTACAAGAGGTTTTTAAGATGACTTCATAAATTTTTAAAAAGGTGCAATCAATACATTTATTTTAAGTATATACTGTTATCACTATACCTTTTTTTTTTTGCAACAATATCTGACATTCACAATATTATAATAATATTCTTGGTCATTTTACAAATCTTATAATTAAAAGTTATATTTATTGTGAATATCCTATTGATAAATATTTGATAAAAAATAAAAAATTATTCAAATATAACTCATTGGTTTTTTTTTTATTTTATTTTTATTAAAACCAAATGACGTATAATAACAAGATAAGAATAACAATTGTTACAAAAATATGTATTTTTCTAAAAAGTCGTAAAAATTTACTTGTTCCTAATATCTAAGAAGCTTGAACTTCAAAACCATTCTTTAAACGTTCCAAGTATTGTTTTCGACAAGTCATCTCATCTACTGGTCTATTGTAGGGTAGCCAAACAGGCTCTCCAACAAAGTAGCGTTTGGCTTTTATGTAATCCTAAAATAATTTAAACTTCTACTTAGTGTGGTATCATAATAATTGCAAAACATAACATTATAGATAAGTAAAAGTTTAGCTTTACTTATTATTTTATAAAAATTTTTAAAGCATTATATTGTAATTATTATCTACAAAAATTTGTAGATACTTACATTTACATCTAAAGTGAATCTGTGGTAAATACCACTTGGAATGATAATCAAATCACCAGCTTTGACTTCTATACGAATCCACTGATCTTTATCATCACGAACATCAAAATAGCCAGAACCATCAAGTACTAGACGAATTTCCTCATCAGTGTGTAAATGTTCAGTGAAAAAATTTTTCAGCTATTAACAATTATGAAGTTTAATTAATATTTATAAACAATGGAATGTTTTTAAATTTTAACTTTTATCAGGATAAGTAAATTTTAAGCAATACATTTCATGTATGTATGCGAATTTTTATGAATTTGTATAAATAAAATAATATTTATAAAAATATAAACAGTACCTTTTCTTCATAATTTTGCAGACATTCTTTTGAACAAGTTATTTCATCCTCATAAGAATAACCCCTTTTTTCTCTTAACTTTTTCAAGGTTTCATCTTTTTCATAGTTTTTGTAGTCAATCTAAATATAAAATTTATATCAATTCATATCTGCATTAATATGTATGTACACAGATAAGACAAGAAATACATGTATTTTCTTAATTTTATCTTTAAAAATGTACTAATAACAATAATATTGCATGATTAAAAAAAATCATTTACAAATAAAAAAAAATCACGAATTCAATGCTTCACTCATGATCCCTACAGTTTCATAAATATTAAAACAATAAAATCTGCTTTGAAACATCAGTCACTAAAAAATACCAGAGTATAAAAATACCCCTTTTATCTCTTTATCTCCTCAATTGAGATAATTGAACAAGAATAAGTATTCCGAGGCAAATGCGACGCAAAAAGTTCTACGCTGACAATACATTCCATATCATGACCATCCGAACCCCAAAACCGGCAAACCCTGCACTCCCTCGAAAAAGCGTCACAAACAAAAACAAACAATACCTATACATCTTTTTTTCAAACATAACACGCATTATCAAATCAGCTGTGCGCGCACGTATATACACACACACTGCGCATTTACTAACCTGGAAGTATTCGACTCCAGTTTGCCGGAAGAGTTCGTCAAGGGCGAGAAACTCGGGTGGATTACGTTGATGCTCGAGCCGTTGATCGGCCTCGCTATTGTCCATGTACCAAGCCCGCACCATCCTCGACACTGTTATCGCGTATCTACGTGTGTACGTGCAGCCGTTTAAGGGAAGACTGAGGACTTGTGAGGAGGTTAGATAGAGCGCCGCTCGCGCGCTTCGCCGGCGAAGACGAGAAAGAGAGAGGAGATAATAAAGTGATTAATATTAAAATGCCGAAATTGTTTTTTTGCAATATATAAGGTAATATAAGCAGGAAAAATGAGGAACTTCAAGTGTTCTAGAGCTGTAGATACGTGCTGCTTGTGAATGTATTTGTACAAGAGGAAGTTTCAGTTTTGCAAATAAGCAAAGGATTCTGTTGAATGGTAAGTGTTTGTGTATATGCACATAAGTATTTGTTAATAATCCTGCTGTATTTTTTGTTGATAATGGTGTAGACAAATTGAGCTATTACAAACTAATCTAAATTGTTCAAAGAATTATACTTACCACAACGTTAAAAGTTACACACATAAATGTAACAACTTGCAATTGCTGAATATAATATTTATTCATTTGTATAATTTTGATTGTGATAATTTATTTATAAAAGTTCCATATAAGATATAATGGCATTAAAAGAATACTTAGATTTTATAAAATTTATCTATTATCAAGAAAAAAATGTACATTCATCAACTATACTACTATAATTTTGTCATCTTATGTTTTTAGAATATTACTATGAAGTATTATGTAGAAAATATCATCAGTTTTTTAGTTTTTTTTATCAAGTTCATTAAATATTTATACTTGATTGTTATTTCAGAGCCATCATGAGTGTAGAAGAAGCAGAGAAGCTAGAGGCTATCATGGATAAAAAACCTTCAATAGAGACTTTCTATGAGATGCTAATATGTGATATGAATAATTTTGCAAATAAGTACAAAAACTTTCGCCATGTTTCATCTCGCTCAACGGGTGATAATTTAAGTTTAATTGAGAATGTTTGTAAGAAAATACAGGATGTATGTCAATTTAATTTAATACCAATTGAAGGAGCTTCTCTACGAAAAACTGATTCGAGTGTGAAGGTGTTCAAGTATCTGATTTGCAACACAAATTTTTGTTCTCAGTCTTTGATTGAAGATGATGCAACAATTGGTTGCTTAGTGAAAAAGTATCCTTCTATGTCACCATATTTACTTATGGAAATTTTGTGGTCTATTCATTTTGAAGATATCCTGTCTGAATCTATCTTACACTTTCCTCTTGATTTGTGTGTTGAAATAATAGAAATTTTAACGAGATGTATAGATCTTTTGGATTTCCAAAGGGGATTAAAATTTTTATCAACTCTCATTTCAAATACATACAAAAAATTACTTATTTTGAGAGACAATGGAGGTCAGACCCAAGATATGAATGCCAATGCTAAGAAGCTTGCTGGAAACTTGCAGGAACTTATTTTACAATTTACCAATGATAGGTATTTATTAATTATATTTCTTAATATTTTTTACCAAAACTAATATAGATATATTGATGTATATAAAAATTTTAGATTTCTGAAATTTAGTGATATTCCAAAAACACAACAGTATAAAAAGTGTGGTATATTATTAAAAACACTTCTTCAAATGGTAAGAATCTGTCTTACTAGTAAATCTACAAAAATTGAATTGCCTTCCGATATGGTAGATATGTACAAACTTACATTTAAACAAAAAGATTTAATAAAAATAGAGAATGAAGTAATTCAAGAGATACTCACAGAAATTGATCAAGAATTGATATATCTGCTGTTGAAAAAAGTCAAAGAAATTGACTGTAATATCTATATGGATTGGACAGAGTATGATGATGAAGAAAATACTTCTTTGACCATGCAGCGAGCTGTTGGTTTAGAATGTTACTTCTTTGTAGAAAATACAAAAGAACTCAAGGGTTCAAATCAAGAATATGACCATCTCGTAGAATGTTTGCAACAAATAGCTTTAAAACCTGACCCAAAAAACAGTGTTGAGAGTTTACAACTAGAAGACCTAGTTCATGGTGCAAGAGAAGGAAAAAGAGAATGTCTCTTGTCACTCTTTCAAAGATATAAGGAGTGGGATAATACTACAATTGATGGAATAGATAGTAGTTTATCTACTTTGAGCAAAGATGACTGCGAACAGTTGTTTGAGCATCTTGCAAATGAATTCAAAAGTTCAGAAGAACAGTTAGATATAAAAAAGCTTCAATGGTATACATTATGTCTTGGCAAAGCCTTAGCTCATTTGAATGTAACTGATTTGTATGAAGTTACAATTCAATTAATCCTAAGGTTCAGTGAAAATAGCAACTTGGAAAAAGCTGTTGATATATCTACTTTTGAAAATTTTATAATGCTCAATCCAAACTTTTCCACTGTAAAAAATCTCAGAGTAGTTTTGTTCTTCATGTGTTTGAAAACGAGAGAAACTTTGAAAATTCTCTTGAAAATGACAATTGGACATTCTGACTATCCAGATGTAGCTATAAGTTTTGACGATTTTATAGTACTGTTACCTATTCTAAAAATACAAGTTCAAAGCAAATATGGAACGTTGTTAGAGGCGTTAAAAATTAAATACACAGAAAAGAAAAAAGGTGATGTATATCAAAACAAGTTTATATTTAACAAAATTTTATCAAAACTTTTAAATGGTTTTTTAATTTTTACGTTTCTGATTTATATCGAAAAACGAAATGGACTTTTCTAAATTTATACGTAAAATTATAATTTTTTCAAACACCCGCATTATTGTATTTGATACATTTCATCATCTATTATCCCATTGACAGACCCTCGAATTGGGGTTGTAAAAGAGTAACATTATAGGCACTACATTTTTCGAAAATCTTATATAATAATTTTAAAGTTACGAAAATATGTATTTTGAAATTCTCAAAAAGGATCGCCAGAAAATATAGGGCATATAAATGTGTCAAAATTTAACAAGATATTGCTAGCATAATGCCGGAGAACAATAATACATCTCACATTTTCAAAAAGTTTCTAAAATTGGCGAAAAAATAAATAAATAGAATAAAGATGTCGGCACGGTAGGGATCTACGATACAATTCCACATCAGCTTAAAGTTGTCAGACTATACTAACATTATCAACAAAACATGTCAAAATAATTAATACAAGAGAGAGTAGCGATTTACGACTTTACCAAATTCAAAACATCGTTCTGGAAAGTGGAAAGATAAAAAATTTCGAAACCTTTGTTCCAAAAATAAGTAAGTGTCGAAGTTTTTTTGTCTCAAAACTTTGTAGAGCAATGTATTACTGGACTATATACGCAGGGCAACTAAATTTATTCAAGGCGTTAATCACTATTCTTTTTCTTGTATATAATCATTTTTACATGTTCCGTTGATAAAACAGGGTTTGTGGTACAGTAAAACTATTGCACCTTTTTAAGGGGACTGCTATATATCGGAAAAGCTTTCTGCTGTGCCAACCTTAATGTTTTTAATAAAATATTTATTATTACTAATATCTCTTACATTCTATAAGCAATCACATAATTAGTAAATTATAATATACATTTAAAGATCAAATTTCAAATGCATCTATTGAAAAATATAGCCAAAATTCGACTTTATTTTCAAATAAATTTAACCGAAAATTAGATAATAAGTTTACACACGCGTCAAGTTTTCAAAATTAAAAAAAAAGCGAATAACAATAAATATTATAAATATAAATATTTTATTCCTCTTTTAGCCGAGGACAGTTCCGTAATCCTGTTTCCAAACTCCGAAACGGCAGAGACAGTTGCTCTTTCGGTGCAGCTTCTCCAAGAGATAATGTGTCTAGAACCTCCCGGTTGGAACGGTGGCAAGCTTGCCACCCTCTTACAGCTCTTCATCACCTTCTGCCCTATCGACACAATCGTCAACGAGCTCTTCGTGCCATTCCTCCTCTGTGAAGGCTGCACACCAACATACCTGAAATACATCCTCGTCGAGGTACAAAAGTACCATACAAGGATCCCTTGCAAGTCGTCGCATGGTCTACGCAGTGCATTGAGGATCCAGGCGATACGTCTACTGAATCAGAGTACTCACTTGTCACGCTACGTCGTTGACGAGTTGTTGACGCTACTGATGGATATCTTAAATCATTTGGGAGGAAAAGAGCACATTTTACAGTCTTACGATTCGTACTACAGTCATATCTTCTTGCTTGATATGGCCTCACAGAGCATCCACAGCATCATCGACTATTACGCAGGCGCTCACCGAATCATGTTAATGGACATCACCAAGTATCCGATGCAGATGGATACGGATGACGTGATACGTCACTTGTTTCTTAAGTGCACCAAGAACCAATACTTAGTTATCTGTCAAAAGATCATTACCGAACCCAAGAAGATCGTCGGCAGCCTGACGCAGGAGATTAGTGATAGTATTATTCGTTTGACTATCGAAACTTGCTGTTTCTGCCTTGAGTTCCCCGAGATTTGTTACCCGGACAGTCTAGGTTTCCTCATACGATGTCTTATACACTTCCTTACAACCATTGAAATCTCCGTCAAACGACGCGACAAATTCCAGCGCAATATTTGTTGCAGTCTCGACACGCACGTGCAACTCCTGCAACCGATTATCGCAAACACAGTCTTAGATCAGGCATACAAAGATCTCATCGCACGGTGTCGAGAGGCCAGACACGATTTCGATAGTTACCTTGACGCCTACGAGAAGTTCGCTGTTGCGTCTATGCACGAGAGCGAACGACTCAGGACTTTTGTTGGGCCACGTACGCCTAAAGGTATAAGGATGTACCTGGCGCAAGATATTATAACCACTGCGATCGAGCAGAACATAACTCACGAGGCGTACATAGAGAAACTTGGAAAGTTCTTCGAGGCGAAAGATATGACGCCTGATTTGTAAAAGTGTAAAAATCGACATGTTTTTTTTATGCGTTGATAAAAAGATATATTTTATAGTGCTAGTCTTTGGTATTGTTTATAAGATACTTTTTAATTTTGCATAAAAATAAAATATTAAAATAAGAAAGTGTAGCAGTCTTTTTTTTATTACTTTACTTCCTTTTTGATATATTTATGATTATCTTGTTGTAAATTATAAATCTTAATAACATCTAATAAATTTTGCCAAATGTAGGATATTAGACACATTTTTTCTAACTATAATAGTATGTTATAGTTTCAAATAGTTGCAAAAATAATTTTGAATTTGATATTCAAGAAAAATTTAATAGTAAATAATTATTTTAACAATAATAACAATAATTAATAACTATTATCAACTGTTAAAAACTGTTTAAACATATTACAAATAGTTAAGCAATAAATAAGGTCTAAAATTCTATATTTTATAAAATTTTTTAACAGTTTACTTACTAACAGTATTAAACATTTTTACATAATTATATAATTATCTATACATACTTTAATTTACCCTCATTTTTTGAGCGATCTCGTGAACCGTCTACCTATGTTACAGCATGCACGAACGGAAAAAACGTGGTATAACGACATTTTCAGAATTGAACTGATATATTCTAATGTCAAAGAGTCTCGGTATTTATAAAAGTCAAATGATAACCATTTAGATTTGAAAAATGTTAAATATTATTAAAAAAAAATAGAAAATAAAACTAGAAGAAATGAGCTTTTATTCAGTTTTTCAAGAATAAAAAATGTTGATTCCTTCCAAAATTATAAAAGCTTAAAATTGGGTATCGAAAATGCACTCCGTGATCCGCAGGTCCGAATCTCTTGTGATATGTTTATTTTCATGAAAATCTTTATTAAATTTTTTAACGTTGGGGAACATTTGGGAGCTAGGAAAAGAGGCGCAGGAGGACCACTTTTTCTGACAACTATATTATATTAATATTAATAATCGGATAAGTCTATACTTTTCAAGTTTTCGAGAAAAACGGGTTTTAATGTTCAAACTTATATCAACTTATATCAGTTCAAACTTAAGATCGGGAAAAACGAAATGAGTCGTTATATTGTACTAATCAATTTACACATTCAAACACACATACTTACACATTGGTTTAAGTAAGTTATACATTTTATGATGCTTTAAAAATGAGTAAGAACTCAAAAAGTATGGACTTATCAGGTTATGCCAACAATTATGGACTTATCTGATAGAGCTGTTTGCATTTATTTTGTTACGTCTTCTTTAATTTAATTTATGAATTTATGAAACGGGTCAGTAAATTACAAAATTAACAATTCTTTAATGTATTCTTATAACTAACTCAAGAAATTTCCTACTATTTGTATTATATTTTGTATTTTACTAAGACTGTAAAATTAAAAAACGTTTATAATTTGAAAGAGTATAGAAATTTTTTAAAATAAACAGATAAATATATTAACCATCATACTCAATTAGAATAGATAATATAAACTACAATTACGATAAAGGAAAAAAATTATGGACTTATCAGCGGCTATGCAGGGTGTATTGTAACTTTACAGCAATATCTTTGCTAGTACCGAAAGTGTTATTTGAATATACAAAATCCGAGGTAATCTCGATTCTTAACAAAAGTGAATTTATCCGGTTACGCCTATAAGCCACGTACAAAGTGTCCCCTTTTCCTCGGGGGGGGGGGGGGGGGGGGGCGGGGGGGGGG
>JAWWEQ010000045.1:32263621-32306091 GCA_035583055.1 Torymus tubicola | reverse complement strand
GGGGGGGATTCAAATGGGACACCTTGTATATAATTCAGTCAAATCCAGAGGTCAAAAAATAGATTTTCTTGAAACTTGGTGAAAACGTTCTACTTTTAATATTGCATTCAAATATTTATTTTTAATATATTAATGACAGTATAATCAGTCGTTACAGTCAATTATGTTTTTCTACGGCCGGCATGCTAATGGGAGTATGCATATGCCGTCTAAGTGTACATGCTTATATGATATAAATCTATATAATTTTTTTATTGATGAAAAATGAAGATGTTATTAGTATCTGTATAATAACGCCATCTGTACCATTCTGTAAAGTATTTATATTCAATTACTTTACTGAACATTCAAATTATGTATAAATTTTGAAAAAGATGAATATATAATTTTTACCGAACGATATTTCCTCGATTAACTCCTTTTAATAAATTTCTTTTAATTTTATCACTACGTTAATTTTATAAGTATATGCCATACGCGTGGGATGGGAGGGAGGCGAAGAATTAAAAATCGTATTTGCACGAACATGCGCTCGCAAATTATATTATATCACGTATTACATTCGGACACGTAAATGCGAAAAATTATGTAGCGCACCACGTTGACTCTATCGGTAATGTATTGGATGTTTAAAAGAAAAATTAACGACGTGAAAGGTTACTATATATAAGCCAAGAAGATTAAATCACTTTATTAATGCGAAAATACATATTTTTGTTGTAATTGTCAACTTGCTAATAAGTTCTTGGGATAATTTCAGGGTAAAATGTCGAAAAACCACCATAAGTGTTGATCAAATATTTTATGAACAAAATACGTATATCAAACGCTGCTATCTTTTTTTAAATAAAAATAGGCATTGTTTCTTTTTTAAAATTTCCGTGGTTTATCCGATTAAATTCACCTTTGTATTCGAATACACTCTCACATCGAAACACTACATTATTATTATAGGTTCAACCAAATTTCTGAGCAAATAATATCGTAGTAAAAAAACGCATTGCTGTTGATACTATTAAATGTAATAACTTATTATTCACGCGAAAAAAATAAGATATTAAAACAAAAACTAGCGAGATTGTGCTTATATATACAAATCTGCATTGCGGTCCAATGGCAGCTGTCAATGACCCAGGCTCTGACAGCTATAAGCTTAACCCTAGAAATTTGTAAGCCTTTATCTGTTCTAGATGCATGTGCACGGTAGCTATACTATTTTCTGCAAAGATGGCATGGAGAACCCTTAACGGCTGTCCTCTTACTTATTGATCTCGCATTTTAATTCTAATATATCACTAACTGATAATGATTATATCACTGTACTTGCTGCACTTCAATACCCGAAAACATTCGAGTTTCCGCACCACATAAAAAAAGGATTGTTGCTCCCCTCGCACATGTCGCTGCACGTTTCCAATTAAGATCCCGCCCTCCCGTATATTTTCCCGCGTAATATAGCGTATGTATCACATATTGGATTCGAGATTATTTCGCGCATGGCAATGATTTTTCATCTTCCTGAATTCTATTACGATAATTTTCTCTAAGTATTTGTTTTTTTCTCTTATTTTCATAATTATATGTTTTCATAGCCTATATATACAGGAGAGATTTCTAATTTTCTTGTGCAATGCACAGGAAAAATTTTTATTTTTTAACGTAGAATCTCCGCATTCTATACTTTAGAATAATGTAATTATTACTTCGCCGAATCAGCTGATTTTACTGATATATTTTTTCGTATAATCTCTATTATAGAATCCTCCTGGCGCTCTCCGCGGATTTAGAACTCGTGTCGTTACCTCGCGCGCAACAATATACGTTATAAGGAGCCGCAGATCAAGTAAGACACTCGTTCTAACTTGTAGGTGTTATATTAATTCAAGTTTACTTTATCTATAGAGTTACTAAATACACAAAGCTCTTGCGACAATCACTTTTCGCGGTTCAACTTGGAATCAAACTCGGGTTTACTATAATTGTAACACACAGTGACACTATACTGTTATAAAGTATTTACGCAGGCGCAGAGTTTAAGGCTTGCGCGCGCTGCGATGATCTTCCCGCGAATGCACCGAGTCGGATATATGGCTATATCTCTCCAATCAGGACATCGATTACTTAATAAGCATGCGCGTCTTACGCGCCTTTGTCTCTCATTGGTTATCGCGTGTACGCACGCTCCTCATGGTTCTGAACGATAAAAATGTATAAAAATGTATATAAATGCATATTGTACGTTTGGTACCTAAAACCTAATATTGTAGACCCCGCGACTTTTCGCGCGTTACCGCGCCATGTGAAATAAGTATGCGAGACTGAGCCAAAATATTTGAAATTATGTGCGATTCATCGTTTTTTTTCTCCAGAATAACCGAATCTATATTTTATAATTGTTTGAATAGCGAGATAAAATTTTTTAGATATTATAATATTATTAGATGCATTATGCCGTCAAAGACGTACGGCTCTTACTCGCATTAACTCCCTCGTTCACCAGTGGCAGGTGGACCATTACTGCCTGATTTTGTAATAAAAATATTGTATAAACTTTTGTTACTGTCGTATATTTATAAGTAGATTCATTACACACTTTCTAATAAATGTCAATTATTCTTACAAAAATGTGTAAATAAATGTAAACTTGATTGAAAATTCATCATCAAATATATAAAAACATCAGTGAATTGCTATTCCCCATATTCGCAATTTAAGGCGTGATGTTTTTATATTGAACATGAAGTTCTATAAGAACTGCTGAAAAGCTTCAAATACGAAAAAAATCCGTAATTATGATTTTTAATTTAGTAGGTATGTACTGCTGACTAGTCATGCACTGGTGCATTGACCTTATATAACTAATATTATAATTAATACAAACAAATCAGTCCGAGTACTGGTATCAATTTTGTCTTCATCCAACTATTAGATGTTTTTCCTTAAGAACAATAATTAAAACTTTCTATTTGAAAAATTAAAATATTTTGAGAAATAAACAATGATAATATATTTCTAAAAATTACAAGGTAAGGAGATATAAGAAAAACGGCTGATATATTAATAATAATAATAATAATAATAGTTTATTATTCACTGTAATACACTGTATAAAATTTTTAAATGAAGGCAGGGCACATAGCTCAAAGAAACGCAGTTATTGCACAGGACTGTCCGCATAATAATCAATCGGTTTTTTTTTAATTCACTGCCGCTGTTGCTCGGTTTCTTTCCTTCTCTTTCTCTCTTTTTTCTCACTCACATTTTCGCTGCTTCTCTCTCTTTTTTTCATTCCAATAATATTACGTTTGTGCGATTATTTTTGCCGAAAGAAATGCCGTTATACAATGTGTGTGTCGTTCCAAATTGATGCTTCGAAAAAGAGGGGTCGAAGAAAAAAAATAAAATAAAAAAGAAACGAGAAAAGAAAAGTACAGTTTTTTGCTTCATCAGGGCATCGCTCGCTTAATGCAATGTAGTAGTAGCAGTAGTAATAGTAGTTTGGGGAGGAGCGGGAATAAAGTTGTGTGCACCAAAAATAAAAATGCAAAGAGTATACATATATATATTATATAAAAGAATATCGCGTAAATCAACAACTTCATTAATTTTTTCTTTGCGCCTAATCGTCAAGTAGAAAATGCCACTTATACAACCTCCGTTTACATTGTTTTTTTTAGTAATTCTTTCATTTCTTTTTTTTTACGTTTTCCGTTATTCTTATACACATTTCTCGTATATCATCTCACCCACATTCGTATGTTTACTGTTATTTTCTTTTGTTTATTCTTCGCTCGCTTAATAATCGCTCAATGTAATTCGCTAAAAAATTCGTCCCGATAAAAAGTAAATTATATGTATATTCTACACGAACGATATATAAATCATATAAAAAATTTTTTGTTATTTTTATACGACGCAAGAGGACAGTTCGTACATTTATACACAAAAATAAAGAGCCGCAAATGGACTGTACTTATATATACGCGTTTAAACGCATTACTTATAGCAGCGCACATATACGCACATTTATGCTGAATCTCGATTCAGCGCGCGTCACAATTTTTCCTTTTTTTTTTAATCTAAAAATGAAACTATGAATTCTCGAATTCTATACGAATCGTACGAGCTGTCGCCTCGCGTCAGCTTCTCAAAACATCATGTGTACAATTGCAATATGTATATAGCCACGCATATAATAGAAACGAAAGGGGAAGGGGAGGGGAGGGGGAAAAAGTAGGGAGTAGGGCGGAAAAGAAGTCGTCTTGTGTGTGCGACTATATTTACAATACGATCGATATACAATTACATATAATTTATATATAATAATTTTCACCTCTCGCGGCACTCGCTCTTTATCTTTCGCTCTTTTTATTTCTTTCTTTCTTTATCGAGAATAAGAACAAAACGTAAACGAAAATCGTGAGTGCGTGCTTGTTCGCGACGATTGACATTGACAAAATCTCACACCTTCGCACGAAAAAATTCAGTGTTTCTGTGTGTGGGTTTTTTTTTCACTCATTTTCTTTTTTATTTTTTTGCTTATATCCGTAAATCTTAATCGCCTACTGTGTGTGTGTGTTTGTTTTTTTAAACTTTTACTATACATCGTACAAAAATCGCCGGACGGCTGTTTAACGACGGGACAACGGTCGAGCCGCGACACCGTGAACCTCTTGACGTATACGCAACGCGCGACTTTTTTTTCTCACCCTCGAGCAAAGTGTGGATGGTATGCGTGTGTGTGCATTTTTTCTCTTTCTCCCTCTAACTCTTTTATTCTCTCTCTCTTTCTCATCGTCTCTATCGCTTATATGACTAGATTATCGGGCTGGCGGTTCGCCGATCAACGTGTGGTTGGCTCGAATTTTTTTTCCTTTCGATATTTTACAATGATTAAGGGGTATGGGCGAGGCGGTGGTGGTGGTAACGGTTGCGATTTACGTGAATATGTAGGTTTTAATTAAAATGGCAAATATTTAAGAATTTCTTTCACGTAATCCATTAAACTAACGAATTCTAACATAGATTAATTCAAGGTAAAAGAACAAAAAAAATTAAAATTCAATTGAATTTTTTCATCATAGCTATTAAGTAGCATTTATTAATTATCGAAATAATACTTTCATTTCTAAAAATAAAAGGAAAAAAAAGAAATGATCCAACGTATCATTCGCAAAATATGCTAATGAAACGTCGTGCCGTCACTTGAAACCTGTACAACCACCTTATCCAGCGGACTCGCGCTCCAAAAAACTGACATCACTGAAATTGACTCAACCCCAATGCACAGCAGTTTCGCCGGACACTGAGCACGCATCGCAAACATACACACACACATATATATACATATATATGTGCACGCATGCGTGCGTATTACATATTTATATAATATAAAGTTCCCGAGATGTCGACACACACACATACACAAGATACCCGACAAACTCACTCTCGAGTGATAGCAATTTCCGCGACGAGGCTCACGCTTGTCGCAGCTCGCGCAAACGTCGTCCCGCTCGTCTCGCCGTGCCATACTACTAACACCTGCATCTCTCTTCTCGTCATCATCATCATCCTTCTCTTCCCGTGTCTTTTTTATCTTTATTACTTTTTTTTCTTCTTTATTATTATTATTATTTTTGTTCTCGCTATGGTTATTCTCATTAGCGTCGCACACGGTACATCAGCCGATTGATTCTGCCTGCTTATCTCTCGCTCTTTCGCTCTCGCTCGCTCGCGGTATATATAATTATTTATATATATAGATTTATGTATAACCTGACGTTTTCGCTATTCATATATTTACAGTTTTTTTTTATTCATTATTATTATTCTTTATTCAACTCGCAAACTTGCCTCATCCTCAATCATCATTATCATCAGCATCATCTTAGTTCTCACGTTGTAAAAAATATAACGCATATTTCGTACACAATATCATACGCAGGTAGTACTGAAAGGCCGATATATATCCATCTGTAGAAGTTTGTATTCTGGTGTTTTATTTATTTATTTATTTTATTTTTTTTTTCCTAATACGCGGTTCTCTCTTTTTTGATCTTTTCGAAGGTTTCGAAGACATGAGCGTGCGACAAAGGAAGAGACGCTTGTATAAAAAAGAAGCGATCTTCTCTTCCTTCGTCGCGCGCACATGTCGAGGCTGAACATACAGCTTATGCCAATTACACGGCGTGTGTGTGTGGGGGGGGAGCGCCGACTTTACAAACACTCCGCAGCAACAGCTTCTCGCGCAATTTATCCGTCGTGTATAAACCTTGCAAAAAGTGTGTACAAAAGTGCCTTATTGCAAAGCGTATGCGCGCGCGCGCGTGAACACGCGTGTCGGTAATACAATGTGTCCAATGTCCTATGCTTCGAATGAAAAATCTTGTTGCCTTTTTTTTTTCTCTCCTTTTGTTCGATCGATGGGGGCAGCAGAGCAGTTTTGCAACTATTCTCGTCATTCCTTATCGCTTTCTCATTTGCTCTCTTTATACTTTATTTCTCGCTTTCTCTCTCTCTCGCTCTCTGAATGATATGCGCAAAATTATTCTATTTGTCACGTGATTTGTGTGGCTATTTCTATTTGTGCCGTAGGACACACTCACATACACTGCTTAGAAAAATATTATGCGATTTTCCAACTTTCGACTGCCTTCTTTATCTCTCTTTCTAAGGATCTACATCTTTTTCTTTTTCTCTCTCTGCTAGGATTAATACATCTCGCATAAGTGATATCTCGCATGTCGCGTATATACAGAAAAAAAAGCAAGGACACCGGGGCATCGCTAATCAAAACGAAAAGTAAAAGAGTTTACGTAAAAATCTAATGGATTTCGATCAACCGAATCAAAACTACGCTGGCTCATGATAACAACCCATGTACGAAAGAATGATTAAAAAAAAAAAATTATATAAGAATGGAAGGATGGCGCGATCTTCCATCTCTTGTACAGCCTCTCAATTTTAAGCTATTCCGAGTAAAACAAAATCGAACGTAACAAGATAATAATAATACAAAGCGTTTAAACGCCTCACGAAATACTCATTGGACAATCTCGATATCTAAAACGAAAAACGATATACAGCGAATTAACATAAAATGATGAACATCAATTTAAAAGATTTGGAGGGAAAACTCGAATACCGTAAAATCGAGAGCTCTTAAAAAAAAACAAAAGATACACACTTAACGCTCTAATATCGTACAATAATTAGTAATAATTGAGATTTCGAAACGATTAAAAATTAATTAATAAAAAAAAATAACATAATGGATTATCGATCATCGTCATCGTCGTAATGCTCGATCGCGTGGAAGTGCGTGGTTCTTCTTTGGTTCGAGCACATTACAAGAAAGTATATATATTTATTTATATATATATATTTAAAGACAAAAATTAAAGAAACGCTGCTCAGCGCGCGCGTGCACGCACACACGGGGCGAGAGAAAAACTCGTAACTCTAAAAAAAATCGAACTAAATACTGTGTACACTTGTTATACTTTTTTCTGTTCTTTCTTTATGACAAGAAAAATATGGAAGAAAAAAAAATAATCATCACCATGATTGATCACCGCAAGCTCGCGAGTTTTTCTCTCTGTCAAGCGCGCCCCGCTCTCGGATAGATCCCTATATAATCGTAAAAAAAAAGGTATTATAATAATCGCGGCGGCAGCGGACGATCGCGCGTATATGCACCTGTGTGTGTTTGTTCTTCTCTGGAAAATTGAAAAAGTAGAAAAAAAGGCGCACGCGCGCGCGCATGTATATATGTGTATATGTGCATCTGTCGTCCGAGAGTATATATATGAGCGCGTGTACACACGATGACGACGACGACGACGACGACGACGAAGTTACGCCGGCGGCGATCGATATTACACACAAAGCGCAGCGCGCGCATATGTGTGTATACATGTGTACGTATACACGCGTTTCCGGCCAGTTGTGCACAACGTGAATGAAAGAAAAAAGAAAAATGGAAATCATCGTCGCCGAGGAAATGTGTATATATATATATGTATATATAACAACTGTATAACCCGGAGAGAAAAAAAAACACTTTTCCATATCTCATCTAAATGCCATCGTGCATTGGTCCTAGCCCCATCATCTCGCTCTCTTTTTTTTGTAACCCGTGCGCATTGTGTTGTCTGTCATATCTATCTCCTTTCTCTATTGCCTGCTTATGCCTACCGTTTATGTATTTTACAATAATATTACACGTAATACTATCGGCGCATAATAAAATAACCCGTGCGCACGCACGCGTATATATGTATATGATAGTGATCACACGCTCTCTTCTCTTTTTCTCTCCGTCCGTTGCTCAGCTACTTCTTCTTCCTTCTTCTTTTTTTTTTAATAAACTACTACTCCCGTTCGCCTGCTCTTGATTTTTTTGTCTCACAGCCCGTCCTCGCGCGCTCGGGTGGATAGTGAGAGAGAGAGAGAAACGTGTGCGCGCAGCAAAGATCGCTCATCCTCCCTCCATCTGCCTCTCCTATCTACAGCGAGTTAGAGATATACACACACTAAGATTTAGACGATAAAAGACACCTTTGAACTCACTCTTATATCTTTTTTATCTCTCGCACGCACACTCTCTTAGCTTCGAATTGACCGTAAAGTTGGGATTTATCACTTGGCAACCAAAGTTTCTTCTTTTTGTGTTTGTTTATTTTTGCTTTCTTATACACCGAGGACCTACGCGTTATAACCTCTGAAACTCGCATCTTTACTGCCACGGACACTTATCTCTCTCTCTCTCCTTTCACTTTGTTCTTTCCATCACTTTTCTCTCTTTTATTTTCCAGTATTCCTCAGGATGGGATATATGTATATATGTTCACGCGCGCCGCACCGCGATCAGTCGTCCGCCACGGCTGGCGTCAGCGTCGTCGTCGTCGCCATCGCCGCTCATTTTGATTAAGTATTAGAGGACGCTGCAGCAGCAGTAGCTCTTCTTCTCCTTTTCGGGACTGAAGTTCATCTCACGAACGATCTCGGCAAAGACCTCGTTGACGTTGGTGCGATTCTTCGCCGAGGCCTCGATGAACGGGCAGCCCCACATTTGCGCCAGGGCGTTGCCCTCTACCGTGTCTACCTCGCGCTGGTGCTCGAGATCGAGCTTGTTCGCCACGAGGAGCACTGGCACTCGTTCCGTGCCCTTCACGCGAGTTATCAGCTCCTTCATGGCTTTGATGTCCTGGAAAGTCTGGTGATTCGTCAGGCTATAAACTACGACGAAGCCCTGGCCATTCTTGATGTACAAATCTCGCATGCTGGCGAACTGCTCGGTACCGGCCGTGTCCAGGATCTCGAGGACGCAGGGCGAGTTGTCCACCTCGATTTCCTTCCTGTAGAAGTCTTCGATGGTCGGGTCATACTTCTCCATGAAGCAGCCCGATACAAATTGAACTGTCAGGGCACTCTTGCCCACACCACCGGAGCCCAGCACCACTACTTTGAACTCCCTCATGGTTGTCTTCGGGTTGAGTTATGCAAACTGCCGAAGTAGTAAAAAAGTTGGGGGAGATGTATTACTCCGGACAAGGTCGAGTGGCAGTCTCCCAGGTGGATACAACTGGAGTAGCCTTCTCGACGACCTTCACCTTGGGCTACGACTTGAAGCCTCTGCGGCAGTTTCTTAATGATAAAGGCATCTAGCTAGACACCCTTCAAGAAACTATCAACTGGATGGTGATGATCCAAAATGTTTTTCACCAAGTCTCAGCAAGGATCCTGAAAATAACAGTCATATTAATAACTATTGTAATTAGCATATCTAAGTTCATGAATAATTAGAAGAATAACAGTAATTTATAGATAACTGTATCATTCATTCATCCATTCATTAATAAAAAAAAAATGCAAAAAATTTAATTTATTGCGTATTCCAGAAAATAAAATTATAGAACTTATCTAGAAGAGATAGCAATGTCATTCTAGTGCCATGATTTAAAATGTGTGCAATGAATCAAATATATAGAGTAGAAACAAATTATACAAAATTATACTAAATATTGTAAATTAAACTACAAAATGATAATATAATTATTAACCTAAAGTAGAATAAATAAAATAAATTACAAAATAAAGATACAACAGTTTATTGCAAAATAATTGTTCAACTGAAAAAAATGTTGAACAATTTTAACTGTAAAATAAGATTTTGCTGAAATTGTTTCTCTGTATCTTTTGAAAACATGACTGTTTTATGCCCTGCTATATAAGGCCATGCCTCTTACAGTATAAGTATATGCAGCAATGTACATAAACATGAATTATGAAATTCTTTGAAAAACAATTCCAAAGATGGAAGAAGATTTGCAAACTGAAATGAAAAGTTTAACACAGTAACAATTTTGGCTGGCATGTGTGACAGTTAGAAAGCTTGAAGAGTAGTGAAAAGCAATCATAGAAAAGGACAGCAGGTGCTAGTAATGTATGCAAGTTTCACATTTTTAACTAATGATATGATAATGAGTTATTTAATGCTCTGTAGCATTTAATTGAATGAATATTTTATGTGAAACACAAGCTGCTTTAGGTAGATCAGTTTTTGTAGAATATAAGATTGCACGTTAATTACATCTTGACATGTTAATAGCTTTGGGATTGTCATTTTCTGAAATCTGTTAAGCACTGCCAAGTGTGAAGACAAGATTTTCTGCACAAGGTAATATTTCAATCCTGTGACGTTTTATTCCTTGTGTGATGTAACCAGAAGTTATGTGAGGTAAACAGCAATTCCAAAATTACTGAGTTCCTAAATAATTTGTAATCTGTTTATGCAAGTCAATCTCAACCAAGCACATTGTTTATTAAATAAATTGACTGTTATAAATCCCCAGATTGAAGAAAACTTTATTGGAAAATCCTCATACTCATTTATGGCCGTTATCTTATTTATGACACATTTATGATTCAAGATGAGTTTTACATCAGTGGCAGCCCCCAGACTCATCGAGTTGTTTTAAAAATAAAAGATAACCATTTAAAATAACGGCCATAAATACTTTGTTTGATACAGAATTTATGTAAATATTCTGATCCAAGTGCTTAAATGCCCCTGTCTATGATTGCCTAATGCCTGTGATTAGTTTCCACATAAACTGACTCATTCAAGCTGAAACATCTACTAATGTCCTATTAATATATGTGTGTGCTTTTATCAGCAGTCTCTCAACGATTTTTTTTTCTTATCAATACTGACGTTTTCTACGCTTCCAACTATTAAAGCACTCTGAAATTCCTCTGCGCAGTACAACACTAGACATAAATACAACGACTTTAGAAGCTCCAATCAATGGTATCGGAACAGTAACAGCAGTAGCTCTTCCCTGAGGAATTTTGAGTAGTTTGACAGTTGGAACAATGCCATTGAGGGAACAATGAGAATGATAAAAAAGAAGCGCAGTCCATGCATGCATGCACATACCTCCCCTTCACCCACACACACATATTCGCAATCAATAATTGCATCGCTCAACAAGTGAACAACATATACAGCCTCCCATAAAAGGATCTTTCAATCCAGATTCATAAACCCTCTGATCCTGGTGATCAAGTATAACCTCCAAACCTTATCAATTCCACATTCACCCACACACACACACATATATATAGATACATACTACACAGTCAATCAGGCATCCTGTACATACCTCCAAAACCGCTCACTCTCTCTTTCTCTCTCTAACGCTACTCACTCACTCGTCGAGGGCATGCACACATACTCACATATAGAGACACTTACGACGGCACACACGCCCGTCCCTTCTATTATTAATCCTTTGTTTATCAGCTCCCGCTCTCCCTCTCCCGCATTTTGACAAACTCACTCACTACTCTTTCTCTCTCTCTCTCTCTCTTTCTCGCTACTTAGCACACGCACAAAGACTGCAGCAGCAGTAGCGGCAGCAGCAGCAGCAGGCACCCACCTCATCAATCCCGTGCTGCTCCCCCGTGTATGTATGTGTGCACTGCACGAATACGTGTGAGTGCGGCGATGATGATCGTGCGCCGCTCGCCGTCCGTCCGTCCGCCGTCCTTCTCTCTCACGTCTTCCTGCGCGACGACGACGACTGCACGCGTGACGCCATCTTATCGCCTCTCTCGCTCTCCTCTTCGTCGTCCTCTCTCTCTCTCTCTCGCTCACTTGCGAGCACGCACGCACCGCACACACGGACACTCTTATGGGTTATATAGAGTGTTGTATATATAGGTGTACACGCACAATCTCGTTGCTCCTTTTTCCTCGCACTCTCCTTTCTTCTCTCTCTCTCTCTCTTACTCACTCGGGCGGGTGAGCGAACAAGTTAACGCACTCGCGAAACAAGAGAGTGAGAGACTCTCCTCCTCTCTCGACACAGCACAGATACACACTCTTTTTCTTTCTTTCTCTTTCTCCCCTGCAAAGAGAGAGAGATGTATATATATATATATATGAAGAGAGAGAGGTTCACGTAGGCGTCGCGCACACGCACGCGCGTTTTAGGTTATACAGCAGTAGCAACAGCAGCAGTAACACCACAGAGACTGCTTATACAGACAGTGGTGGTATATGACAATATATAGCCAAGGTAGTAGTAGCAGCAGCAGCACATACACTTACACTATATATATGTATATGTCGTGTCGCGCGCTCGCGCCCGTTCGCACATATACACATACATATACACAGAACACACCACGATCTCACTGTGATCTCTCTCTCTCTCGGTGGATGGAAGGGGGAGGGGCGACTATATCCGCCTCGGCCGAGACGCGCTGCGAGACTGACGACTGACTGCGCGCTCTGGTCGTACTGTGCCTCGCGCAGTATATACACTCGCGCTCTCTCGCTCTCTTTCTCTCTCTCTCTCTCTCGCGCGCGCGCTCCGCTCCTCCGAAAATCGTGAATGGACTGGCTGTGTGCGCGCGCGCGCTCTCTCGTCTATTGTCCCTCTCTCTTTCTCTCTCTCTCGCCCTGTGGGAACGAGAGAGAGCCGAAAAGAAGAGATCGACCAGAGACAGCCGTCGTCGCACGTGTATACATATATATACATATACAGTCTATGCTATGCTGTTGCTGCTACTACCTACTATCCATCGCGTTGTTCAGATCCCTTTGTACGCGCGAAAAACGGCGTTTTTCCAAGAACCACGCGCAGTAAGTATACGCGTATATATATATATATATATACCTAAGCATCAACAGCAGCCAGCAGCAGCAGTAGAGCTCGTGCGGTGCGGTCCTCCGCGCAGCGCGAGCGCGGCTGGCAGCAAGCTGAGTATAGTGTAGTAGTAGTAGTAGTATGTATATATGTATATGTGTACAGTGTATATATACACGCGCATGCGCGTATAGAACGCGGGGGGATTGTGGGTAGGTTGCTTGCTGCTGCTGCTGGTTACTGCTTTGCTATATGTTCATGGTACGGGTATTGTACGCGTGTGAGAGAGAGAGGAGAGCCTGTATAGAGCTTAGTCCGATGTGTTTTTCTCTCTCGCATGAGTATATGTATATATATACATATACGTGCAAGAGAAGAAGAAGAAGGAGGAGGCTTGGGAAATCGGCGACAGGTAGGTTGGTTGGTGTGGTAAAGGTGCGAGAGAGATGCGTACGCGCAGGAGTATATATATAAGTACGGCTGGCGTTTTAAAGGTGATGCGGGATGCGAGAGGAGAAAGGAAGAAGGAGATACGTCGAGAGAGACAAGGAAGATCGGGAAAGCTGAGGGATTGCTATGAGAATGAGGGTAAGTCGATCAGATGGTCCTGTCCAGTTTGATGATGCTTCTTTTTTTTTTAGGTTGAAAGATGAGCTAGGTTTCTGGTGCGTTGTAGAGTAGAAATATACCGTGGAATTTAAGTGTCGAGGTATATTTATTATCACGGTGATGTAGTACTTCTTTTTAATGTTATTGTTATAAAATTATATTAAAACATTACTTTTGCACTAATATTATTTTAACATTATAATGAGATTCACCTTATAACAATGATATATCAATAGGGACGAAAAAACGAAAACGATCATTACTATACACGACTAGGATTTACGTCATTTAACAAACTGGACTATTCCTTTGCTCTACATCCCACCACCATTTCTTTTACTTTCTCGATGTATATTCAAAAACTTGACTGACACCATAATACACCGTGCGATCTCTCTCTCTCTCTCTCTTCAAATGACGTCAAATCGCCAAATTCGTCGACATCATCGCATACGTTAGATTTTCACGCAATTCCTCGTCAACTCTCGTCACCACTACACTAAAACCCACCTAAAAAAACCAATCACCTCTCTTACCTAATCTAACTGTAACGACGACCTAATTGAGCTATCAACCTATACCAATCGATCCACCTATAATGAAAAAGAGGGAAAAATAAATCTCTATACAATCGTCGGGATTATGCAAACGTACGCGTTGTGCATATAGTATAGCGAGAATAATAAAAAAAACGAGAGAGAATCGCCAGCAGCGATTTTCTTCTCTTCTCTGCTGCTGCGCGCGTCTTTGTCTCCGCGTATATAAATGTGCGCTGCACTTTTTTGCCTGAATCACGTTGCTGCGCATTCCCGGAACGATCGGTCTCGTGTATATATATATATGCGCACGCGCGTGTGTGTATATACGTAGTATATACCGGATAGTCGCAATTAATTTCTCGTTCCGCGTGATAAGCCATCAGAGAGAAGCGAGTTCGATTGGTAAGTCCGTAAAGTATTTACATAATTACGCACACGCGATGACGATGCATCACGTATATTGTATATATATAGCATATAGGTAACGAAAAACCGTAAGTCGCGCGTGGGCATTCCCATGTATACTTATGCCCGATTAGCGTGAATTCGGTGATTCGTTTCTTTTTCTTTCTATTTTTTTTTTATCGATCGAGGAGGTCACCGTGAAGATCCAAGTTTCTCCGGATCGAGGAAACAACAATTACGATTTTCTCGTGTTTTTTCTTTTTCGTTGGTTATAATGATGCGTGTGTTTTTATATGTATATATGCACGTATTATACGTGTTTATGCGTGTGCTTATTGTTCGAGGTTTTGTTGTTGGTGTTTTTTGTTTTCGTTGTTCTTGGGATTCGAGCTAAGTAAGAAGGTTTTAATTCTATCTAATTGCGGCCGACTTGTAATAATGCGCATGCACACGTGCTACTTATATGCGATTCGCTTTCTGACATTATCTATCGAACTATTATATACTCACGCGCGTTGTTTGTACTATGTAGTTTCGCTGTATCACGCGGTATAGATACACTTCAACCGCTATAACATTAAAAACTATATAGAAAAAAAAATAATGCTAATAAACTTAAACCATCGCGGGTGTTCTAGATTTTTCTCATACTTCTCTTTTGTCTGCCATTCGCGTTTTATTTCATAGGTATATATATTATGTACCAGCGCACGTAACGCGCGCGACTTATTTATATAAGAATTTATTGGCCATAGTACAATGGAACAAGGACATATAGAGAGATAGCTGAAAAAAAGGGCGGTGTAATATTGGCGCGTGATTCGATTATTATTATTATTCAACGAAACTCGTAACACTGATAGAGTTTTAAAACGCTGTAGGTATAGTTGATTTCTATGAATTTTGCGTCAATTTAACCTTCCGAGATTCCCGAATTGATAAAAAAAAAGCTCTATAAAGTAATCTATTACGACATAAACGTGAAATTGTTTTTCCTATAAAACATAGTTTATGACGACTTTGAATGGATTTGTAAATACATCAGCTGTATACACATAATAGCTCGCATATTTATGATATAAGAGAAATAATTTTGTCGTATAATTCATCAAAAAATAATAATCTATAGAGTACTAACAGCATTAAATGGTTTCTTCACTTTCTGTTGTATAACTGTACGTTTAATTTTCATAGCTTTTATTTTATATTTCAGAAAATATTGTCATAACGATTGTCTTTGATGTAGTTGCTAATTTTGCGAATTCTACAACCACTCTCCTCTAACTATATACTGAACCATCAAACCCTTCAATTCTCTATACATATACCCGCAATAACTCAAAACCCCCGTCACCATCATCATCATCATCATCATCGTCATCATCGTTAAACAACCAGTGTACCAACCACCGCACTGCTGTGATGATGCGTCACGCAGGGCGTGAAACTGCGCATTACCAATATCTCAGGGTAAAATCTGTCGCGAAGCAAGCGCAAACACGTATATATAGCTTGCCGACACCCGCACGTATATATATACCTACGTTCAGATCGACAGCACAGATACCAGTGTATATACCTGTGTACACGTCGTCGCAGGTATACGGAAATCGGTGCGACTTCGAAGGTTGTTGTAAAAGGCAATATTTCAGAGTTCAGGAACGTTTCTGGTGGTAACATTGATGTATATAGGGCGAATTTGAGTGTGTTAGTGGCAGTACCTGTTGGATGTTTAGGGGAGACGGTGCCGCGGTTGAGGGAACGAGAAGGGGAAGAGGGTCGAGTTTGGGTTATTTATTGACGTTGGTGTAATTCTTTATACGTGGCGTGGTTGGGGTGTAAGATAATTTATTGTATATTATAGTTGTTGTTCCTACTGTATTATTGTTTTGGTTTTTTTTCGTCTTTGAGACCTTTGACCTGCAGTATCATTTTGATTGTTTAACATGGGGTTTCCTAAAATTAAATCATCCAATTGCAGGGGTTTCTACCAAGATGACCACTCATATACTTATATCTCTGGCTTTCTACATATCGCAACATATCGATACACCAATATTATATTCATTTATTTTTACGCTCTTTATAACTGAAATTAAATTCATAACATTATTGCTATAATATTACAACGCTATATATCTTTGCTTAGCGAAATATATCACTAACGAATGACGTTGCACACAGTTGCACATTTTTCCAAGACGAAATTCCAATCAAAAATTTTCGCAGAATCCACAAATTTCACCTGTAACACGAAACATCCATCCTAATCGCGGGATTCCTAAACCCGCGATTTCAGAAAATTGAGTAACATTGCTCATCGCACGCTTTATGAATCAGCCTTTAATAGAACCTGTGAGCAAAAAAGTCAATGAGATTGCCAATGAATACATATACACGCGCGTGACTCAATTATACCAAAGATTCCTGTATATATATCTATACATACCTCTTTCGCGTTTTATAATCGCGCGCAAATCAACGAACTCTCGTTCACTCACTCACTCACTCTCGTTTATTTCTAATCTTATGTCACGCACCGATCGGCGAATCTAAATTTACGTCTGAGATATATACCTATATATATATACGTCTTTGATTCAGCCACAGTGTGAGTATACACGCGAACTCCTCTCCACACCGCGTTGTGTTAAAGTTTCTTATACTCTCACAGTATCATCTTCCTATACGCAAAAAACTACACCATCGAGATTATACCATACTCACCAAACAACTACATTTTACCTCGTTACCTAAAAAAAAAAGAAAATCGCGTGTAGTATATATATACACCTAACTGATATTATATATCTCACATATCGTACACTCGTTCGTTCGTTCGTTCGTTCGCGTATAGAGTCTTCTTCCGAGGCCTGCTCGCTTGGCTATTATTAGTCTCTCGCTCGTACTCTCCGAGAAAACTCTCTCTCTCTCTCTCTCTCTCTCTCTCTCTCTCACTCTTTCGTGTCTTTTTCCTCAGCATATATATGCGAGAGGCTCTGCTGCTACCATGCTACTGCTATACGGAATAAGAAGTTTTTCGACGCAACCAGTGGACGGAACAGTAGTAGCAGCAAGCAGCAGCAGCAGCAGCAGCTGAGGATCGTAACACCAGCAAACTAAGCTTATACTCGAGGTTAGGAGTCATATGGCACTGTTTTGGAATTTGTTTGAGTACGCGTATATATTACGAGGAAGTAGATACATATATAGATATACATGGCAAACCCCTTTAACACTATTATATCAAGCTTTGCTCTCTCTCTTTCTCCCTTTCTTTTGGTATACGCGCGCTCCGTGTTTTTACTGCTCTGCTATACAGATGCATGTGTGTGTGAGATCTTTTTTTTTTAAGCTCACGGGAGGCGAATACATATGGGGTCGATTTGAATATACTTTTGGAGAGAGTCGAGGTTGTTGATTGTGATGGGCAAGTGCGTGCGTTGAGTAGGGCGGGCTAATGAGAGTAGAGAATACTTATACGCGATGCTTGACGATTACTATATATATACTGGACGGTTGTGTGTGTGAGCGTGTGTGTGATGATGCAGTTTTTTTTTTTGGTGGTTGCTATATACTTGCTTTGGTTGAGATGTGGAATGACGATGATTAGGAAAGTTTTAAAGAGGATTTTGTGGAGTTTGTAAGTTGGTTAGGATGGAATATGACGAAATTTGAACGCAATCGGGTGCGTTGTCTAAATTATAACCTCTAAAGTTTGAGCGCGGAATGTGTATTATTAAAGGCTTGGAGGAAAAATTGAGGAAAGTTCTGGAAAATTGGATTGAGAAATAATTGAAATGAGATTAATAGGAAAGGTTTTTTTCTTTGGTTTTTCATTTTATGGTTAACGTAATTTAGAATGCATTTTGATTAATGCGTTACCGCAGGAATTTACAATTACACAATAAACTATAGGCGCCAGGTAGTATAATTTTTATTGAGTAACATTTTTATAACAATTAAGGTAATCAATATACACGATGACTTAAATCGCCGCAGAGAAATTCACTATTACGAGAGAATATAATAAAAAGGGTGCCACTATTAAAATATCACGACTTTACATCATATTCGTATATCAGTCACACTACATTTGTTTGCACTACAAATTTACGTCGTAATTTAGAATCGTACAACGCTGTTCAACAATCAAAATATAAATATTGTTGAATACATCAATCACTACGACGATAGCAGCGTTGTTTTCAATATCCCATATGCATAATATATCCGTGTAAATATTTTTACATTTTTAGGAAAGTCCTAATTCGTCAGACTCGAGGAAATTCTCGTCGTTTTATGTTGCTGCGTTTGATATGCTAAATTTATAATTAGAGAAGTTTGTGTGTGTGTGTGTGTTTCGGTCGCCGCTATCGCGGCTACTTTCTTATCTGGTTGATTTTCCTTTTTGTTTTGGTGCTACGTTGAATCGTGCGCTCGGTCGGGTTGGACAATTAAAATTAATGCTTTTATATACATTTCATGCGAACGACGAAAGGAAAATTTTATTGTTTTTAAATATCCAAATTTTATATATAAATTCGGTATATGCACAAATACCGAAGAAAAATAATAAATTCTATCATTTATACGAACCATAAATAATGTACTTACATATATTGTGGTAATTAATAAACAATCGCAATAACAATAAAAATTATTATGTGTCATCGATGTTTTGCCACTATATAAGGCAATGATCAATGCTCTACATTTACACGAGTTCACGGTTTTTTTTATCTTCACGCTTTCGCTTCTTCCGAGAGTTTAGAAAAAAACGAGCTCTCTGATAACAGCGACAACGTATTGAGAACGGTGCAATCGTTCGTTCTAGGTAAAACTTGCATTTTTCTTTGATTTCCGTGTAAATAAACCGGGAGGAGGCGTGTAAAAATAACTTCGTGTTGCTCTTGATAATTTAACAACTTGGCTGTTCTTTGGATTTTACATTCGCAAGCAATTTTATTCTCCAATAATTAAGAAAACATACAATAATCTTATTTTTGTATATATATTGGTACAGTATAATGGTAAGAGCATTCATTTCGCTCTATAATAATAATAATAATTAAAGTAAGAAATTTTATATTCTCTAAAATTCAATTAGTGAAAAATCTACTAAAGATAGTTAAAATTGCACCATCAAAACATTCGTGGAAATTCATTCGTGGAAATGTATGAAAATGTTCATTATGTTTTAAATAGTAAGAGTTCTTTATTGTGATTAGTGAATATTTCCATATATTTTCACTAAGAATTAGTAATTAGTGAATATTCACTAATGTTTCGGTGGAGCAATTTGAACTAATTTTCAATAGATTTTTCACTTATTTTCATTAACTTTAGAGAGTATAGAGCGTAGCTATATACCCAACTTTTGCTCCCTCAAAAAGGAACCTATTCTTTTATCGATAAAATTTACTTTCTACTTATCCTTATAATCTTTTATTCTATATGAACATTATAATACTTTTACAAAGTACCAATACTATACATACACCTAAAAAAGTCATAAAAATCGGCCTCACGATAATCCCGCATACATATCCTCCCATCATCTTCACTATAGCACTTAATTGATTAAATTAAACCTCGAAAATCATCACGTACACCTCTACACATATATATATCACCCGTCATTTCCTCCAAATTAACCGTCAATCTAGCCAACAAAAACCGACCACTTTTCAAAGCCACTACTAATATACCACGCGCGTGTATATACCACGCCGCCGTGCAATTACATACCACACGCGACTCTCCTCTATATATCTATATACCTACAACACACGGGGCCCGTTATGTAAAGTAAAACGCTATGTGCGCGCGCGAGCGGCTAATGGCGCGCAACAACTCCTTTCCCCTCGCTCTATAACCAAACCTATACATATATATACACACACACATACCTTATACATATACAAAAGGTCCCTTCCGAATTATTTTTCCATCTTCCTCTGGGTATATAGTAACCACCACGTCGATTATTATTTTTTTTCCTCACCACACACGTACATACATACCCACACATATGGGGAGAAAAAGCGGAAGCCGCTTATCTCCTGCCGCACGCAGCGTATGTGCGTGTATGTGTGTGTGTGCGAGAAAGAGAGGAGAAGACAACGGCGCGTCCGGCACTGTATATATATATATACTATACACAACTCTTATACTATTTCTTTTTCCCTCTCTCTCACTCGGCAGCAGCAGCAGCCACGGGGAATGATATCATCCTTCGAAAGTGTGTACATAGCTGAGCGATGCATCATATTTCGGCCTTTAGCAGTGTGCTGGTATATGGTGTGTCTGCGAGGCGCATGCGTACGCGGGTATGTATGTATGTATATGTATGTGATGGGGATGCGTTAATGGATGCAATTTGGCCGAAACGAGACATATGTATGTATGTGTATACGGGTATAGGGTATGTATAATAGTACCGTTTGTGAGATAGTTATAAAGCCACGTGATATGGCGTACGGTTGCGGTATTTTGAGAATTCGGTGAGAATTTGGATGATGTGTGTAGGTGGGAATTTTTGATATAGTGGTGGTCGTCGTCGTCGTTTAGCTTTTGTTTGTATTGTATATAAGAGGTGGTAGAATTTTAAATTCGTTGTAATCGTTGAGGATTGTATATGGTGTGTACTAGTCTAATTTTGTATATTATATGTTTGCCAAAGCTACGATTATTAATTTTTTTTTTTACTAAAACCAAATTCATAAAAAAAAAAATATTAATAAAATACAATATTTCTTAGTGTACATTAAGGTAACTTTTATACCATCTTTTAAATTCCATTATTTTAACGTTAGTATAGAAACACGTATATATATACACACGTTCTATCTGTAAAATACATCTGAATAATATCTAATGGTGTCAGTGCGGAGCGATGTATCGCGCACTGCACCTATATACAGTCCCACTTGAAACTTCATTATACAACGTATATATAATCTTTATAATACGCATTATTACAATGTTTATATATATCTATACCATCGTCAAAATAATTCACTACGTTTTTGCAAAATAATTTCAACGCAATAACATATACTTTTACGCAATTATATATATATACATATATACATACTAACCGACACGAATATTAAGATAATTTTATACAACAGACCGCGTAAAAAATGTTTCGAGCTGTACGCAGCAATCCTGAATTTCTATATAACGCAAATATAGCATAGAACGCACATGTCTCGCAGACGCAAGAGAAACTTTGAGGCCACATTACACACACTCGCGTCATTTCGCTTGATTGTGGAGTAATGTTTCATATAGTCTGTATAAAGCGAAGAAGAATGAGTATAGGTTTATAGTGAGAGAAAATCATTTCGACGGTTCTGTTGTATATAGAAGAGGAGGAAGCAACCGTGTATATGAATTTTCGTGTATATATATATATATTGTATATAATTATATTTAAAAGGTATGTGTCATCTAAGAGGAATGAACTGCGCGGTCGATCATCTTTTGGATAATTTTTCCTATAGAACCGAACCTTTGTAGAGGTCATATCGTCGTTGAGAATTAATGACAGCTGTTATACGGTCAAAGAGAGTATATGGGAAAATTGTATGTATGGGTTCACTCGAGCGTTAACTACATAGACGCATGCATAATTTAGTTTTTCGTATATAGGTATGTGATATGTATAGACTTTGTTTGGGCTGTTACGTACGATGATGTAGTTGTGGAACGCAAGTCTGTTAAAGATCGTTTAGAAAAATCGATGAACTAATTCGACCGCGAATCATCGATTTATTTTTAGAAAACTTTGCAATTTCCATTTCGGTTCTATATAACTTGCTTTTTACTTCGCGTATTACTATATATTCTATATATGGTTAAGTCTCTTGCATTATAACATGGAATTTTAGATTTGAAAAAGATTTTTCGTATAATCAAACGATTATATATATATATTGCGGTACATATAATAATATATACTTTGAACGTATCTTCGTCGTCGAATATTCATTTTATCATTCTCCCCCTTTTCTCTAAATAGATATGTGCGTAATAATAATAATAATAGATAGGCAATCGTATGAGCTGTCAGTATCCCATCGAGAGATAAAGTATGTAAACACCTATATACATACAAGCTGTCGGTTTCGGTAAAAATATATCGAGAACCTATTTCATACATTAAACATATGTATCTATCCAAAAATTGAAAACATCATGTATACCAACGAAACCTCTTGCCAAGACGTACCATGCAAATCCCCAATAACATACCCATATTACGAACTCACTGAACCCCGTCAATTCCTCACTTCTCTCATATTCGCTCGCGATTTATTCTCGCCTCCTCCGCCTCGTATATATACATATATACACCTATACACTTATACTCTACGTTATACACAAGCACGCGCGTAGAGCGGCTTCCATTATCGCTCGACGCGGGATTGACGAATGTCCTTTCTCTCTCTCTCCCTCACGTTCTCGGTTATCGGCCCGACCGAGCTGCGTGGCTGCTGCAGCAGCCTCCGAGCTTTAAATATATCCACGCGTGGTGCCGCCGCGTTGTAAGGTTGAAGTACATGTATATATGTGTGTGTATGTGTGTGTGTAGTGTAGAAGGTATGTGAGATGGTGCATGAGGGTATATAAGGGAAGTTGTGGTAGGAAGTTTGAAGTTCGAAGGGAGTTTCGTGCGGATGCGCGAAGTTCGCTAAGGTATTTAGGAGTTGGTTTTATCGTGCTTGCGGTTGGAAATTGTCTCAGTGGGAAGTTGTGTGTGTGTTTAAAAAAAGTTTATAGGTGTCATATAGATTGCTTGGTTAGAATAAGTAGAGTTATAATGTTATGTAATAGAATTGATCGGTTATTGATAGATTATAAGAGAAGTTAATTTAATTAATAAAGTAGTCAAGGGGTTTTACTTATTTGGCTTAAATTCCGAAAAATTCCTATAGATCAAAATAATTTCTAGACTGTATATATTTACCATACTCAAATTTTGCAAGCTCATTTAAAAAAAAAATAAATTACAATAACATCAGGCCCTGTTGCAATTCTAAAGTACCGTTTAACCGCGTAATAATTATTCCACTTTCAGCAGTACCACATACATATACGCACACGCGTGTATTCTCTCATTATATCTGCTTTTCAGAAACTGCGAGTATCAGTTTCTCCTTTGGGGTGAATTATCGCAACGTGCGCGCGCGCGCGCTTTAAATGATAATTTACGTTCCCATTGTTACAATGTGAATTACATTCCAGCGATGAAATGTATACGGTTTCATGAATTTTGCACAAGTATAATAATCATATATACATATATATACTCAGCGAAATGTACATCAGCTTAATTCAAATCAATATTTTCAATTAAACTCGCACATATATACGTATATCTGCAAAATATTCTTTTCCCGAATTTCCAATTTCCATCGAGTATAATATCCTTTAATATTACCAACAAAATGAATCTTTATATATACAAACGGATATTTTAAATAAAACCAAATATACGTATATATCGCAATTTTTCTTCCCAACCTTTCTCATTTCGTCATACGATATATATGCATCCCGAAATCGAATCGTGGAACTCGCCGTCATTGCATTTCGTGGGAGCCTAAACGGTACATTAATACATAAACACACACATACATACACTCATCTACACGGGCAACGCGTATGTGTGCGTGTATATATATATATGGAAAAAAGCGCACAACCGTATACGCATCGTCGTCTGGAACCTTCGACGTCTGCATTCGCGTGTGTGACTCAGAAAGATATACGCAGAGAGAATAAAGATCGATGAAAATTTTATGGGAAGAGAGAGAGAGAGAGAGCAACTCTCTCTCTCGTTTTTCTCATCTTCGTTTGGTTTAGGTTATTTCCAAGTCACAGCGCAGCGCGAAAATATTGTCCCACTTGGTTCTTTGATCCTCTCGCTCAATTGATCGTGACGCGATGGTAACAGTAATTGTCTGTGTTGATGTTATATACCCATCGCGTAAACCGCGAGGAAAATGAAGAGTGCAGACGCGGTGACATATATTATCGGGTGTACAGGCGAGTGTGTATATATGAGTGTATGGGTTGGGTTGGAAATAGTTTTTGACAGTGAAGTTCATGGATATTAGTGAAAGCTTATATATGTGTGTATTTTTTTTGATTAATTTTTTTTGGTTTAGTCATATACAGAGAAAAAGGAATTTTTACATTAGAGGAAAATTATTAACAAATCAACATTTCACGCAGTTAAGAAACGATCGGTTTGAGAGGTTTTCTTATACGCATGGTTTCTTAATTATTAAGAGACATATTCTTTAATAGTTTAAAATTTTTTGAAACTATAAAAATAAAAATGATTTAATTTATATTTTTTTTTAATCGAAACTTTAATTATGTTATCTTAAAGTATACTCTAAAATAATAAAATCATTACTATAAATTTATTACTATAAGAAAAAATAGGAAAAAAAAATACTAATTCAGTAAATTTATATATCAGACAAATTCTCATATTTACGAAACGCGTCGCATTCAAAGTCACATTTCTTAATTATTAAGACATATATAAATTTGACACAAGAAAACGGAGTATGTCTCTTAATAGCAGAATAATTTAATACCGTGAATCATTTCTTAATGATAATTTAATTTACGCTTTTCACAAATACTACCCGCGTATATAGTATTCAAAAGAATAATTCATTAATCGCAAAGATTTTTTTCTTCCTCTGTGCATATATAAGAATGTGGAAATAATGGACTTGGTTAATATTCACCATACGAACATAAATAATACACCAGACGTATAAATTGCTTGCGAAATCTATATTTCTTTTATATCCCATCTGTGTATGCGGCTGCGACTATCAATATAAAAAGTTATACTGTTATGTCAATGTACAATAAATACTATATAGGTAGTCACAGGTGAATTTATACAATTACAATTTAAAGAGCCCCACGTGCGTGTTCGCACATTTATGGGTCACTGCTTTTTCTTATTCTTTACATTCGCGATTACGTAAAAATTTAACGAACATACCCAATGAATCCTATACCTTCATCCATCACACACTATACAACGATATTTAATATCTATACACGTGTATATTCATCAACGCGTACCCTATATTTTAAATTCACCTAAAACTACATATACAACACATCACATTGACCCCCGAGAACAGGTGAATATCTATCACTATATCACATTCCCGCGTCCACTAATATTACATCGGCAGCATTTCACTTCCAATTCACCGACCACTATGATCCGATGAACCATTCGTCCTCTCTCGTACACAATCCTATAACCGATAACAAATAATAAAAAGAAAGAAGAAAAAAAAAACAACTTTTAATCTTTCCACCACTCAATCACCCGCGTGCCTTCGAAAACAAAACCTTTCACTTTTTTCCTCACGCAGAAAGAGTAAGTAAAAAAAATAAAAGGAAGCGTCCGCACCTATTAATCTCCCTTACCTTTCGCACAAGTCTCTCTCTCTCTAAGTCGGTCATATACACTGTCGAAAGTGTTTCTCACTGTAACCGGATGACTCAGACATATATACGCGTGTGTGTATATATATATGTATATATACCGATCGACGAGGAAAGAAAAAAAGAAAAAAAAAGAAGAAGTGACGAACTCTCGCGAGAGCTTTGATGTGTGTAGTATATACGTACACGTCTGTGTATGCGGAATCGTTCGTGCAGGTTGCTTGGCTGCTTATAACGTATGTACCTATATATATATGCGCGACTTGACGATTGAGATTTTCAAACGTTGGATGATTCAGAAGCTATACCTTACATATACTCGTGGCGTAATAGTTCTAGAAAGTCAGCGTATATGTACCGAACGATTTTGCTTTCATACGTATTATACGTATACGTAAAAGTTTGGAATTTTACTACTTATATATACCACGTGGCGACAACGACGACCGAGGAAACAGCAATTAAGGCGACATTTGCATTCGCAACCGCACGTTACTTATATATATATTTTTCGACCACCGTCTTTGTCGTTGACTCATCATCATCATCATCATCTCTCGTATGGTGAGAGAAGGACCGTCTCCTCTGTTAATTGTGTTATTTTTTTCTCTCTCTCTCTTCCTTTTTTTTAAATATACAATTGGAGCATATATACGGGAGGAGATAAGATAATTGGTTCGTCTGCGTGCATATATATATATATATATATACACATAAGTGCGGATATATAACGTTGAAGCACAATGGGATCGAGTATAAAGTATAGCGAAAAATCTATATATGTACGCGCATGGAAAAGAATTCACGACAAAGAGAGTGCGAGATATTGTGTGACAAAGAGAATATATGGTAATGATGAAGATTATGCGCGGCCGATTGAATTGTAATGGAGTGATTAATTAGCTGGTGTTGCGATGTATATAGTCAATGTATATTTATATATATATATACACACACACTTATTTAAATTGCAGGTTTATGTAATATATAGGACCATTGGTTTTATTGTTCTTATAATATTCGCGTAGGAAAGATACATGAATGAGTGATGGGGAACTTTTATCTTTTAATTTAACCTCTTTTTTGGCAGAGGAAATGGGATTTTAATTGGAATAGGTAGGTGCGAGGCATTCATTAAAAAAAATCTGTCATCTGGTAGAAAGTGTCTTTTGAAGTGGATTTTTAAGCGAAGTGGTTCCGTTTCTTACTTTTATTTTGGTATAGATCTTTTTAAAACTTTAATAAATAAATCTTGGGATTAACCTTTTTTCGAGGTCAGAAATGGATTTGGTCCTCGTATCTTAAAAAAATGATGGGTTTGTTGTGAAATCATTTTATTCGTGATTTGATTGGTTGAAGCATATGGTTTGCTAGGTTACATGACTTATAGTTTATTAAAATTTGAAAAAAGAGAGACATATTTTATTAATAAATACAAATTAAATTCCTGTTCTGAACCGTTTCTTTTACAATACCCCACAAAGCTATATTACTTCTAATTAATTAATTATGACATTATATTCTCAACCCAAAAAATAAATATATCACATATCCACACAATGAACAAAATAAACACGCTGCAGACGGTTGAAAATCGCGTGTTTTTTTTCCTTTACTTAACTCACCTTCTAATTACAGAAATTGCGCGTAAAATGTATACGAGACACGCGGTCATTGTGTGTTATATACGTATACGAACACAAGACGGATGTCAAGGTTCTATTTAGCCACATTTAGTTATGTAAACCACTAAATACTATTCGGATCCTTTCTACATGCTCCACAATATATATATATACACACACAGTTACGTAACGCTCACGGCATGATGGCGTTTTTAGTCCAATTTCCGCCACGACATATTTAAAATCAGCACGCATATAGTCACTTATTGTTGTCTAGAAACCTATATCGTATCTTATCCTTTTTCACCTACAATTACAATTAAAAATCTCGCTTATATACTCACGTACACACAAAAAATGACCCATTTTTTTCCTCTTTCAATCCAACCACTACATCATTTCACGTGTGTCTGTATATATATCCAATCACCTAGAATTATGCAAAAATGCACTCATACTCTCCCTCATTCGATATCCCATACCGTGGCCTTGCACATCGCCGAGAGATATCACTCGACGAGTGCGCGCTCGGTCTAACGACCTCTAAATCGAACGGAGACGACGGCATAGGCCGACGAACTCGCGCGCGTATACAGCGGTTGAATAATAAAAATAATGCGCGCGCGCGGCTGCGATAATAATAAGTATATGAGAAGTGTGCGATGAGTTTAGGGTATGTATAAGGTTGGAGGGATATAAGGTTATTATGCGCGGAAGAGACACGAGGAATATTATTATATCGATATCGGTTTGGATAAATGTGTGTGTATAGAGGACGTGCGGTTGAGTGTCAATGAAATTGTATATATGGTGATTCATCGACTGAGGTTTCGTCGTTTTTGTTTGGTGATTGTTGCTATACAGAGTGATTTTTTACCATTAATATACTAATAGTTTTCTTGAGTAATGGTTAATGAACGCACTTGGTCACTGTACAATTGATTGGTTGATAATAGAAAGAGAGACGTAAATGAACGCATGTTTTGTTTTTATTTTAATTTCTAAATCTATAAGAAACGATTGGAACTAGAATTTTGCAAGCGTGTCAATACAGACATGAGCTTGAAGACTCGTAAACTTGAGAACCAATTAGCGAAAAAAAATTGCTATCCTTTGAAGAAAAAAATAAAAGAAGAATTTTAAACGACAACTGTTGATTCATACAAAGTATAATTGTCACTTGTTCATTACGTTAATTAAAAATAAAAATTCTTTTGAGAGTTCGCAGAAATCTGTATATACACCAAGAGAGTAATGTCAGGACAATGGATATATTTTTTCTTAATTTATTTTTACTACGTAGAATAAAATGTTTGTTTTTTCTTCTTTGTCAATAACGCCTTTATGGAGAAATCGTATTCCATTGATAAAACTCATTTTGTCGTTATTCCAACGCAATAATTGTGACTCAGGTCCCCTTTGTTAATGTATATACCTCTGTGACTAAAGACCGCACTTTTTATTTCGTACAAAATTAATTACAAAAAGAAAAAAACAGGAACGGGAAAAATAAATTAAAACGAAATATACGTTTTTTTATATTCTTATTCTTTTTTTTAAGTAAAAATCCGAGAATTTCGTTTTTAATTATAATTTTTATCAAATAACAGTTCTTTTTTTGTTCAATCCGAGTGGCAACTATACGGGTACTCGCGTTAAATTTATTTTGTTGTTTGTGATTCATAAAGTATGAGTAAAACGATAAATTATCTCTCTCTCTCTCTCGCTTACGTTGTAGTTGCTTACTTTTTGTTTTTGTAACGTGGCTTTAAAAATCACTCGCAACGATGATAATTGTTTAATTAAACATTAAATAGATAGCAACCATTCAACGCAATATATATTCACAATACAGATAAACATTTCGAAATACCTGGAAAAGCAAAAAAAAAATTAAAATTTGGATATACGCAAAATTCGAAGGTGTTCGAGAAGATTTAAAGGTTATTATTTGGCCGAGAAGAATGTGCTCCCATAAAACGAAATTCATTTCGTGTGTGTATATATATACTACCTGATGATAAATCACGTCGTAAATTCATAGTGTAGAATTAAAAAGATGCCAAATATTTTGTATGCCAAGGTCCTCGATACATTTAGCACTGAATGTGGCCATTTAGTACGTTAAAGTATATATATGTGGCTCGTGAACGAAGTCTACAAATTGATGACCGTTTTATTTTAGCGTTTAAGAATAACCTACATTGAGAAAAAGTTGTAGAAGTTATAATAACATGTAAATACTGTAAAATATAGCATTATTTAACTGTATACGTACTTATTTTACAGTAATGTTTGCTATACGTTTTATCTTTTTTTTCGCATAGTATAATACACGAAAATCATTACAATATATAATATTTACAGAGCAATATCATACGTTTGCTACAATGTAAAGTTTTTTTTATCTATACCGATATACCCAATATAAACCATATTACAACATGCAAAGCAAAACGAGAAATATCAACAATCCACTTTCTCAACCCTATACCAACGTCGCTTTGCTGTACAAAAACCTACAAACGCGCCAATTTCCACGACAAGGCCGCGGCACCAACATCTTCCCGTCTCGAGAACTCACACTGCACTACTGCACGCGAGCCCTAATTCCCCCTTTCGTGAGATAATTGCAGATCTCGCTTTTACCGCCTATACATGTATATATATATTCTCTCCCTTTGTCTCTCGCTGTCACTTTGTACTTACGTCGACGTCTTCTCTCTTTTTTTTCGTCGCTTCAATTCGCGCGGTATGCCTGTGTGTGTGTGTGTGTGTGTGTGTGTGTGTGTGTGTGTGTGTGTGTATAGCAGTCGCCTCTTCTTTACGATGAGGCGTGTAGTATGTGTGCATAGTTACGCTGCGGGCAATGGATGGGAGAGGGCCGGGGTTTGAAAGGTAGTTCGACATACTGCAGTGGGTGACGATGATGAGGATGGGCGCTGGTGGTGATGGGTTTTCGGTAGCTATGTATATATACGTACGGGATGGATATAAGAGTTGAAGGGTTGGTTGTACGAAGGTGGTGGGCGAGTTTAGCTTTTTTTTATCGGAAAGTGGTTGGAGGTTGCTTGGGTAAGTTGGTTGTAGGATAAACGAAGCGTTTGTTGGAGAACGATTTTATTGTAATATGGAGGTACTGGTGGATTGAAGTTTAGAAGAAAAAGGGTTTCTTTCGAGTTAATGTATATAGATGTTTTGGGCAGTGAAAACTGAAATTACTATGGATGAGTACAGTTTATTGTTGTCGCAATTCAATTGTATACATAGGTATACAGTGTCGTTAGATATTTTAAGAAGTTCATGGTTTAGAAATATTTTAAAGTATATAATAATACGAACATTCAATTTACCGAATATTGTTAAAATTTTTTTTTCAAAAATACGCATGCAACGCACTACCGTGTGACTAATTTTTTTTTCATACACGAGAGAATAAGTCAGCATATAAACATGAAATATGACACTACCTTCGTAACTCACGTTAACACCGAACGGAACCAAAAAAAAGTATATAAATAATAAATGGCAAATTTGCACTTTTTAGAGTCTCATGCGCAGATACACACTTGTTCACTTACGAATATTGTTAAAACTGCAAAGATCCACAAAATTTTGCATTGGATATTTCACCTTGAAGCATATATAATGGTTCTCACGTCTCGTTCGAAATCATTCATCAGTATAACAAAAGCCGCGTACACCTGAAATTTCTCCTCACGACCAACAACAACAACAGACCTCCTAATTACCCAATAATCCACGATATTCTCTCTTCCTATATATCCAACACCTCAACCGCGCGCTCTATTTACCCCATACGTACACTCCCCGTCAAAACTCTCACGACCCCGCGCATTAATTTATCTTTCTCTCCTCCAGCTTATATATGCGTTGTCGTCAGTGCGTCCGCATGCAAATCGTCAAAATAAACAAACGTAACATTGCAGTCGTCCGTCGTTTGCGGCTATAATTTGAATGGAAAAGACGTTAGTCACTTCCTGCGCGCCTTTATTCGTAGAATTGTTTTTCTCTCTCTCTTCTTCTTTTTTTCTGTTCCTTCTCTCTCTCTCTCTCTTTCCTCGTCGTTGCGTCGTATATAGCGATGAGGCGCTTCCGAGTATATAGTTCAGTAGCAACAGGTTCGCAACGGGTTGAATTCTTGATTCGCTATGCGTGCGAACGAGCGACTTGAGATTCTTATAAGAGCGTATATGATGGTGGCGTCGTCGTCGTTGTCGAGGTTGCGAGTAATTGTGATGTTACGTGCGCATATGCGAGATGTATTTTTAGAACTTTAATGTGGAAGTGTTTCTAGTTTTTCGGTTCCGCGAGAGTATGTAATGTAGGATATGTCGTGATATCGAAGGAGCTGCGGTATAGTTGGTTAGCGATATTTTGCAGTTTAGTTGATTTATTGTTGTAGAAATTTTGTACATGGACAGGGTTTTGTAAAAGTTGTAGATGGAATTTTTATATTTATTTTAATTAAGATATTATTTTAATTTTAATTTTATTTGTGACTTGATGTGAATTCAAAAAATCATGTCAAATTTTAAATATGACCTTATTGCTTACAAAATGGCATGCATTTAATCTAATGGTTAATATGTATTAAAATGTATTTAACGATGATTTCCAAAATAAATGACAACATTATAAAATACAAAATATCTCTAATATTGAGAAAATGAAATTCAAGCTGAATTTTTCCTCTTTTTCCGCTTCCATTAATTAAAACAATCTTTTAACAATAAACTTCTCCAAAGATTAATTAAAATTTTTACGTTCTTCCCCAATTATAAAATTTTCAATTTAAAAAAAAAAATTAGAAACGAGCGTCAATTAATTCTTCTTTCTCAACTCCCCCTATGCCATTAATTACAAAAAAAATCTCTCATCTAACAATGTATATCCAAAACACTCAATAAAAAAATCCCCCTGTATACGCAAAAATCTTTACACACTGCACTTCGACTAAGAATCTTCAAGTTAAAAGGCCATTAGCGTACGTCTCGTGCAACCTTGTCCCTTCCCTTCCCTTCCCTTTCCCCCCCTCTCTCTTTCGGTCCTCTATATACACCCAAGAAAGCGATAAAACAGCACTCTTGAAAAGTTCGAGAGGATAATTGCTATGATGGGCTCTTTTTGTATTTTTAGCTTTCTCCGCGCTCCACTCGTTGCAGCGCAAACGAACGAGTGTATATACACACATATAGTATACACTACTACACGAGCGTTAGCGCATATAATGAATCTTAAATCGGTTAGTTTTATGGAGCATGAAGCAATTTCATTCTCTTTGTTTACCTATTAAACACCGACGTTGCGCCGTTGTATACGGCAGCTGCATGCGCATTAAATAGGGCATCATGCGCATTCGCATTTCGTTATTTAATAATAAACCAAAGTCTATAATTATATATACCACGATCAGGCATATATATATTTAGTTTTTACGAATATACATACACATGATTTTACAATAAATTTCGGTCGTTCGAATAAGGTGTTTGCCCACGTTGTTTATATTATATATATATATCGCGCTGCAGTTGACGGCGAATACGTTTGAATTATTGTGCCAGAAGTAATTCAATTATCGGCGCACTCTTTCGTTTAACGGACATTACAGGTGTTGTGTGTATGTCTTTGCTCTTTGATAAAAGAAAAAAAAAGAAAAATACTTTTGCATTAAAAAAGGCGTCATGTTGGCTGAGTAATAAGGACAGTTTTGTAGCTCACGTATGTATATAATACACGATGGTGAAAACGAGACGCGAATTGACGTGCGCTCAATATGTATACACATACTTTCTTTATTCCTATAACATTCATATTATACTATATTTTTTCGCATACTCGTTAAATACATACGTAAAATCAAAGGAATACAATTTTACCCACTTACCCATCTTCTTCTTCACACTTTTACTATACACATCTCATATATACGCACATTCCACAAACGCTTCTCTCCTGACAACCGCAGTATACGCAAAAATCTCTTCCAAAAAAAACAACAACCTACGTCCTTCGCTCTCTTTTTACACCCCCGTAATTTCGTTTCTTCCAAAATAAAACAAACCTATACAACACCAAACCCATTTCTCGCGCGGAATATCGCTCGAACCTTCCATACATACATATATCAGCAACGCCAGCAGCGTTGCGGCCTCACTCACATGCACCTTCTCTCTCTCTCCTTGCTATATACATGCGCGCGCGCGCGCGCACACGCACGCACAACTTCTCGTCTTTATTCTTCCGTTCTCCATCTCGCTCTTATACTCGCTCTCTCTCTCTCTCTCTCCTCCCCCCCTCTACGCTTCGTATTTCATGCACGTCATAATTACGAGCCGCATGCGCTCGCTCGCTCGCGAGTATATAACGGCTGTATAGTCTGAAGGTCGGTCGCCGGCTTTTCAGAGCCAAGACGACTATGCGTGTATGTACGTATATACGTATAGTGTATAAGGATTAAAGGTTTTCGTCGCTATTTAGCGATCGACAGATGATTTTTTTTTCGATGTTATAATGGATGGGATTGACGTGAATGGAGAGAGAGTTTTTTTGTACTGCAATAGGGGAGTCGATGTTAAGGTGGAGGTATTTCGATGTCAGTTCGATGGGTTTATAGAGTTGTTGAGTGCGTATGCGCGCCCTTGATGCAGGCGCTTTTTACGATGAGTTCGGAAGTCGAGCGTTGTGTAGTTGGTATGTAAATGGGTTGGAAGTTCTTTGGTGCAGAGTTGTTCAGTTGTCAAGGTTATATATATATGTACGTGGATATATGCAGAGGTTGTTGCTAAGGCAAAGATTTCTTCTTTTTTTTGTTTTGTATGTCGAGTCGAGTAAGAATATGGATTTTGACTTGTAAGAGAAGAAAGTATATGTTGAACGTCAAAAGATTTTATTGTCGTTATATAGTATAATTATTAGAGCTATGCGTTTTCTTGTTAATGTTAAATATATGCTTGTATAAAAAATAATTTTTTATTTTCTTTCGTTTGCGGAATCTTCTTAGAATTAACGCAATTACATAGAAATAGTATAATAAAACAATATTTTTATTACTTAAACAACAACGATTAATTTATTATTGATAGATGCTTTTTAAATGATTAATGGAAAGATAATCACATATAATTAGATCATAAAAACAGCATATCCTCTATAGAACCCAAACCTCATTTTTCAACTTAAACGTACATTTCCTCGTATATATAAAAACACTCTACTATTTCCTACCGCCAAATTAAACATTTCTCCCAACAAGTACACCCATCATCGTTGCACTTATTAAATAACATTCATAGTCGCAGTCCCTTTCTCTACATAGTCGCACTCTTTAAAATTCATCATATAGTTGAGTATAACGTATATAACGCTATATTATACAAACGTCCATGAGCTATATATTATAGCGGGTTCGAGAAAAAAAATCCGAATCTTATTCCGCGCGTGCCCGTATATACATGTATATATATATATATTTATATGCTGGTATATCCTGCATTGTAACTGTATTTAAAGCACTTATTAATCGAAAGGTATATATATGTAGTATGTATAGGTATATACTGTTACTAATTGAGTCATCATACTAGCCCGCAGGAAGCGAATCAAAACAATGCCATCGTCGTCGTTCTAGCGATAGCGATACTGTATAGATGATGGGTGTCTTATGTTGCTGATGTGTGTCGATATATAGTGTTCGTTTATTGGATGTAGAATACTTTTTAACGAAATAATTGTATTAAACTCGTATAGTTATATTGTCGTTTATATATAGACTGTTGCTGGTTTCTATATGGAATAAATTTGAATATATATACTATCGTAAAATTATATATGTATATACTGTATCGAATGTTCTAGTAAAACTTATTGTGAAATGGTCGACGAATTAGTGGACAGGTGTACTGAATTGGCTATAGTGTCTAATTTGTGACGAAATACTTTTTCTCGTTAGATTTTCTTGTTTGATATATAGACTTTTCGAAAGAATTTAAAATCAAAGTGAAAAATGTTTCATTGAGAAATGTATAATGACAGGCTAAAATATATACAAAGAATATAAAGCGCGTTGCAAAATATGTATATAAGAGTTTATGAGGAAGACATTAATATAAACACAATTATTTCATTCCTCTTACTCATCGTCACTGCTACAAATGCATTATTATATGGTTTGTGGTGTAAATTGAAGCGTTTAATGTAGGAATTCAACAAAATAGTCGGGAAATAAATTTTAACTGTTTATTATGAATAAGATTTGTATGTCTTCGAAACTTTTAATCAAATTAGCTATACTAACACCTACTTTAAGATTCCCATAACACAATATTTTCACGTATTTTAAAATAATGAGATTAAACCTTTTGTGTAGAGATATTCCTAGATAATCTCGCATACATCATGCACCATATAGCCTCAAATATATACCTTCCATATATTTATAAAAAAACCGACCCAATCCCAATCTCAATCCATTTACAACTGAAATTTCGACTAAACTATAAAACACTCGCGCGCAAAGTCGAGAGAAATATGAAAGAAGATAAATCCGAGGACACGCGTGACAGTCGAAAAAAAAACCTCTATAAAAGCCATTCTGAATATTTTCAAACAAAGGGAAAGTCGAGCGTTCGCTTATATATACGTCACTCCTAATATACCTGTATATGCATGGGTCTCCCCATAATTTTCACTGCTCGCAATCTCTCTCTCTCTCAGCTCGGTCCTTCCAAAAACACGAAGAGATTTCAGTGTGTTGCGCGGCTACACACGAGTTTACTTTATCGCTCGTCGTGACGCGCGAGCACAAAAGAGCTGTGGAAAAGTTACGCTGATGAAATTTTTTCAAATTTAAAGGCTGCACACACGTGGAGTTGAGCGAGATAACGAATATGTGTGTGTGTGTGTGGTTGGGGGTAGAGAGATTAAATTTTTGTTGGGTTGGTGAAGTGGTGATTATATGATGGTTGAAATTTGAATGAGGTGTGTATACATTTGGGAAATATGGTCGTTGGATGTAGTGGCTTGAAAAGTCAAATACTTTTTAAGGTAAAAATAAAGATGAGGATGGACGTGGGTGTGTTAAAAAGCGTTTTTTTAAACAAAATGTGAAGACTTCGAAAATGAATTTTTAAGAAAGTGAAGAAGTTATAGTTTTAGAGTGGATGATACAATGTCTTATTAAAAACTGCGTCTTTGTTGTTTATTTATAAATAAATCATCAGATATTTTACGAAGCGTATATGAAAATTTAAGAATTATTATTTAGAATAAAAAATTATTTTGATTTAAAAATTATCAAAAAACTTGGGTCTTCAAAGAAAATAGCCTACAATGTTAAACGAAGATTTTTTTGAAATTTTCAAAAAGTAAAAAAATTTTTAGATTTCTTCGAAATTAGAAAATATTTTCTTTTTTCTTTAATATCTAATCGATTAATATGAAATGTTATCCAATAAAACTTAATAACAATTACAAAGTTTCATTCGAAAGACTTTCCGATAACTTTAATATTTTGTCACAACCACTTTCTTTTGTGTTTTAGATATTAGTTTATTTTTAATGATTTGTCAGTGAATATAACGACGAGCAGCGCGCGCAGCTTCCGAAGTTTCGGAAAGTATAATCTTCTCTGTAGGAAGGGCACGTAGCCAAAGTTTTAATTTATGCAGAGCAATTATAACGCTGATCTAAACTTCCCAAAATAAGACTTTTAAATATTCATACGTATTTAAATGCGAGTATACGTGTATACCTTCAAACACTTTACGCTAATGAAAGATAATTTTATAAAGCAATTTAATTTGAAACCAGCGCCTTTTACAGTTGCATCCATTATTACTGCAAATTAAATATCACACATACGTGTATATATATCCTTTGAAATTTTACAACTACATGCAAAGAGTATATACTTCTACTACTTCATAAACAATCAATAATTAATTTTATACTCTATTGCAAAACAAAAGTTTTCTCATAACAATGAAATAATATACCACAACGCGCGCTCAAACTCTCCCATTCAACCTTTACCTCGTATCCTATACGAATTTCATAACGATTACGCTTATACACAAAATACAGAGCGAACCGTCACTGATCGTTCGGTAACCCGTGAAACGCTTCCCAAAAGTGCATTCAAATTAAAAAAACATTTGAAATCATCTGTAAGAGTGAGTGAGAGAGAGAAGAACCGATGAATAATGTATCCGGCGATGCACGATTTCCCACATCGATGGGCACGGAAATTCGAAGCGCCGCGTATAATACGCCGCGGGCGTTTCGTTGATGTAGGGAACAAAAAGTATAGCGATGAACGTATAGTGCAATGAAAAAGTGAGGTTTGCGTGTATATAGTTGTTTAGAAGCAATTGAAAAAAAAAGTTGGAGGGTTTGAGTGGCACAGTGGTGGGAAAAGTTTGAGGTTTGGTGTAGGGTTGTAATGGTTGTTGTAATTGTGTAAATTTAGTAGTTTAGGTGACGATGTAGAAAATTACGTTTAGTAGGTAAATGATTTACATATTCAATGTTATGATGTAGTCACTGATGCTTTGAAAGTTTTTTTTTTTTTAATTAAGAAACTATGTAAATCTTTGTAAAGAAACTTTTAATTAACAAGAATCAAGATAAATGGTTAGAAAATATTGCTTTAATTCAACATTCTATTTATAATAGAATTAAATTATTTATAGTATCTAATTTCTTATATTATAACGGTTTAATACTATGCTTACAACTTAAGTGGATTAAAAATCATTTAAGTTAACAAAGCTACTTATAAATGTCATTATACCACTACACCATTTTCAGACATTCGCACTTATCACGAATGGTATAAAAAATGTCTTTTTATCAACAGCTCATAAATTGTTAAACAAACCTTCATTTTTCAACTCAAACAACTGTTAAATATCCTCAAACCCTGCCACTTATTCTTTGTCTTAAAAAATCTCTTTTTAGCATGCCTTGGCTGTCGACACTATATCAATTAAACTTTGACATTCAACATAAATCTACTTTATACCTATACGACAACATTTCCACCGTTAAACATTTTCAAACTTTCTGAATCCTCCTTAAACCTCTTTTTACCCTTTTCTCAACCCTATATTTTCGCAATAAAAAAAAGATCCTCGTTCTACCTCACTATATCCAAACCGATCGTCACCCCCTTACACACCACTAAAATCCATCCCTGCCCCACATTCTCGTCCACACATACCTATATAACATACCAAATCCCATTCTATTCTTCCAACACACATCTCTACTACGCATTTTCTCATCTTCCTCCGACGGAACAAAGACCACCGAAAGCTACAGCTGCTGCTGCTGCAAGCGCACCTATATATACAACCCACGCGGTCGAGAAAACCTCTCCTTGACGTAACGTTGCTTGCCTGCTTGCTTCTCTCTCTCTCTTTCTGTATACGTGTGCGTGGCGAGAGAACAGGTTTGCGGCATTGTGCAGCTCTCTCTCTCTCTCACTCTCGCACGTACATATATACGTGACGTCAGCTCGTCGGCGTTTCAAAATCGTTTCGTGCTGCTGCTGCTGTTGCTGTTGCTCCGACTGCTGCAGCAGTGGCTATTGCACGAGTTTTCAAAGTTCATATATATATATATATGTACGATGGTATGTGTGAGCTGAGAGGTTTCGAAGTGATACTTATTATATGCGTGGATTGGAAAATGTAGCGGTTGTGTGATGCACTTGATGGTTCTGGAGCGATCGGTCGTGTGTGGAGAAGGTATAGATTTATTGCGAGGGAGGAAGATACGTGAAGTTATCGTGTTGGTATTTTGAGTTGCAGGATTTGGAATTTTAATTTAGACGTGTTTTGTGGTTGACATGAAAATGTAAAATTACTGTTTGAGAAAATACATGAGAATGTTGTAATTTCAAAGACCTTGTATATACGATTATTTTACAAACATACGTCGGTGATATTATATCACAATGGAATCATTAGTATTAGACGATATTTCAGTAGAAAACTGTTTGGTGAATAAATGGCTGCTCTTATACAGTTGCAGTAGTTTCTAATTATCGTTTGCTTTATAATCCATCGTTAAATGTTATTACGCAATTGTATAGCTACGTGAACACATTTATATACATATAATAGTTATGATTAAACCAATATAATATTATACCCAATTATAGCATTACGTTATTATATCTTCTTTTTTCAAAATGCTCATAATAGAGTAATAATATTGAACGAAGAGACCTTATAACTTTTCGTTCTATAAATAGATGTCGTCAATTAAATGGACCTTATAAAATAATCCATATAAAATAATTGCTCGCTCGAGAGTGACATGAATTATTTGAATCAAATCAAACCTTCCCCCTTTTTTATATATGAAAATCCTTTATCAGCATTTACAATAACCCAATGATTGATACATCTCTTTACAAATGAACCGCTATTATAAAATCCCCCCCCCCCCCTCTTACAAGAATTTCCTCATTGTACCATCGATTTTCCACCCTCGCACCAACACATCGCATTTTATCTTCTCACCGAAGAAAAATACCACACCATCACGCACCAATACTCTCTTCTTATATACCTATATACACTAAAACCTCTACCCAGCCGTTTAATAGACCTCGAAACTTCTCTCTTACAATACACACGCATATAGCATATACAATTCTTCCACCTCCTCGTCTTCGACCTTTTTTTCCAACAAAAAGACGTAAGAATAAAAAAAAAATCGTCATGTCGGAAAACCACGCGGTGGTCCGCTATGCTAATAGCCTCATGTACACATATATACGGCATTAATATGATAATTTTGATTATGCAAAACTTGAATCCTCCTTCTTTAACCGTTTCCCCGTTATATATATATATATATACACACACACTCCACGGTTGAATGGATATACCGGCAATTCTGGCTTTTGTTGTATAAATGTACATATACACATACGAGTGAGTTTAGGATTCGACCGTATTAAAGTTGCGTTAGCTGCGAGCGCGCGTGATGGGAATGCGCGAGATCCCCAGAGCGCGTTAGCTTTTATTGATAAGAATGGCCAGGATTTTGTAGGAGGAGGAGGAGGAGGGGGTGTGTATGACGACAATGCCGGAATTTCGGAAGTCATTGCGGACTCACCGTAAGTGGTCTAATTCCGAATCGGGTTTCTTGTTTGGTTGTTCGTATATATATGCGTTTTTGTTGAATATAGGTGCAGTTATGTTTTATGTAAATGTGGAAGCATATGGCAATGTTTTTATTTATTTATTTATAAATCAAACGGGGCTTTAAGCTCTTTACATAAGGTAGATATAAGAATTACAAAATTATATAAAATAGAATGTAAAAGGAGATGAAAAAATAGATGAGTGGGGTATAAGACAGTGTGGGGTTATAACTGCGTTGTAAGTGTACATATATAATAATTATGTTGAAAAATTTAAACTAAAGAGTTAACTCGTAACTTAAAAAAACCAATGGAATTTACATTTCAAGTTTCCATCGGAAGAAGATTATATAGTTTTTCATTCTCTTCACGGATGAATAAAATCCAAAGTTCGAATGAATATACTTAGTATTCTCGGGAAGAGAATACGATATATTACTTTAAGTTATAAATTAATTGTCTCTAACAAAGTAGTTTTTTGATAAAATTAGAGCAAATAAGATAACGTAACGTTTTATACGTAACAGATAGTTAAATTGTATGTGCAAATGTCACAAACGCTGTGAAAAACTTCGAAAAACCTTCCAAATTAGGTTTTTTTTGTTGATTAGGGTGTCTAGAAAAGATATCTGTTGTTGAACAAAGTCCATCGAAGGGTATCATTTTTCTGGGACCAATAATCAATTGTTTAAAAATGATTAAAAATAGATCTAGTTTAGTTCTAAATCATTCCACCAAAAACAACTTAATAGATAATTTGGAAAAAAGAAAATTAAATTAGAGAGTGAGAACTTTCTAGATCTTTTTCGGAATTAAAAAATTTTGAATCCTTCCAAAGTTACATGAGTTTGAAGTTGAGCTAAAAATTGACGAAAACGGTGTGAAAATGTCAACAGTTGTCCCAGCCATTGACCACGTGTATTTTAGGCTCAACTTCAAACTCACGTAACTTTTGAAGGATTCAACATTTTTTAATTCCGAAAAAGATCTAGAAAGCTCTCGCTCGTTAGTTTTATTTCCTTTTTTTCTAAATTTCATATTAAGTTGTTTTTGGTGGTATGATTTAGAACTAAACTAGAACTATTTTTAATCATTTCTAAACAAATGTTTATTGGTCCCAGAAAAATTATACCCTTCCATGGACTTAGTTCAACAATAGATATCTTTTCTATACACACCCTGACCAACAAGAAAAACCTACTTTGGAAGGTGTCATCAAAAAAAAATTTTTCGGTCCATTTTTCCAAGTTTTTCGCAGCATTTGTGAGATTTGCATATATATGTGTAGGTTATCTGTTTAGTTAATTAGGAAGGTAAACATTGCTGGTGGTAAATTATTTAAAACATTAACTACAAACATATTTCAGTACATATATACCCTGGTAGAAATTTGACTATTAAAAATGGGGCACAATCTCAGTAAATAGCCAAGAGAAATGACTAATTA
>JAWWEQ010000045.1:32229877-32263521 GCA_035583055.1 Torymus tubicola | reverse complement strand
AAATCTGTGTAGAGTATGCCCGTGTAGAATAACCTCCCTGTGTAGAGTGTGAATGTGTAGAGTATAGGCGGTGCCAAAATTTACTCGATTAGTTTTTCGGAGTGTTCAAATTATTGAGTATGTATTTGAAAACCATACTCACATTATTAATTAATAAGCTTTTGTCTTCAGTCGAAATACCTAAATTTGGAAGACTACAATCACCAGAAATCGCAACAATTTTTTTTTCAATTTGAGTTCTCTTCTCTTTTAAATTCTCTAACGCCTACAAGTTTTTCGTTAATATATTTTTTTATCATAATATTTTTTAAATTGCTTATGTTGATTCGATATCAATGTACTTACAGGATCATCGAGAAGTTGTTGTACACGGTCATTTACATTTTTTCCTTTCTTTGGTCGTAGTAATAAATAAATACAGGAAATATCTGGACAGCATCGCAGTAGTTTTTCTAGCAAAACTTTTCCCAAAAATCCAGTTCCACCTATTTGAAAGAGCTGTTAAAGTCTTTAATAGATTTACATGCACAGTTTATATTTTAGCCAAAAAAGTAAATTAACTGGGGTTAAAATTAAAAAAACGCGATGTGTATATTATTATTTTGATTTTTAACGCCAATAACTAATTTTCTTATACTTAAACATAAAAATAGATAGCAGAATCATTATACTTATGAGAAATAATATTCCTAATGTTATTCATTTGGTGGAAGCTAACTGTTAATTTGTTCCCCTTTGTTTTACAAGTAAACTATTTAGGAAAAATAGCATTTTTAATACAACATTTATCACTACTTCAAAGCTCTTCTATTAGAGATTAAAAATATATCATTTTTTAAGAGAAAATTGATGAGAATTAATATTTTAAACCATTTATAGTATCTTTGTATCAAAAAGCAGTATGAATACGAAACGGTAAAAAATACCTGTAATAAAGATTGATTGACCAGCATAAAATGCTTGAAGATCGGATTTATCCATTTCTCTTTGGTATATTCAACTCTTTATAGTCTATTACTATCTCTTATCAATCGATACACTAACTTTTGGTGTACATGCGAGTTTGTGAATCGAATAAATGTGACTGAGGTTTGAGTTGCATTCAATGTTCCAGTTTCGACGGTGCACATAATTCTATATTCATCTTTTTAAAAAATACACACTTGATGAAATATTAATGTTATTGATTAGCCTGTTTATGACGATAATATGCAATTTGGAGCAACTTTAAATTATTCCACAGACAAAAACTTGGTGTATGAATAATGAACACATAATTTCTTGTAGTATATCGACAAGGAAACGCAAACCAAAACTATCGGGAAACGGATTTTAACGAAACTTTCAGGATTCAATTTTGATACCTAGCTAGAATTATAGGTGTGTTGGAAATTGTTGTCTTTTACTTTGGTTACAACTTTGCACATATTTGTAGTGCGAAAACCATAGAGGAATACAATAAAACGAGATGAAAATTTCTTTCTCTGTCACGAGTTTGAAAACCCGCTGCTAATATATTGGCACCTTCTCAAACCAATGTATTTATTATTTCTTAAATTTTGTATTACAAATGCATTCAAACGATTAATTAGCAAGTTTTCTAAGCCATTTTTTAACTTCTTAGACATTTCATATTGATGAATTTCTAGCAGAATACATAGTATCAGGAAATAAGATAATTGTCCTTGAACTAATTACAATCACGATAAACATATACGCGAAGAAAAGTAGAGTAGTAAAAACTATTACTATTCGTAGTGAAATCTATTATCACAATAAGGAAATCAAGTAGCACGGGAGCACTCCGAAGGCAAGCTATAGAAAAAGCCTGAGGGCCGACCGCGTTATTCATACATTGAATTGGTTTTTTTTTCTATTAATTTTTCTTTTACAACATTTTTTTCGCTGTAAACAAGTATGCTAAAATGATGTTAAGCAGGTAGTTTTCAATGCAAAAAGTTATGTATATTTATGTTTCCTCAATTATTCGCTTAGTAAAAACTACCGAGAACAACATTTATTGATACCTGACTTTCTAACACTTAATTAACTGCAACTCAATACATTTGTTTTTAATTTCAGTAATAATCGACATTCTTTTATAAGAAAGCATCTATTGGCAAATTTGTTAATATTATTATTAAACCTACAAAAAAGTAAAAACTGCTTTAAAGTAATCGAGGTAATTCTCTCACTTTAAGGTAATTCCTCAATATTCGCGAAAATGGAACTAAATATATAACCTAAAACAAAAAGTAATAGTATTACTTTATAAAAAAATGGGATTTCAAAAATAGAAAGATAGCTAATTACGAAAGATGAAATTTGGCTTTTTCATTTCAGTACATCAAAAATGTGTCAAGTTGAGATTTTTGAAAAGATATGAATGATTATAAAGTAAGAGAGACAGAACGATAAATATAGTATAAGTTATGCTCTCACTGAGTGCACAAATTATAACCTGTTAAAAAAGCTGCAAATTTTCCAAATTATTGCAAGGATGCTTAAAAAAAGCCGTTGAAGAGACATTAATATACGGTGTATATTTTTTATGAAGAAAAAAATGAAGGATAAGTCCTAGGAGCAATATTGCCATAAAACGAAGTCAAATTGCAAAAACAGCGTTTTAGCTATTCTTCACAATATGTAGTTAATTTAGTCAATTTAATAAAATAAAAAATTGATTCATAATTTTTTCTAAATGAAAATTCATAAGAAGCTATCTACTATAAGAAATTTCTACCATAAGAAAAACTTTGCCGAGAGCTACAATTTATTTGTCTTTATATAAAAAATGTATATTTAATCGTATGATCATTTCATTCAAGCTTTTTATTATTTTAATAAATACTGTACACGAATAAGAAAATAATGAAAATTGGAAAATAAAATTTCAAGTTTGCAAAACGAAATTTTCGTTTGAAGATAGAACGATTACTCAATACTTTTTAGGCTAATAAATACGAGTATACGAAAGTCAGTTTGAAAAAGTTATTTTTCAATTTCAATTTGTGAAGAGTTTGAATACGTATTACGCCAAAATATTTTTGTCAAAAGTTAATAACATAATTTTAATCTTAATTCTAATTTCCCATGATTTTGTTATATCATATTAGATAAAAGCTCATTTTTAATTTTTTTCCCTCAAAACTACATTTTCTTACTTGATCCAGTTAAGTCCGGCAAATGCATAATTTTCTCAATTGATGGTTAAGACTGATTTTCTGCAGTAAAAAATTGAAATAAAAATTCCTGTAAAAAATTTTGAAGAAAATGCATAAAAATGATATAAGTTCTCTTGAGATAAGCTATAATAAACTAAGTAACGACATGATACATGTACTAAAATGGAACGATTGGACTTTTTCGAGAAATACTTATATGGCGTACACGTGCGTCTTAATGTTTACGATTGATCGTTTTTGGCGCACAAGTCACTCTTCTTTTTCTTGTATTCCGATGCACACCTTTTTCCTGACGTTATTAACCTACTTTGTCATTCATTGCATGAATTTGCGCATAATTTTGTTAGTCCCTTTTCGCGGAAAGTCCAGATTTATATTCGAGAAGATTGTAAATCGCATCTGACGGGCTATCGCACCAGCAATATTAATGAGATCACGTACAAAATTAAAAGAGACTTTCAAGCAAAACGTATAATAGCAAAGTGTATATCAAGAGACATATTGCTACGAGTCCTTGTTTTATACTATTTGCAATACTAAATTAATCTATTTATTATAAAAATAAAATTATAAAATTGTCAAGGAAAAAAAGATTCAAATAATTAAGAAATAGTTTGTACTTCGAATCGTACCACAAAATTTCTACAAGTTTCCAGCAATATTTGCCGAGAAATAAGTACTTGTTTTATGGAAATTTTCAATGCATATTTTATTTTCTTGTACAAACATCTATTCTCACGTACTATATAAAATCAACATAATTTTTCAACACATCTTAATCAACCTCATATGAAATAATATTTGACGCATTTCTTCGTAATTTCTCGATCCACAACGACTTTTAAACTATAGTGCTTTTCCTCAAAGTCAAGATCGTACATTGACCTCTTCTATATACAAATATACGTCTTATAAAACCACGCCTCTAAAAAATTTAAGACTATATATATATATATAAATTTTATTCACATCGGTCGTGTCATCTCAGCGCTCTCAACCTTGCAACAGATATATAGGTATATATATACAGCGGACGCATCCGCAGTGCGCGAGGGACGATAATTCCTTAAAGACTGACAGTCATTATCTACTTGTCGCGGCGCGACAAACAGCCGAGCGCACGCGCGTACGTGTGTGCGTGCATGTGTGCGCGTGCGCGACAGATAGAGATGGTTTAATTAGTGATAAAGGAAAGGCACACGTGTGTCTGTGTGTGTGTGAGAGTGTGAGTCAGTTTAGAGTGTTGGAAAGTATGAAGAGGAGGGGATTTTTCCAAAAGATTGCAGGACTAGGATTTTTCGAGATAAGATTTGGGTGGGCTTTGGGTTTGTTTGAGAAAAGATATAATGTAGATGTTTTGACGAGATTGCAGGGTGTTTGGGTTTTCGAAATCTTCTGTGTTTGATGGACCAACAGATGTTGGTTCTGGATTTACTGTTCAAATCTCCAAGATTTTCTTTTTCTTTCAAATAATAATAGTTTTTTGATTGTTTAAAAAAAACAACGATATATATACAAATTATTAAGACCTCTTACTAATGTAAAAAGAAGATTTTTTTAAAGATGCAAAAATATTGCTACGTATCATTTATCAATCAATATTCGTATAAAACTTACGACTGGCAGCAACGATATTGCATTTCATTAATTTTTTGCAAAGCCGTTTAAATCGTTTAAATTCCCTACAAAAACAGTAAGTCATCGTGAGTTACATATATCTTCTCGCGCTTTAACAACATCATCCTGACCGTTTCAACGACTATTATTATCTCGTGATTTCTTTAAGCTCACAATTGCCAATCCAACCACTTAACATCCCTAAATATTCAAGCGCATTTCCAAACATACACTCCTATATAACAAATTCTATCGTCCTCGTTGCCTCTATATTCTACATAGACATAGACACGTATTACATCACTAGGCGACGAGGGTACCTACTTCTCTCTTTTCCTAGCAGCAATTGATCATGCGAGCGCGAAGTTCTAGGTCAATCATCCGGTTATTGCATCAATCCGCGAATTGCGTGCTCGTCTATGTATGTGTATGTATATATTTGCAAGATATCGCGCTGAACGAACTCTATTAGATTCACCGATGATGAGAGTAGAGAGACCGAAGTATTGCTGCTGCTGCGTCGTGATTTATAGCGCAGAGAAAAAATATATTGTAGGAGGGTGGATGATGGAATGGAGGGTGGTGAGATCAGGTTACGGAAATTTTAAAGATTTGGTGAAATGAAAGTTGTTGGGTCTGGTCATTTTTAAGATAAATTTGAGCTTGTTATTTTTTAATGGAAGACGAGTTTTCATTTAATTTATTTGTGTGTATGTAATATTTCATACACGTTTAAAATCACACTTAACGTTTTACATCAATCCTAATTAATTAGGTCCTGGAAAAGGCATTACTCATTTCTACTCGAATGAAATTTACATAAAATTTGATAAAGGATTATTACAAAGGTTTTACATATTTTTATGACAAAAATAATGGTTACTATTTTTATATAAAGTTCAGGTTTTTGGAACCTAAAATTATAAAGGTTTTTGTAGACCTAGAAAATACTTACATTACTATTTTTAACTTTGTCTCATTTTAACTAAATATACATTTCCAAAATCAAAAATCTTATAAAGGTTTACGGTCCAACAATGTATTCAACTCGAACCTAGACCTGAACCTAACTCAAATTAAAATTTCTCCTCGAAAAATTTACATTCAATGAAATTCCTTGAAAATCAAACCAAACCCAAATCCATTCATTATTTACATCGCATAACATGTCTAAATATTGAGAAAATTATCTATATGAATGAATATACACATACGATACCTATAGTCAATCAATACTCAAATTACTCTACGACATCAACACGAACTGTGCAAACATTGTGTACATATTGTACATCCATCACAAACCAGTTTATTTTCTACACCTAGACTACACGTATATACACACACATCGACATAGCCACACACCTGGTAACCCCAAACCGCACACATACCTAAATCATCGGGAAAAATTCGAAACGTCGCGGTCGCTACAGACACACACCTAGACACCATTGACGCTCACTTATACTCACATTACTCCCCTCACAAACACATACCTACATATTCTTCCCCTCCCACTCTTTATTTATCCATCTGTCCTCCTCTTCCTCCTCCTCATCTTTGCTTTTCCTTTCAATGCATTGTACACTATCTCACTCCCTCTCACACACACATCATACAGTCGCGGTTTATCACCGACTCTGTCTCTTCGTCTCTCGCGGCTTTTATCTCCGTCACATTAAGCTTCGTACATAGGAGACGTGCTTACACTCACATACACACACATACACTTATGTATATTGTACATAGGCGCTCGTATATAGCGTATCTGCGCGCGACTGTGTGTATATGTCCCGCGTGATCCCCGGCGCAGTGTAGCTCGTTGAATTCGCCACGGCGGTACGGTATACGTACGTACGCACGCATGCCGGCCGTGCGTATATAATACAAGGCTGCTTCGTCGAAGTGACTCCTCGTGGAAGAGTGTGTGCAACAGGTCGTCGAGGTTCGAGATCGTGAGTATTGTTGTATAGGGAGTGGTTGGTTTTTCTTTGCCCAAGGTTGGTTATGTAGAATTGTAGGTAGGGGTTATTGGTATAGTTGTTGGTGAATTTTATCGGTAGCTTTTTTTTTTAGTAGGACTATTGATTTGAGTATAATGAATTTTAATTATTTAGAATTGTTAAATGGACGTTTGGTCGTGATTTTTAATTTTAAACGATGGTATCGGTAAAAGATATACAATAGGAATTTAAAAATCTATACTGGGAAATAAAGTATATCAGTTTTTGTTGCTTTGTGACGCGCGTGACAAGATAAGTGTATATCTTCCAAATCGTTGGTTAATTAATTTATTATCTGTAATTTAGCGACTAATTTTCTCGTAAACGAGGTCATAACTATACGAAAAGTACTTAGACCTTAGTAATTTTCGGTCGTTACAAAGTAATTATTCTAAATTTTTATCTGCACTTTCATTATATCGTAAAGTTTTTGTATATATACGTATACATAATTGTAAAGCGATAATTATTGTTTAACATTAGACGATCATTTCAATGATTTTATGTATATATACACGATGTGTGAGGTATAATCTATACGACTGTCATGTATGTGTTGAGAGAGAGAGAGAGATCTTAACAAGCCGTCATTGTCGAATTGTTAGTCCATATAAAGTACAAACAGTGTTTGAATGAACATTTTTGTATACACGCGCGCGTACTGTAGTCTAAAGTACACTTTTTTCCAACTGTGAAAGCAATGACACGTGTAATTTGAAGTCATTAAGGAGTTAAAATGAGATAAGAGATTGGTTGTTCAGCATACGATAAAAATAATTTATTTCGATAAAATAAATGTTGGTTACCACGGTTGACTTTTATTAATTTATTTTTTAAATAATATATGAGAATAACTTGATGTTAATTTTCTTACCGATAAACTGTAATTTTCCGTTTGTTAATAAATTAAAGGATATAATAACATGTCTTACGTAGAATAATAAAATTAAGTGTATATAACAGGATGAATTTTAGTTTCCAGTAAATTACAGTTGTTTTCAAATATACATCGATGATCTATAATAAATAAAATGCACGTGTAACATCGAACTACAAAACAAAATATTCGATTACTACATAAATACCAGATAACCTTGTTTAGATTGTAAACAATATAGAGAAAAAATATAGTAAAATACATAAGTTATTAAAGTATCGGTCAATTAAGTAATTTAACAACAACGTAGAATTGAAAAGAGCTTTTTATTCTTAATTAAATCGATACATTATATATAATTACAGGCGTGTATTATTGTTTTCTGAGTAACAGTTAATATCGAAAAATTCGAAAGTGATTTCTTAAACTGCTGAGTTATCTCGACGATTATCGCGATATCATTTCGAAATAGATACAATTTCAATCGTCGTGTACAATAATTCACTCGCAATATATATATATATATACATATACAAACGCGCTCGTGAAATGTAAACAAGATTATAATAGCTCGTAATGATAACGGAGTAAATAAAAGAACCGTAGTATAGAGCGCCTCTTCTCTGAATTTAATAGCATTTTTCGACATAATTTTATAGTCGTTTCAAAAAGTTTCTATTACTTTGATTTAGTCTCAGAGAATATGTAACCGCACGCGAGATAATTGTTAACGACCCGAATATAGCGCAAATTATCTATATGTCTGCAGTTAATAAATATCAAGTCGCGTGTGGAGAGCGCCGCGCAGATGAAAATTAAAATAGAAGTATATATGCATCGTTAAGGAAAGTTTCAATGAACGCTTGGTTAAAGACGATATCTCGGATATACAGAATAATTATAATATATACACGACTTTCCTTCTCTCTCCAATCGCTTGCTTTCACGAACATGTATATAAAAGTACAATGGAAAATCTTAACAATTATCGCTTTAAATTATTTACACCGCGATAAAACAATTCCACATAAGATCTATCTATCTTAACCATGACAATTCTATATTCGATAACCTATACTGTATATACATAAAATTCATTCAAAACCAGCACCGTCACCGATGACCCTGCAAAAATCGCGCGCAGTGAATAACCACCCCCAGGGGCAACGAAAGAATCAATTATATATGTATAAACAAAGTTAACAATCGGTCAGTAAACGATATCCCATAAATTCACGTATATCTAGGATGAAGAGACACGAGGAGAGAGGAGCCGCTGTCGACGATAAGGTATCGCCGTGGCTGTACCAACAACAACAGCAGTACCAAACACCAAGGAAATCGAAAGCCACGCGGTGACATGAACGTTATATAGAAGGATCGGCTGCGCGTTAGCGGTATAACGTTGTGAGGAACCAGAAGATTTTAAGTATTTTAAAAGGATTTTGAATATAGAAGACTGAACCGAGTATATATAGTGAAGATATATAGTTTATATACCAAGGATAGGTCGTTTTATTTTTAAAGCAATATATATATAGAAAGAGATATACTATGGACGACGATTACTCATGCTACTACGACCAACATTCATGGAAGTTGAAACTTCGTCAGCTTGGCAGACAGGTGCGCAAGCTACTGGCAGCGAGTTGTGCATCAGTGAGACTACGACGTAGACGTACTGGATACGTACGCTTTCGTACCGAAGAGGAACAGCGGCTCAGGTTTCTCTCTCGCTCTTCTTCTTCTACTTCTTCTACTTCTTTCTTATGCCATGCTTCCGGCTTGCCGGCTAGGTGTGTATTGTTGCGCGCGCTTTTCCGTCTGGGTAACGGGAGAGAGAGAGAGAGAAAGAGAAGCATGAAGCGTCTCGGGTTACGCGTGGAGGTGAAGGTGGGATAGTGCATATGTATGTATGTATATACACTCGTTAAATCTGTGAGAAGGTGCATGATTAGAGCGGTTGGTCGACGCGATGGTGGGGTGTACCGTAAGAGAGAAGGGTTGGGTGGTGGGAGGTTGTAAGGAGAAAAAATATATATATTGGTTAATTAGGGAACGGATATTGTTATACTTTTGTGGTGTGTGTGTGTGTGAGTGTGTGAAAGGGTTGGCTTTTAAAATATAGTAAAATATCGCATATTTAAATGCTATATATGAAAGATGATTATTTATATTAATTTAAGGTTTCCTCTGGTGAAAAATGGAAACAAAATTCGTTGATATAAGTACGTTAAATGAAGGGTTTTTTTAATTAGGTTCGACATCGAAACTTGATTAAAACTATTTTAAAGCATCTATAACATATATATAGTGTTTTCCCACGCATAAATATAGAGGTACATATTGTTCGTCGATAATATATAGCAATATGATCATCGTGCGACGTTTTTAATTTAAAAATAGTTCGCCAACCGTTGATTGACATTTAAACTAGGGTTCTATTAAAACGTTATTTTTTTTTACTTCGAAATATAATTTTGTCATAGATAATAACGTATACTTTTAGAAACGTATATTATAATTAACGGGTAATTTCAAAAGATAGCTTAAAAAAAATAATATTTTTCACTGATTCTTAATCTGTGATACACGTATATAGCATTTCAATTTTTCAATGTTTCAATAAAAAACAAAACTATCATTCGCTATAATCTCCAGATTAAAAAATCGCTATGATAGACAAAAATACAACATCCTGTCATATTCTACATTCGCTGTTTTACAATTTCAACAAAACAAATCTCTCAATTCTCGTCGAACACGATCGCCATCTATATCCTATATAAACCATCAAAATTCCGTTTCGTTATAAAAAAAACATTAAAAAAAAAATGAAACTTTCCCAGAACCCATATATATATATACACACACAACTATCAATTATTATCGACCATCGCCCTATTTTCCCAATCCACCCCTATACACGTGTATATCCATCCATCGCTAAAATCCACCCGACAACTACGTCCCAAAAGCAAAGGGTATATACACACAATATTCCCTTCTCACTCTCACTCTCTCTCTTTCTCTCTCTCTTGTAATCCCGTCTCGCATCTGAAACCTCGACCACCAACCGTGACAATAGGCCGCCTCGCATGCGTTGGCGGCACGCTCAAAGGTGAAAACTATATAATACTCGCAGGCCGGAAAATCACGACGGGGTCTCTCAGCGATGCGCGCGGCCCCCAGATGTTCTTCTTCTTCTTCTTCATCTTTTTGTTTCCTTCCTTTGATTTTTTTTTGCTCGTTCCCACGGGAGCCTAGTGAAACTTCTGGCGCGCAGATTTTCCGCGGCTGTCGTATATATACGGGTACATCCGGTTGCTTACGTAACGTTGTTTGGTGCAGATGTATAGGGTTCTGCACGTGTGGTATGGCGAAGGTTTGGGTTATGTTGGTATTGTTGTTGTTGAGAGATGACGAAGAGATGTGGACATCTGGTAAATTTGCATATATTGGTGAATGTTGTGTATTGAGATGTGTGGATGGTTCGTGTATATATATAGGAGTGGTGAGTTTGAATGTCTAAATTTACGTATATACGTTTTTGGTTTGTTTGTTTTTGTAGTGTACTGGTAGAAAAATGAGGGGAACGGTTCTATGTTTTTTTTTCTTTACTAGTAAACTCGGAATATTGAGTAAAAAATACTTACAATATTTACTAATTTTATTGGAGAAAAAAACTCAAAAATTCTTACGTTGCTACATATTTTTTCGATATATTTTTATATGAATGTACATCATATTGACAATTTTCATTTTTCTATCAGTGTAGAATTATAAATTAGTAATGTTGTCATGATTATTGGTATAGAAAATCGTACTGCTAATAATTTGATATCAGCATTTTTAGAAAATATGTTTTCCGTATATTTTTATAAGTGTAATACCATCTCCATACGCTATATGCATGACATTTATTTTAAAAATTACACGGTCTAAAAAAATTCAACTAATTACATTTGCCGCATATAATATGTAGGTTATATTTACTTTTCTTTCATAATCAAATAGAATGCTATCTACGAAAATGAAACACTAGTATAACGAAGTTTAATATATAAGAATTTTAAAAAGTCAGCTTGTTTGCAAATTCTATCGTAAACATTCATTTTGTTAGTTTAGCTTTTTCATTAATTTGCTGCGCCAAACTACGTGTTTCCATGTTCCATGTAGATAGTATTGTTATATATATATACACAAATTAAACTCGACGTAAAAATTCATTTCCCAGTATATAAATTGTATCTCGTCGCATGCATCATATACAGAACCCAACTGTTGAAATGAAAATTATCTAAAATTTCTACTCTGCCAGTAATTTTCAAAGTAAACCTTGAACCATATATATAATATGTACATTTCCTATTGACCTCACCCAACTTTTGCTTTATACACGCATCGATACACGATTTATCGTATCATATATTCTCTCTCTCTCTCTCTCGCTCTCTTGAACGCGGCCGTCAATCAGTTTGAAATTCCGTATATATTCAAACTCGATATTTGAATCCCTCACACATATACATACATATGTATGCATCCCTCGATATAACTTGATTATATTCGCAAACTAGGTCAAAATCTGATAAAACACACATATCATATATACGTAGTTCTCTATCGTCATCGTATATATAACTAACTCATGCATCGCACACGTAATATACACATACGTATTATACACGTTCACGCGCACGCTATAGTAGCTTCTGCACACACATACACACACACCTATACATACACGCACTAACTAACACACTCTCTCTCTTTCTCAAACACACATATACACATACACGGTGGTGTCTTTTGATCTATCCATCCCAGATTGCTGGCGAGTCAACAGCCTGGTGTCTACGGTGCGCGGATTGCTCGGGTGTCCCTAGTGGACTACGCGCGTGCCTAGTGAAGATACGATGACGATGATGATGAGGATGATGATGATGATGATGGAAGATAAGCTCACACGTGTCGTCTCTCTTGTTTTCTATGTTCTCGGTGGTGATGACGATGACGATGATGATGATGGGGATGCAGAAGGATGGCGAGAGACGAGTACGATCTATCCGCCAGGTTTGCACTCGCTTATGCACCTTGACCGGGTGTTCGTCGATCACGAGCCGGACGGACTCGAAGGTGATATGATAGATGATTTGGGTGTTTTTTTTTTTGTATCTTTACAGGATGTGAATTTGTTATTACAGTTTTCTTAGCAATAATATTAAGGACTTATTTAGAACAGTTAGAAACTTTAAGCGATCGAAGTATCATTTATTTTTACTTTTTCAAGTGAATAATTTGTTAATTACTTCTTAATAATTTATTGTTTTCTAAATTTAAAGTTTAAATATTTAAAAATCCTATCGGCTTTAATAGTTCTTAGCTTATAGAACATTGGCCAATCAAATATTACGGCTTATAAGAATCAGCCAATGAAAATTGTTTTATTTATAGCTTTACTGTTCCAGGCGATTTGTACCAAATAATTATAGCTATTCAAAGTCAAATCATAATTAAATGAATATTTTTCACTAACAATTTTGATACGTATATAAATAAAATAGTATAGTCAATATTTTCAGAGTCAGAGTAAACGCAAATTTTGTTTGTCTTCAATAAAATACAAAATTTCAGTTCCTGCGAAGCTTCACGTATCTAATGTTATTTTGTAAAAACCAGCTTGTTTCGGAGTAAACCACAAGAATGAATAACAAAAGGGGTATTACACATTGTTCAAGAAAAAACTATTTTAAATGCAATAAAAACCTCGGGCTTCTCATTTAAATACTTATTACTTGCTGTGTATATATATTTGTGGTTACTTATATACTTAGTAGTAATTAGAAAACTTTTCTATTTTGTAATAATTTGAAAACAGTTATTACCTACATCCTTAGTGTATTACTGAGATTTTGAAGTAATTTGTGGATATTTTTAATTACTAAATCATAAAATGCTATCTTTGAAATTACACATTAGCAGTTTGAAAACTCATAAAATAAACATTCTATCCAATAAAATGTTTATACAAAATCAGGCGAAAATTTAGTTACTATTATACAACAAGGTACAATAAACTTATACCCTATATATAATTATAGTTCAACCCACTACAACATAGTATATACGCACACTTGACAAACGCTATTCATACACTATACGTTATCACCCGCAGCCCTTTCATCCAATACAACACACACACTACTTCTCCACCCAACATTCCATCACTCTTATATACTCCCAAATTAACCTATACACTCAACTCCTTATCTCTCCACCAAAAAAAAGCCATCCGCATACACATCTAACTCTCTCTTTCTTTCTCACCGCACGCAGTGCTGCGCACATGGGACACCGAACGCCGCTACCGTGTGACGGACGTAGCAGGCACACCGTTGTACACAGCGATCCAAGAATCAGCGCCATTGGCACGTTGCTGCCTTGGCAATTGTCACGCTTGGGACCTTCACATCCTCGACGAGAAGATGCAACCAGCTGCTGTACCTGGTGGACCGCCGCAGCGTCATCGGGAGGTGCTGCGTGTCAGGCGGGCCATGCGCTGTGCCAGTTGCTGCTTTCCATGCTGTTTGCAAGTGAGTACGGGTGGGGATAGGAAGGGAGAGAAGGAGAGAAATCGCGTGCATGGAACAAATGAAACAGTAAAATTATCAACTGTATTAATAAAGTAATAATAATTCCATTTTTTTTAAATGGAAATTCTATACTGATATTTTTTAAAGTAAAACGAACTTGCCTTATCCGAAATGTATATAGAGTTTACTGACTATTTATTTCTGTCAGGTATAAGTGACCGTGTATGCACTGGGAGTTGTTAAGGGCTAGGAAACAAATAAGTAACGAATTTTTTAAATAATCTCTTACACAAAGTTATGGTACTGTAATCATTTGGGTTTAATGATAAAACGTTGAAAAATATTTTATTTATTGATGTAGTATTTTTACTCTAAAAAGAGGAAAGACGTTATTATGGAAAAAGATAACAATTAATTAGATACAATAATACGTTTTTTAATCGTTTATCAAAAGTATTGTTATAAAGAATTTACAGTACAGAGTATACAACTTTTCCATCAAAAGCTTCAGCTTATCTGTAAAAGTTACAGCAACAATTCAATTTTACAATAGTTTAACGTCAATATCGTTAGTTTGAAGTAAAGTTCTCAATATTAGATATTTGCCTATTAATGATAACATGGTGAAGTTTGACAATGTCAATAGCGATTTTGTACTGATTGAATTTTGTCATCATACAATGTATTCTGGAGTTTATTTTTATTATTATATGAATATAAATAATTTAATAAGCAAACATTCTGCAATGTAATTGAATATTTAAAAGAATTAATTTTTATTGCAATTTTATTATTTCATTAAAATACAATATTGTTGTATTTTTAAGGTCACGTTGACGTAATAAATTTTAAAATAAAAACTAAATACTACATTGGATAATATTCAGTTGGAAAGTAATTACATTTGATATAATTTAAATATAACTAAATGAATAAAAGACCAACAAAAAAATACAACGAAATATCTGTTTTTTCTCTCTCTCACACTGCGATATTTTTACAAAGCAATAAAAGATGATCGTTACATATTTTCCATGATAAAGCACTTTCATGCAAATGTACTCGAAACGAAATAATTGCTTCGCTTAATGTAGCTTTATGACTTAATGCAAGCTACAGAAAGTGAGAAAGTATGAATTATGCCGTGAACCGTGCTGAGAAGAATTTTCTACTTTCTTGATCGCATTACAAGCGAAACGAACTCTTCATTCTTATTTCTGAATTATAAATTCAGTCATTGACTTGTACGCTTAATGATTTATCTTCAATATAATCAGAAATTAATTATTTACAAATATATACTTCGTTATAGTCATACATAAAATATACATATCTTTATACAACATAAATTATTTAAAAAAAATTTCTTAACTAAGATAATAATTTTTATTTTATCACAATAATAACGTTTTCTTTCTCAAAATGCCAGAGATATGCAATTATTTTTCAAAATGATTCTAAACTGTAGCTCGTAAAAATCGTCAATTCAAACGAATAAATTTATTTATTATACACATCAATATCAACTGACCTTCAAATTCATACAAAATCTCTTCACCTTCCAAGACTGATAAATTATTACACATTAAAAAAATAAAAGAACCGCACTGTACCCGCATTCCACACACTCACCATTCCCAACACCCAATCCTCACCACTATAACATCCACTATATACAAAAACCCTCTAATCCACATAGCAAATAACTCTATATACAAGTCATTCGTCCCACAAAAAGACAAAAAAAGGCACTCCTTAACGACCAATATCCCCGCATATATAAAACCTTCCCATCAACCTTATTATTATACTTACTCCTAATGTACATTATTGCAGAAGGTGACGGTGCACGCGACTGGTGGCGAGCTGCTTGGCTCTGTCACGCAGAACTGGAACGCCTGGCGGCCGTCGTTCACGGTACGCGACGCTGCCAATGTCCCAGTCCTCCTCGTCAAGGGACCGATCTGTCGACGCTGTGGTGGAGAGCTTGACTTTCTCGTGAGTTCTTGTTGTTTCGTATATATAATATATATAGTAGTGGTGTTGTATATTGAGGGTGAGGTTTGTTGGATGATTTTTTTTTTGAGGGAATTTTATAAAATAATTGTTTTTTATATGTGGACAATTTTTTAGGTTGAAGAGTATACAAGTGGTAAGGATAGTTTTTAAGGGTCTAAAACCCCGTGTAGGATTAAATTCAAGTAAATGATCGAAGTTATAAAGAAAGGAAAAGGATGTTGTTATAGATATGTTCTTTTTGTTTTACAGTAAAGTACGAATTTGAAAAAAACATGAAGAAATCATCCAGAAACACACTTGCTACTTATTTATATATTTTATTCTTATATACATATTTATAATCCTTCTTATCGTGGAAATCTGTCATGGTAAAAAGTACATATAAATAATTACCATATTAAAATAGCCAAACAAAGATAACAAAACTTTTATACCGTATATATTACAATTTTTTCCTATTTTTATAAAAGTATATCTTTTTCTTTTTCTTCACTCACATATATTCTGGATTAAATAATGTCAATTACTTTTATTAATATACTTTTTATACAGATTTCCTGCTTCTCATATACTTACGAGCCTCATTATATCTTGCACGATTTATGTCTATCATAGAATAGATTAACCTTTAGTATCATCATATTCATGACATAATTCGCCGTAAATTTGATGGATCACTGAATAAAATATTAACCGAAATAACATTTTTCTTCAGTAAAATATCCAATCTTGAAAAAACAAAAAATAATAATAATAAAAAATAATGTAAAAAATCCGGATAAAAGGTATAATTTTATTTATATAGATACACACTTCGAGGTTCTGGTTTTCGATAATATTGCGGAGAATGCCGCTGCCTCTATATCCCCATAACGATCGAACGATGCAATCTATATCGAAAGTATGCGTGAAATGTATAAGGCAGGAAGATGACGTGTTAAGCGTGGGGAGAGCGAGAAAGAGAGTGAGGTCATTGTCCCTAATTTTTTCATAAAAGCAATTTTTTTTCTCTGATCAAATGTTAATGCTATGATTCTTTTTTAGTTTATTGGTTATAAAAACTGTTTAATTTTTTTTTACAAAATCGATATAACAAACAATATAATAGTTTTTTTATTAATATTTCTATTATTATATTGTTTTTGTAGTAATAAAGATATAGCGAACACAAATAATTTATTGTTTAATACCTATAATTTTACGTATTAACTTTCGATTTCGTAAGTAATTATCTTATTCCATAAATATCGTTTCGAGTTAAATCCGTTGTTTACGAAAAGAAGAATTACCATGTTCACGTGAATTTTCGAGCTTAATTATCATTCATTAATAACGCCATAAAAATGATTGCAAAAGTCACTTTCTTTTTATGATTCTTTTGAGATTCGTTTAATTATATCAGATATGGCATTTCAGTTAAGAGTATGATATAATGCCAGTACGCAGTTGCAAGTGACAAAATAATTGTATACAGCGATCCTATAGGGTATTATTGTCAGCTCCAGTTTCTTAATTCAATTTTCCTTATAAAACTCGAACATAATATGGATTTAATTTTTAAAAACACAAATAAATTCGTAAAATTTTTTTCAAATAAACCATAAAAATTATCGCGAAAAATATTATTTAAAATTATCAATGTATATACGTTAAAATTCTTTAATATAATTGTCAAAAAATATAATTTAAAAATTGTAAAATAATATTCATAAAGCTACGTGTAAAATTGAAATTCTTAATTGCGCATATTTAGATTACATTTTGTAGCTTAATTACTGCGGCAACCAATTACTTTCTATGATTAAAGCCTTCTAAGTAATTGGAAAAAATAGTCGACACTTTGCCACGATCAAAGATATCAATCAAATTTCTTTTCCATCGACATACTCATGCGCGAGGCATACCTTAACCCTTTTCAGTTATACGACGCTGATGGTGTATAAAGATCGACTTTACGATCCACTATTTTTCCCTGTTACTTTCAAGCCTTCCAATAGATATTTTTAGAAGTCTTTATGTTTCAATAAGTAAAATATTGGAATTTTCCTAATAGATTGGGGCGAAAATAGATTTTCGTTTTTTAAACCCAAGGGTATAATCTTTTGTTAACATTGTATTTCTTAATAAACAATAAATCAGAGGTTCCATTATAATATTAAACAAACCTTTTATATACACACACACCAAATGTAAATAAAATAGTTAAATAATTTAAAATAAAACTAATTCTCAAACAGCTCCAGTTCTAGAACCATAAAATTTTCAACTCCAATCAAAATTAAGAAAAAAAAGATCCTACCTCTCACACTTCCACTCTGCATTTCATCTCACCTAACGCATTAGACAACTCCATCTCCTCTCTCTCTCTCTCAATTATATATATCCCGCATACTACTACAACCCACAGCATCGCTAAACTATAATCCCTTTTTGCACGTCTTTTACGCGCGCGACTCTCATCATCGGCATACGCACCTGTTTTTTTTTGTCCACAGATAAAGTCGATCGATAAGCAGCACAGCGTCGGCGTGATCACGAAAAAGTGGTCTGGTACAGCGCGCGAGTTCTTCGGCGATGGGCATAGCCTCGGACTTGGGTTCCCTGCCGATCTTGATGCCAAGATCAAGGCTGTTTTACTCGGTGCCTGCTTTTTAGTCGTAAGTATTATAATATATTATATCTATACAAACCTTGTATATATATATATGGATGAGGGAAGTTTTTCGAAAGAGTATAAGTTCCGAAGTTGTGAAGAGTTATGGGTTGGAGGTGTTGCCTGTTGTTTTTTTTTGTGGTGATTGAGGAAAAGATTGCAAGGTGCGGGAATTAAGTTGAAGGTGAACTTTTTTTTTGAAGAACTGAGAATGCGTGAGTGCGCGAGGGTTTTTGCAAAGGTTTTCTTTTTTTTTTTCAAGGTGATTTCCGAAGGAGAGGTTGGGTTGTGAAGGGTTATTTATTCGGATGGTTATCGGTGCAGGTTTCCTGAATGCGATAAATGGTTTTGACAAAGTAACTGTTTTATGAAATACGCGCGAGGTATATATACTCATTTTTATTGTTCATGAGTTATATATGCGAGATTTTAAGGTAACGTACATGGTTTATCACTAAAAGGTTGAAATTGTCATCAATTAAAAGTAAATATTTGAATTTTTATCATGTACTGTTGATTAAACAATGTTGTTTTTATTAAAAAATAGAGACAATTTATATATAATAGATTTTATTTTTGCTAAATGTATTTCAACAACCCACAAGAGCAAATTAGAGTATATAAACAATAAACTTCGCCATTTGTTTACGTTAAATTACATCCGACCCGATATAAACCTTCACAGACACACGTACCTATAAAGTTCAACGTACTTTTTACACTTGCAAAAAGAAATCAACCTCCTATATAATAAAACCTTCACAATCTCATAAAAACGATATTTACAATGACCTTAATCCTCGAAACTTCACAATCAATTTAAAAATTTTTTCTCAAAAACTTCACGTTCACTCATGTATATATACATACCTACATACTTTCTTACTCTCCTCCTCCTTTTTTCACGCCCATAAACCGCGTAAAAACAAAAGCACGCACGCACGTATAGCGGTCGACCTCAACCTTCCACTCTTGTAATAAAACCGAAGCTCTTGCCTTCGAAACGTTCGTCCTTTTCTTCTCCTTCTTCTTCTTCTCAGTGAAATTCGCTCAGAAACTCGAAACTTCGCCGTTGGGCAATTAATCGCCGCGACTCCTCGCCAAATATACGAAAGTATATATTCTCTCTTTATACTACATACATATATACCTACACACATACCTTTTGTTTCGAGGATATAATCCCTCCTGCGTGAGCTTGTATATATACTGTCTACTCGGCAATAAAATATATATATATATATACAGCGCTGCCGTGATAAAATTCACCTGAGTAAGCTTCGACGACCGGTATACGCTTATATATCCTCGGTGCGCGCTTTTTACGACGCGCACACGCGCTGTTAAATGAAATTCGCGGCTTAGATGCCGACGCGCGATAAATCGCTATATATGTGAAGATGGCGAAGGGGGTTTTGCTCGCCTTTTCTTTCGTCCTGATGCGGGGTAAGGCTTTTGATCGAAGCAGAGGGATGAGGTAATTAGTTTTTAGATTTTTGTTATATACGAAAGTGTCGTAAATTTGGTTATCGCGCGGTTGATGTGGGAAAGAGATAAAAAAAGTTGGGTACGTGGAATGGTTGCCGAAGTTGGTGTGTGGTATATATGGAAAATTTGTGTGATTGATGATTTGAATGCAAACATATATGGTGATTCGGGAGTTTGGAGATGAAGGTTTATGCAGACGATATATAAAGTGGAATGCGAACTGAGATATTTTTGTCGAAGTGCAACAGGTATTATAATGTTATTGAGAATTTTTGCTGCCGGGTTTATTTTAAAATAATTGTTGTTTAAACTCTAAAAAAATTGTTGTTAACATTTCGAAAATAAATTATTTTAATTAATTAGAAACGTTACGCAATAGTAAACATCTATATACTTATATAAATTTACGAAATAAAAAATTTTAGATAATTTCTATCTCTATCTCGACACTTAATCTTCATAAACAACATAGAATTCTCCGCAAAAATATCAACAACAGCATCCATAAACCAATCGATCCCTCCGCTATATAACCAACCAATTCACTTTTTTTTTCAATCCACAGGACTTTGTGTACTTCGAGGATCAATCGAGCGCGAAGCGCAACGGCAAACCACGTTTCTGACGTCTCGCTATGCCACTCGATCGCCTTCCGCCCGCAGCAGCAGCAGCATCGATGTTCACCTCCGGTCCTCGTACGCCATCACACACACATACACATCACGAACATAGTTTTACCTCCTCGTCATACCGACGCATACCGCATTTATGATGTACTACGCGTATAGTCTCTTGTCTGTTTCTTCTTCTTTTTTTTTTTATACTCACTCGATACCCCTGCCGCCGTCGTCGTCGCGTTGCCTCGCCGCTACACGACATACCAAGACTGTTGTTATATATATTCTCGTGTAAATTGTATATTATAATATATATATTTTATATGTATATTATATCGTTGTAGGCTCGTTTGTTCGGCGTTCCTTGATTTATATTTGAAATTATAATATATAAATATATATCGTATATACATACATTATACGTATATATGAGTATGTGTGTGTATTATACACGTTACGATGATGAAAATATAATATATTGTATATTGAGAGATGCAACAGAGCGCGCGCGCGCGCGTTGTGTTGTGCGTTGTTGCATGGAAGAGAAGATTTATATTATAGTGGAAGAGAATTTTTTCAAGCGATGATTGTTATAATGTTATTTGAAGATGATGATGATAATATTCGTCTGCGATGTTGAAGAAAAACGTTTGTATACGTAGAAAGTGTGTCCTATTATTAGTGATGATTTATTACTGTAATGATAAATCATGGTTATATTATTAAGAATCTCCAAAGTCTAATTTGTTAATAAAACGAATATATTTTACGAATGTGTCTGTGGTCTTTTGTTATTTGTACTGCTAATGTTTTAAACGGAAGTAATTATTATTCTTTTTTTTTAAGTAGAATTGCTCGTAATGGTTGTACGTTTACCAATATATAATTATTTACATACAATAAGTCTATAATCTGTGAAATAGGTGTACTTTAAATTCAACCATATAATCATTTCTGAGAATATTGCCGTAATTGCGCTTCTTCAATTATATATCGACCGGGAAATTTTTATCAATGCTTAACTGTTAGTTATTTCCAATTTTACTTAAAGTTGCAAGTGAAAGTAAAGAAGTTTTGATATCAATATTATTATGTATTATAGCATATCGACGTCTACTTAGATCAACCAACAGCCAACAAAAGAGAAAGAAAGATATAATAATATTAAGATTCCATCAATTATGTTATGTAATCTATCAAAGAAATACTGCGATATCTTCCTTTTCTATAATAAAATCAATTCTTTTGAATTTATTATTCAAATTATAAAAAACTATTCATGAAATGATAAACATTATTTATATAGTAGGAAATCCATTTTCAATAACGAGTTTGTAATTAAATATAAAATTCCATTTTATTCAAATAGAAACACTAGAAAAATATTAAAAAACGTTTTCAAAGATGACATATGGTATGGCAGACTCAATATTCAGTCACGAACTTACCGACATTTCGACATTTACCATCTATATCTTTTAATTTAATGTTTTTATCAATTATATCTGTTATCTAGTGTCAACCGAGTTATTCTGAATAGAATAAAATAAAAATCATTGAGAAATAGTAGAGATTTAAGCGAAGTAATGAAAAAAACAATGTAGGTATCTGTAATACCATTGACATTCTCTTATAGACAAGTGTTAAGGATTTTGAATGTGGTTAGTATAATATGAAAAGAAAAACACAAGTAATTTTAAGGTGTACGTCTTTTATTCGTGTTCTAATCTCGTATTTTTAATACATCTGGCCTTCTTTGGATACCTAATCGAATACTGCACAGCGTTCGCACGCGCGCGTGTTATACAACGATCACATCTCCGTCCGGTTGAAATTTCTTTCCAACGCCGTTTTTAGCGCGTTTTTTGGATTTTTGCTCAGTCAGATTTAAAAAAGATTGAACACGTAGCTTGAATAAAGACAATAAGCAGAATCTTTTCGTTTTTTCCAGAAAAACAAATACGTTGTATTTTTCAATCATAAGAAAAAATCCCATCGGAATAAGTTCGTTAAAACATTCATCCATATCCGGACTAGTTTACCTCAGCTCCGACCGTTTAACCGGTTTTTTTTCTTTTTCTTCGAAATCAAATTTCAACGATCGGAAAAACTTACAACGCCAGGTGTGCTTTTGCTTTCATAATCTAAAATACAATGTTTATTTTTTTTTCACATTTTTTTGTGATTACTTTTTTTGTTTTTTGTTTAAAGCGCTTCGTTCCAACGAAACGATCACAATAAAACATCGGACAGCACGAGTTGACTATACGCGTCGCCACATTTAAATCAGCGCACAAATACAAATGTAAATGAGTAAATAAGTATAGAGTAATACAATAATGAAACGAAAGAAAGGTAAAATAATAATAATAATAGTAAGTAAAAGCAAAGAGCGAGTTGTTCTCGAATATTACGTATCCGTGTATCTGTGTAATACCTCTAAAGTTCTCATAGCTAGATAATCTAGGTTTCTCTTTAAACTTGCTCTAATACGTTATTCTCTTTATCGTTTGAAAAAATAATAATAATTAATAATAGTAAATGAATAGAACGCAAAAATTAAGCAAGACACAGTTCACATGCCTGCGCGACGGTAATACAAAAGAGTGGGTGAGGGCGGGAAACAAAAGAAACCGAGTAAATACTGAAAATCACAACATACAATCGTATAGTACAAGCTGCTCGCGATATCCTGTTTTTTTAATTCTCCTTTGGTTACTTCTTCGTCCCTTATCTACGCTCCCCATCCGCGTTTCCCCATTACAATAATAATAATAATAATACGTTTCACGCAATACAATAGGTTTTCTTTACTTTATCAATGAAATGTTACTTTTAAGGAACTCATCGAACTTTTTTAGTTGATTTTTTAGGTTTCAAAATACTTATTTGTGTGTATTATGTGACATCGCAACGCAAAACCACAGATCCAAGCTTGTTTTTTTTTCCTCTTAACTGTTGTTATCACGTACAGTAATTAATATTATATAACAATCAACAATACTTTGCTTCAAGAGAGATAGACGGACGCTCGATGAACGTTTCCGGCTGGGGAAATGCTCAAGGAAGCTTCGACACGAAAATGCGCAACGAAAAAATATATATATCGCATATATTCGCTTTGTTTGTGGTTGTATGTATACGCCAGCAAAATTACTATCAATTAGGATTCTCTCTTATTATACTTTTGCGTTGTCGACGACTCTTCATAGCTCGGACGAGTTTAAGCTTTTTCTCTCTTTCTCTTCGTCTCTCTCATCATATGCGTGTACAGGTGTCTTTTTCGATGTTCTCGTTGGTATATATATATTATTTCATCATGCTCTTAAAACTTGCGGTGTGCACCGGGGGTAGGGGAAAATTGGGACGGGGTAGGAGGATGATTGGAGAGTGAGAAGTTCTCGCAGCTCCTTAAAGGGTGGACACCTGTAATATAAAAAAACAACATGAATTTAATATTAAAGTGAACAGTTGAGAAATGAAAAAATAATATTGCGAAAAGTAATACCAACCCTTTACAGCTCTTTCTCGATCTTGATGAGCTCAGCAATGCCATCGTGCATCTCCTTGACGGCCTGGTACTCGGTAAGTCCCAAACGTCTCTTGTTGGAGATGTCGTAGATGCCACCCTCAGCCTCGGTGTGCTCACCACGGGTTCCACGGACCTGTGCGCAAATTTAATTATGAGTAAAAAATATAATTTCTAGTTTAATTTTGAAATTGGCTGACAATAACATGTCTGTAAGAAAATGTGGATCATAATAAAGTATTCATTTGATAAAAAATCGCGTGAAATAAAAAATTAATGACATTGCCGATAAAGAACATCTGTTACACCCAGTTCTGAGTAATCGATTATTTATAAATCATAAACGTACGAGTGTGCTATAAAAAGTTTTATATGAAATCTATCTTTGATTGATTTACTGGCTTCATTTCCGCTTTATGAACGTATGTATCAATAATAATATTGGAGTGTCCACTATTATCAAATAAATTATTTTACGTGTGCTCGTAGTTCACCAATATTTCATACATCAAATAAATAGCAGTGTTAACATAATCAATACTCATAAAAAAAACACTGACACCCAAATTATTGAATTCCCGACTTAATACTTTATCGATTAATTTTCCTTCTCTTTCATATTCTCAACAGTTTAAAATTGTTTATAAAAGAAACCTCCAAACTAAAAATACGATTTTATCTTTTAACTAAATAAATATCAATCGAGTATAGCAAATGTTTTTGTCTCTCACCTGGAGGTTGAATTTGCTGGCGACCTCCTCGAGCTTGGCCTTGTTGGCGGCGAGCTTGGGCACCTTGATGTGCACGGAGGCGCGGACGGTGGTGCCCAGGTTCGTCGGGCAGAAGGTCAGGAAGCCAAGACGGTCGTGGTGGGAGAATGGAATCCTCTTCTCGATGTCGTTCACGGCCGTCACCAGACGACGGTATACCTATAATTCACATTGCGAGACAACACACGCATTTTAGTACACATAGAAGAGAGAGAGAGAGAGAGTTCACGTGCACTAGTTTAAATATAGAATAAATAGGTGTCGGCGCGCGCGTGTATGCGACAATGTAGGCCTAGGGCGGTTGTTTTTGTACATTGCAATACTTAGTTCGTGGAACAGAATGTTCGTTTGTTTGGCAAGATTGATTGACAGGCAAATATAAATTGCATTGCTAAAAGTGCACACGGGTGGATTTATATTATTCGCGACATCATTTTTTGTGCTATAGTATAAAAGTAAAAAAACAGAAAGAATGTTTTTCAAATATATCGATCATAAGAAAAATAGCTCAATTAAAGTAATTGTATATTATTGCATTAAGATGTCAATAAATAATCTCGCAAAATACAAACAGAAATCCACAGCCCTATACCACAAATTTTGAGTACATAAAAAAAAAAAAATCTTTACCTCTCCAAGATCGCCACCCATCTGCATGGAGATGATACGGAGATGATCTTCCTCATTGCACCAGACAAGGAAGGTCTTGTTGTCGTTGTGGTAGATACCACGCCCAGTTGGCCAGAAACGGCAAGCGTTAGCAGCCTGGAGGAAACGATCTCCCTCCTTGAACAGGAAGTGATCGTCGATGAGCTTCTGCTGGACATCCTTGCTCATGCCAGTGAGTGGGTAGAAGGTACCCTTGAGCTCACCCTCAAGACCAGACAGAGTTGAGGAAACTTTCTCTTCCATCTCCTTGTACTGGGCCTCGGTGAGGCAGGGGTTGAAGGGGTATCCCTCCATGGAACGACCGCACCTTACACGGGTGGACACGATGTAATCGCCCTGTATAAGAATGAACCGTTGAGAGTTATATAGCGTTTGTTATGGTTCGAACTGTTTTTTGGGATTGTAAAAAATATTATTTATTTAAAAACGAGGGTCTGGTGTAATAGAAAGAAAAAACGAGATATCGAAAAAGTTTGAAAAAAAAAATAGCTCAAGAGTCACTTTTACATCAAAATATTGTGCTGTCTGTTCTGTCGAAAATAAAACGCGATGCGTGTACATATGTAAAAAAATAAAGATATAGATGGGGAAAAAGCTGAAAAATACTGAAAAACATTTTTATTCCACGCCATCGTATACTGTTTTATCTTTCCTCGGGATTACACAGCGAGCGCAGAGTTTGTACGTGTTTTCTTTTTTTGTCGTTTCGATTTGTAGAATTTCCGTTCTTGAAGAGGATTGCTTCAATCTAACCAGAGAATAAGTCAAGTGGATAATACGCGAACTAATCCCCCCCCCCTCCTTTAAATTAAGGCGATTCAAGTTCCGTAATTCGCGCCGATTAAACACGAGCCACAGGATAATTGTTTCTATTATTCTCACGAAAATATTAGCATACGACCACAGGAAGTCCTTAAAATAGGCTCACTCTCGTTAGGGGGTATAGTAATGAATCTCTTTTGTAATCAAGTTATTGAATTTTTCACTAATGGTAATGTGTGGTTGAGGTTTGTTAACTATAAAGGTAAATTTTAGTGACTAACAACATTAATTAAACATCAATTAAATGTTATAATTTACACCAAAATGAAATTACAGTAACCAATCAATTGTAATTCGGAATTCGCGAACAACATTACTTTTGATTTAAACACGATTACGATTTTTCTATAAAAAGTTACTTTAGTCATGATCGTTTACTAAGAATTCAAGTATATTCTACAAGAGTTATTTACAATAATAAAATATTCCCGGTGAAAAAAACGAATTCTTTTTTTCCACAAGTGTAATTTTAATAACAACTCTTCAATATTTTGTCAAACCAAAATTTCCCTCATAAAACACAATCATTCCAATAATTTTCCAATCCTCTATATACTCACAGTGGGGTCAAGGTTGCCAAGAGTATCGACATCACCAAAGTCCTTAGGTGGGTGCTTGTCGGTCTTCTTGAATCCACCATGGTAATCCTCGATGATGGGATCGAAGAGGTCAGCGAATACGGTGTAAGCCTCAGCGTCAGGGGCGTAGATACCAACGCCAGAGTCGAGGTTCTCAACGCCAGATTGAATGACATCGAGGAGGGTTGAGCCGAACGATGTCTTCTTGGTCTTGAGAGCGTCGAAGACCTCTTTGGTGAGGTACTTCTTCAGCAGGGACTTGCTGTCGCTGCTTGATACCTTGGTGAAGCCAGCTTCGAGTTTGTCAAGGGTCGCTTGGTCAACCATTGCGCTGCTTTTCTTGCTGCAAGTAAAAGAAGAGGAGGAACGATTGGTGAGGTTAGCTTTTGCTATATATAATGAGTAGAGATATGTATTATAGGGCTGTCGTTTGGATATAGATTTTTTTGAGGGTGTTTATTGAGATATTGTGTACGAGTAATATTTTTATAGATTTCAGACTGGTGGTAATTGTTTCGATTCACACGTACATTATGATTTTGTAGGTAGCAGTCACTTTACAGAGACTGATTTGCCTTAAGATAACTTTGCTCAGATAATTAAATGCGATCATTAATTAATCTTCATTATTGAAATTGTTTTGCGGAAAAGCTTTGTTGATTGTACAAAATATATTTTGTATTTTTCAATGAGTATAGTTATTTACATTGTTATTACTGGTCGATTGACTGCTAACTTCAAATCATCCCACATTCAGATATTTCAATTTTCAAATACCATATAATTTGAACAATAATAATATTTCATTCATCAGTTACATCAATTAAATAACGATAAACATTTTTGTATTAACAAAAACATGAATAGATATAAATATTCCAAAAAAAAAAATCACAACTAAATATCAGTGTTATTACCATACGCTAATTAAACTCTCCCTCTAATTAATCTGATTAAATTAGTATAGCAACAACACCGATACCCCACAGAGTATATACCAATAATTTTAAGCAAACATAGCGAACGTTGCTCATGCGAGAGAGAAAGAGAGTGAGAGGGGGGGGGCCGAATTAATAATTGCCTCGTCGTGTTTGATCGGTTGGATTGAATGGCGATGCCTATACATAGAAATGTATAAATAGTCGCGTTCACTGATATAATTCGAATTCAGTCAACGTGACGGACAAAAGTTATCGATAATTCCTGCATATATTAAGGTATACTTATAATATGATTTTGCAATAATAAAAAAAACCTCTATTTTCACGACCACACGCGCGACTCCCATAATATCAATCATTTAACGCTTCATTTGAGAACTTCATAGAACTGTATGTACTTCAAAAACTAAAAAACCTTTTGGCACAGGAAACCATCAGCATATACATATACAGGAAGGAGGGAAGGGAGAGGGAAGAATCGACGAAGTAAAAGGAAGAGAGGCCGAAGATTTGCGTCACCGCCTACGCGATTTCCTGCCTGCCCGAATAAGGACGCGACGTCAGGCTGTTGCTCGCTGCATATAACCTGTCCCTCTAGTAGGCTTTTTTTTTATTTGTATTCAAAGTCTATCCGGAGGCTCGACTTTGCTCGGCTGTGGTTCACGCGCAGAAGTACAATAATGGTGGGATATTATCGGGTTGGTTATAGTGATTGATAATTTTTGTTGTGTGTTTGTAAATTTTCAATAATTTCATTATATAATATAAAGAAAATTTTTAAAAACCAAACTTCGAATTCGAGCTTTCTTCATTCACCTCCCATTTAAAAAATCACCACCCCGACAACCAATTCCCCCTCTCTCCATTGAACCTCGCACTCAATTATACGCAATCCACATCCGCGCACAATTACACGAGAACTTTCCCAATTCCAAACCATCCCCATCCCATACTAGATTTTTCAACCTTCCTATATATACCTCTAACCGGTAAATATTGATGAACCGCAAGAGAGCGACAGTGGAAAAACTTCTCCCATTGCTATATACACATACTGCCGACGGCGTACCTACAGCCTCCATAATGCACGAAAGAGAGACCGCGAAGACGGGGAAAAGCGCCTCGCGGAAAATTCATGAGACGACGGAGAGGGAGGGAGGCTACGAGACGCGAAAAATGCATTGCTGAATAATAATTGAATTTCGAAGGTAGAACTTTTTCTCGCTCGACGTTGGTTTATACCAGAAGAGACGCTATACTACTCGGAAGTAAAATGTATTTTATAACGTTGCTGCATTTGCGAATCGTTAGACATAATGTCATGGTGGTGGTGGTTTGAATAAGAGAGAGAGATTTCTGACTTATCGACGGTGTATGATGAATGATTCAGTAGTAGTTTCGCGGGTATACCGTGAAATGTATTTTGTAAAAACTGGAGGTCGGTGGTTGATTTATGTGGCGTTGTATACATAGCGTACAATATATCGAATGGAAATATCAAATGAACTGACGATTAAGTTGAAAATGAAAACGTACAGCATCATAAAACAATTTTGATGGTACTAAATCGCGGTGCATATAGCGAATTCCTATATATATATATTAACAACATACACTTAACACATCAATTCCAACCAATTTAAATCCTCCTACCCCCATTCTTACAAAAAAAAGATCATGACAAAAGATATCCGCATTGCTGAGCAGCAAGAGAGAATCAAGCAAATTGTAATCTGCCACAGCCGGCTTTGTTTTCGCTCGCGCAAGTGATGATATTATCGATTCGGTCAAGGACCGTATATAGAGGCCCTCAATTGGCTATACACACTTTCGTATATATATGTATATATCGACGATGCCTAAGCGCCCGTTTGTTCGGTAATAGCATGTCTTTAATTCTCGCCGGCTCCGAGAGGTCTATACCATTGTCGTATAGTAGTGGTTCGTTGCAATTGTACTAGTTCAAACGATTGGAAGAAGCTTGGAAATTTATGGGAAATACGTTGTAAATAATTATTATTTATAATAAACCAACGATCCTTTCACCTAACAAGAACTCAGTTGGTAAGGCCCTTTTTCTTTCCCCATTTCCCCTTTAACACAAAAAGCCATTCATTCATTCCATACACGCGGAGTATCCATTCGTCAAACCACGCGCATACCACGACGTTTAACTTGTAATTATACCGACATTTTTGTATATTATAATCTCTCAAGGTTTATTAGCGCAGCTTTTTATATATCCACGAGACTTTATTACCATCATCATGACTACTATCCGTATGTTGTACGATAAGATAACGAGAGATGTGCCTTACAGGACGCGGATATCATTTTTTTTTCTTCCGTCTATATCTGTATGTGTCATCTCGTGAAATTTTAAATAAGAGTAGAGAGAGAGGGAGAGTATAAGAAGGGGTGTACATATAACGACGATGACGCGAAATAACTTCCCCCCCCCCCGACCCTTATACCGTTTTTCTCACCCCCCTTTTGTCATGTAACATCAAGCACGCGCTCGTGGCGTGTGAGTATAAGGGTAAAAGGGCATAGAAGAGAACAAAGAGTAACGTATAGTGTGGCACACACACACACAGAGAGAATAGTCGTTATAACGCGTCGCCCGTGTGCGACAAAGTGGCTGCTGCTCTGTATTTAAGAATTACCATATCATAAGTAGTAGTATACGCATTGACCAATTGACATTGCGCGTGTATATATACGAGTACTGCGTATACTTCGAATCTTTCCTCTTTGATTATACATACATATATATACCTCTTGACAAACTAAGTCAACAAGTTGTCGATCCGGGAGCTCCTCGTGTTATGTATATAGTAGTCACGTAAGAGGATCACTTCTATATAACGATACGATATAATGATAGATACACACACACAGACACACACTGATATATACAATCAAGATCATTATACAGTATAGATAGATAACAATAAGCAGAAAGATGCTGATCGTGCAGAATGGGGAGATTTTTTATATACTTTGATTTTCTCTGTGCACGAAAGTACGCGGTGATTATGTGATGCTTTCTCACAGAGAGAGAGAAGAAAAGAGGTATAGATAGATAGAAATATTAAAATGAGGTACATCTCATGCGCAGAAAAAGAGAGTATTATCCTTACATAACCCAATCGTCGCGACCACTGTTTGCTTTACTCGCGAGCGTGCAATAAATTTCCATTATCTCAAATACGAGCTATCCCCCTCCCCTACCCCCGCGCTTGTTCCCTATACGTACTCCGAAAAATTTTCCTCGCGTCAACAGGTTCACAATTCGATTCTACACGTATATCAGTATAAATATAGAAACCCATGCAACGATATCCACCTTGAATTATAAAATATATATATCCGCCATTGTGCCGGTACATACACGCGTATGGTCATGTAGCCGGCAACAGCGGTGGCAGCAGCAGTGGTGGTGGTTCGCATTCGATAAGGTATAATTCACCACTGCTGCTGCCGTCGCCGGTATTATACACACATTTTCAACTGTGCAAAGTAAGAAATATATAGAGAGAGAGACATTGACAATAATTGCGAGTTTATATATACTCGGACGACACACGTATATACAAGAAGTAGGAGAGAAATAAAGAAATTACGTACTCTTCGCTCGAAGCGGTATCCTTCGATGTGCATCCGCCCATAATTTCAGCTCTCTCGTTTTTTTATTTTATCACAAATTAGTGTATATCGATGTGTACTACTACTTTACTACTACTACTACTTCGAGAGACACACAGACGTATATATATATATTATTATAGGCAATATATATATATCCTTACAACAGACTCTCACTCTCTCGACCAGCGATTATTATACAAATACACACACGACACACACGCGGCGATAACCCGAGGTATATCGATCGATCGATCCTTGCGCACAACACCCCTGGTTATATATGCGTGAGCCCCAGCTAGATCGCGTGTATCTATATATATACACACAGAGCAAAGCTCTCTCTCTCTCACGGGCGCGCGAAAGGGGTGTGGTTGCGCGCGGCGCCCCCGTGCAATGTGTATGTATATATGTATATATAAAGCTGCTGCTTCTTCTTCTTCCTCTTCTTCTTCTGATGCTAGGTATATATGTCTGTGTAAGGATACGGTATACTTTCTTTCGTTTCTGTATGTATATATAAGTTATACAAATGTGGGGTTTTTAAGTTGTAGTATAATAGTAAACGTCTCCAAAAATTCACTACGGTGGTCTGGACCAACACCGTGTGTGTGTATATATATATATATATATATATATATCTAATATAATATCACGTGTAAGAATGTGTGTGTGTGTGTGGAATATCCGGTGCGCGCTTCTTCTCCTCCGTCCTCCCTCTTCCTGTGCACGTCTGTCTGTCTGTATGTATATGTGTATATTTGTACGTGCCGTGCGTACAGTACGTCTAGTGTATACAAGTATATACGAATAAATATATATCAATCAATTTATCTATATATATATATCAATTATGGTAGCTTAATATCAGTCTCACAATGTGATTGTTACTTAATATACATATATATATATTTTTTCTTCTCGTTAAAAGTTAGTTCGTTATAGTGTTGTTCGTACGTACACGTCGTCCGTTTTTATATTCGTTTCTTTATATTATATATTTTGTCGTTTTTGGTCTCTCCTCGTTCCTTTTTTCTTTTTTCAGTTTTGTGCGATTTTGTTGTTGTAGTTTTGTACAGTCTCTCCCTTAACAGCCACTCTCGTCGTCGTCTATGTTATAATAATATTCCCTAGATATTATATCACACCCACTATATCTTCTATATATGTGTGTGTATATATATGCCGGTCCCAAAACCAAAACGGTTGAACTATACTACCGTCCGCGCGCGCGCGTTTTTTTTTTGTTCACATGCACTTTTTAACACACCCCCATACAGAGAGAGGGAGAGAGCGTAATCACAAAAAAAACCACGAGTAGTAGTAGTGACACGAGAGAGAGAGAGAAAGAACGTGAGTTATTATAGAGACAGTTCTGCGTGCGCGCGACCCGAACGCTACAGTCTCTACGCTATCACTAAGTGCAGCGTGTGCCGCGAGGTGTATAGAGACTCTCTCTCTCTCTTGCCGGCGCACACATATAGCGAACGAGACGCAGGCGCGCGCCGAACCCACGCGAAAGAGACAGCCGGAGAGAGGGGGGGAGAGTGCGTAAGGGGAGCGAGAGAAAGAGAAAAAATTAGGGAATGTAATGAGAAGGGGGGGGGGGGTAGGTTCGGTAAGTTTATTGGG
>JAWWEQ010000045.1:32187014-32222982 GCA_035583055.1 Torymus tubicola | reverse complement strand
AAAAATCCAATTTGTACGAAATTTGTCTGCGAAAGTACAGTCAACCGCAAAAATCTAAAAGCGAGCGCCCGAGTTAGCCCTGTCTTACGCGCTCGCCCGAGTTAGTGTCTTCTTCCCCTCAGCCAAGGATTTACTCTCAATTTTTTTATTATGATTTATTATAATTTTGCAGGTATATAGAAACAGTATTCAAAAGTCAAGCTTGTATAAATGCTTCATTTTTATTGGCTAATGATGCACATTACAACTGTTCACACCGACAGCATGGTGTAGATTTAGAACTTGCTGCTCGTTGTTTTGGAATGATATCTGAAATTATGAATACAACAATAAGTGAATTGGTAAGAAAGAAATGCACATTGCATTAAATTTATAGTAATGATATTAGTAACATAACCAATGATTTTATTTTAGATTTTTACCTGCATAACTGAATCTTTGCTACCATCATTGACAACCTTACCACCAGATATAGAAAGCCTGAGAGTTTACTTAATATTACCTTTATATCATGGCTTTGCAAACCCTGATCATTGTACTGTATTGCATAAACCATTCTCGGTAGCTCTTTTAAATTTGAAACAAGAAGGAATAAAAGCTATTGAAGCTTGGTGGACCAAAGCACCAAAACATTATTTTGAAAGACTTGTAAGAATATATAAAGCTGTTATTGTATATTTCATTAACCAACCTAATGTTAAAGAAACAAAGGTAAAGTACAGCACAAGACACATAAGAAATGAAACTATCTTTATTATTAGAATAAAAAATCATTTTTTATTATAGATTGTTTCATGGAATTCCACTCTTCAATCCGCTTTAGATACTTTGAAATTTTTACATAAATTAAATAATTCTGATGATGAAAAGAAAGTATCATATAACGTTTTTTATGTTCGCGAATTAACCGAATGTATAGATGTAAGAGGGGATTATTGCCGTTGGCTTTCTGAGATGAACAAAAATTCGGTAAATAAACTTTTGCATAAATTTTATATATTTAATATATTATTATGAATCGTAATATGCATTTATATTATTTATTGCAGTACCATAAGATATATTTCTGCAACTATCCATTTTTATTTGATGCAGAAGCAAAAACAATGCTTTTAGAAACTGATCAAGCACTTCAGGTAATATAATTCAAAGAGAAATAAAATTATTATTTAAGGATTATTAGATGTTAATTAAATTTTTGTATATTAGATGCAATCAGCAATGAATGAAGCTGCTAGCAGATCATTATCTAACATGTTGTTTCATTCATTCCTTCCAATTAATCCAGATGCTCGTCAACATCATCAATATGTCACACTTACAGTGTCAAGAGAAAATATAGTCGCAGATACTTTTAGAGAATTATCAGAGTACACATCAGATGATTTAAAAAAGCCTTTAAGAGTAAGTTTAAAAACAGAATAAAATATTTTTCTTTATTTTTCATTGTTACCATCAATAGATATATGAATTATACCAATATTATGATATGCAAATTTAAGAAAAGTTTTATTCAAATTGAAATCTATTATCAAAGTATATTTTTAATATTTATAAATTCATTTTAAAGGTTAAATTTCATGGAGAAGAAGCAGAAGATGCTGGTGGTGTAAAAAAAGAATTCTTCATGCTATTACTAAAAGAAATTTTAGATCCTAAGTATGGAATGTTTAAAGAATATGAAGAAACAAGAACAATTTGGTTTAGTGAAGATTCATTTGAGGACGAAACAATGTACTTCCTCATTGGTTTACTATGCGGCCTTGCCATTTATAACTTTATTATAATTGCATTGCCATTCCCATTGGCACTTTATAAAAAATTACTCAAAGAACCAGTTAGCCTTACAGACATCAAAGATATGTCACCTATTCTTTCAAGGTATGTAACATTTTAAAGTTAATGTTTTTTAGCTCTATAAAACTAATAATTAATTATTTTAGGAGTTTGCAAAATATATTAGATTATGAAGAGCAAGATTTAGAGACTGTTTTTTGTTTGAACTTTGAAGTTACCCGCGAAATTTTTGGTGAAAAGAGGATGTATGAACTCATTCCAAACGGTAGTAAAACTCCAGTGACATTACAGAATAAGTATGTTTTAAGAAAAATAAACATAATAGTTTTAACAAATACAAGAAAATAAATTATTAATTGTATTTCAGAAAACAATTCGTTGACTTATATGTTGACTATATTCTAAATAAATCTGTGGAACAGCATTTTAATGCGTTTTATAAAGGGTTCCATAAAGTGTGTGGTGGGAGAGTTTTAGAACTATTTCATAGTGATGAATTAATGGCTGTAGTTGTTGGTAACGAAGAATATGATTGGGAAGAACTTGAAAAAAATTCTTCTTACAAAGAAGGGTATACAAAAGACGATCCCACTATCGTACTTTTTTGGCAAGTTTTTCGCGAATTGTCACTTGAACAGAAAAAGAAGTTTCTGTTATTTTTAACTGGTAGTGACAGGATCCCTCTGCAGGGTATGAAGGCTATTAAGGTACTAAATTAAAGTTAATTATTTTAAAAATTTTTAAATAACGTAATAGAATCTTTTTAATTAATCATAGTTTACTTTTAGATAACGATACAACCCATGTCAGATGAAAGATTCTTGCCAGTAGCCCATACTTGCTTTAACTTGTTGGATTTACCACGATATCAAACAAGAGAAAGACTTCAATATAAACTGTTGCAAGCAATTCAACAAACTCAGGGATTTTCATTAGTTTAAAAGTGTGGACTTGTAAAAAAATAAGCGCGTTTGTATAAAAAAGTTTACATTATTTTCTCACATACAAGAAATAAATATCTTTTTCTAAAAATTAAAACAACAAACCAACAAATTTGTTTGCTGTTAAAGAAGTTTGTTTATTGATGGTTCGTTGATCGAACCTTTGTGGTAGGATAGAGACTGTAAGAAAACAAACACTGTGTGTTTTTCGCAAAAATGTCTCGATTGAAGAGAGATTTATATTATACAGTAAAATTCGTTCAGAAATTTTGTACAAAAATGTTTTTAATTGCTGGCTTATAATTAATAGCTTTTCTATACATAGCATGTGACGCATAACAGTTGTGATATTGTAATAAATTTAATAGATATTCTTATAGAAAAATTGTTGCATTATCGGTATTTTTATGAGTTTTACTGTATGGCTTGTCGGATATATGAGATTGCATTTAAACATTTTAATATTTTTACAGTTCTGTTATATTTCAACAAAAAGTATAAGTCATTAAATGTCTACGTAACAGTCTGCGCATTATGAAATAATAAATTTATTTCCTCATTGTAATTCAGAGTAATTCAAATAATTAAATGTTATTCGTTTTAAAATTCGATATTTATACAAAAAGAATGCCTGATATTTTTTAAGAATCTGCGTTAATGCTTTTAATTTATTAAGTAACTTGTTATAATAACCGCTGCTTTATACTAACTAATAAAAAAGCATGTATATTTAGTTATAAACTTTATACCCAATGTTAAGCGATATCATCGAAGATTTTTTGTATAAAGGACAAAAATGAAAAAACTGTGGTCAGGGGGGAATTGCATGAGATGAATAAAAAGTTCTTATTCTGCCAAAAAAAAATTCTTATTGTTTGTGTATGATAAAGAAAAGCCTTGTTGTATCCTCTTAAATGTCTATTTTTATTGAAAGCGATAGACAATAATGTACATTATTTTACATCGTTAAAAATAGTCAGTACACAAGATCGTGATGATAAATATAGACTCGTGGTTCGTTAGTCGTAAGAAAAAGATAAAATGTGTCGAAGATCGTGGACGCATTAAGGAGGGGGATGATCGTGTGGCGTCGTTCCCTCGGCGCATATCATAATAAGTATATAATACGCGTTCATGTATTTCGTCGTTTTTTTTGTTGTGTTTGTTGTTTGAATTCCATCATCCCAGGAGTCGACGGGTCGCAATAATGGATAGCACGCTGCGGTTAGAGGATAGCGTGTGCGATACGCGCGCTTATTGTTATTGTTACATTGTTTTGTAATACAGAGGCGGCTGTGAGCGGACGCGGGGGGTCGGTTTATCACTGCTGATAGGCGGGGGTGAAATATTGCGTGCCGGGTGGCACTCGGTATCCTGGGTAATTATTCGTCGAGGCGTGTTGAGCGAAGAAGCTGGTGTAGTCCTTCTGGACGCGACGGGGCCGGCAGACTGGACCCTTGGCCAGCTCGATGCGTGCTCGGTTCTCCGCCTCTGTCTGCTCGCGCACCGACTGCGGTGGCCATTTCATATCGCCGCGCATGCTGCCGCTGTTCGGATTCGTCGCCGCTGGTTGAGCCGCGAACACCGGAGGTGGTGCCTGTAAAATAATGTGAAGGCAATTTTACTGACGGGATTCTTGGGATGACTCGATTGTTGATTATACTCTCAAGACTCATTTCAATAAATAAGAATTTTAATGTATTGTTTCAGAAAAATTTTGAAATGGTGTATTTTAATACAAATATTTATAACAAAATACATTAAGAAATTTCTAAAACATGTATCTGTTTTAAAAGTTCATAAAGTAGATCGAGCAGTTGAGACGAAAATAATTTTTATTTAGAGCAAAACCAAATTTGTTCCTGTAAATTTTGTTCAAATTTAAATAAAATGATGTGCTTAATTGTGTATAAATTTCATGAATGATATTTTTTTCTATTTGTTTCTATAATTTATTTCAAATGAAGTGTAATAAAAATCATTGAGAAAATTAGATCTTAATGAATTAAAATGACGAAACACGTAATATAAGCATCTATACGAATTACGAATTATTTGTTATACTTTATTTATAATTATTGTGAACTTTATTTGACCTGAACCAATTTTATTGAAATGTCGAAATCACGCCATAGCTTTCACTTATTACAAAAATATAAATAAATAATCAGGTAATTATTTTAAACAATCTCGTCTGAATCAGTGTTTGACTCATCGCGTTATTAAATTAATGAGATAGACGCGCTATTTTCGGAAAGCCGAGCGCGCCCTAGTACTTCATTAAATTTATTTTTACACTTGACGGCAGAATCACTTAACACGTGTAGGTAGTAAAATTTTGTTGCAACTTGTGACTCATGCATTTTACTGTTAAAAGATGAATTACCTGTGAAATCGGAGGCTCTGGTCTTAGTGTTATAACAGCAGGCGGTGGCTCAAAATGTGGTGCTGTAGTGCTGTGTGGTTGACTATGAGGCTGTGGACTTTGACCCTGTAAATTAAAAATAGAATTTCGAGTTGTTTACTTAAAGAATACTTTTTAACAGTCGTTCGTATATTTCTTTATATTATATTAAAAGTTGCAATAAGCAAATTTATTCAAGTGTATATGTCATTGTGTATAAGGGAAAATAATTCTAATGATATATAACAGTTTATTTTAATAATTGTAGCTTTATGTTGATATTATATATATGATAAAATATTGTAAAATATTATTTATATTATAATATTATTACTGGCGATATCTAACTACTTAATTTTACAAGCACAATATAATTCGTACAGCATAGAAAGGGTTTTGTTTATAAAATTAAATAAAAATGGATAAAATTTTAAAGATACTATGCATTTCCGCAGTGCTTTTGAGAACGCATGTGCATAATGTAGGCTTTTTAAGATGACAAAAACGAACTTCTTATAGTTCTAATTTCATAATCAGATCTAAATAAAGATAATTATTGATTGTCTTGTAACTTCTCACTGAATTTTTTAAGGCCGAAATATATTGGAAACATATACTAATACAAAAACGACATTTTAAATCAATCGTATTTACTCGGTTCTATACTATGTTGATCTACAAAATAACTTGAGGTTTTCTTTGTATGAAATTGTAATTTTAAAAGTAATATCGCTTGTTACATTAATTGATTTGTACATTGTTTCTGATATTTTTGACACAATTATTAGTTTTCTAAAAAGGTGTACGTGAAACATTTTTTTCAATTCATTATATTAGAAATTCGGTAGAGATGCCAAATTCGATGCAATTGTACGGCGTATTTTATTTAATACATTAAAAATGTGATACGTAATTGCAGAATTGTATAAGACTTATTTGTACTTTGTATATAAATTTTGAGTTAAAGAACTAATTGGGTTACTACTATACTAATTAGCTTATACGATGAAATCTACTCGTTAAAGTACATAAACACATTTTTTTCAAGGCATTTTTTCCGGGCCTGGTTTTTTCTACTCTTTGATAAAAATTGTAGCCACGCGCAACACATTAGCGACGGCGCGAAAAATCATATAATATAGAAAAAAAAAATCATGTACAAGTATCGACGGCATCCTTGGCAATTTAAAACTAAATTTAAAGAAACCTTATTCAATTTTAGTAACCTATTACACAAATGTTCTAGACAATTTTGCAACAATTAGAGAGAAGCAGCATATTTTTTTTAATAATTTTAAAATATAGATTTCTTTAATAGTTCTCGATGCTCAAAGTGAAATAGTGAAAAGATACTAAAATACGTAAATCGTATGAATCATTAACCCGAGCTTTGAACATGCGTTACGTCTTTTCAACGCTTAAGTTTAAACAATCACAACCTGTTCAAGACATCAACATTTTTTTAATTTCTCAAAATAACAAATTAAAGTGGTTTTTTTAGTTTTAGATTATCTTTTACAAATTTATTTAGGACACTTATAGGATAAATGGTTAAAAGTTGAAGTCTTTCTATTTTATTTTTAATCTTTGAAAAAAGTGTGTTAACAAGATTTTTTTAATAATTGTACATGATCTTTTTTCTATGTTATATGATACAAAGAGTATGTAAAAGTTACACTAGCAATACATTTTCAATAAAAAATTTCAAGTTTTTGTAAATATTTTGAAAAAATATTTAGTATCGGCACAACTTTTGAATATAAAGAATAGAACTTTTTTCATAAACTTTTTTTTAACAGAAGGATTTCATCTCAGTTTTCTATTGGTAATACTCAAATTATGGTAAAACTAGTATTTCAAAAGTTATTTTTGTTTCAAGAGGAACTGGACTATTCAAGATTATCAAGTCCCGTAAATCTCAAGGTCCATTAATAAAAACCTTGAGATACGAGTTTTTTTATTTTTAACAAAGAATATTTTTCCAAAGTTTCATCAAGATCAAGCTACCAGAGGTCTCATGGTCTCCTTGTGAGTTTCTCTTTTAAATTTCTGAAAATCGTATATACTATTTCTACGAAACACTGCAAAACTTATGATTGTGCCAAGAAAAACATCTTTCTGAATTTCAATATTATTTAGTAGCCTAGCCTGAACTTTTCTAATTCAACAGCAAATCGTCTTTTGTAAGTTTAATTTGTAGCTTTTGCAAAGTTTTGCATAACATGGATCATTGTCTAAGGGGTCACGGAAACATTGCGTTAATCATTGTATAAACATGCATTTTTTTTAAATTACAAAGTTCGTAATAGATAAATGATATTAACAAATTACTGATAATAAAACGAATATGTTTTTACGAGATGTATGGTAACCCGTACGGAAAAAAATAAATGTAGGAAATCGTAAGAAACCGTAGGAAACCGTACAAAACCGTAAAAAACCGTACAAAAGAGTACAAAACCGTAGAAAACCGTTCCGATTCGGACATATTTCGTTACGGTTTCCTACGTTTTCGTACGGTTTCATACAGTTTTGTACAGTTTCCTACATTTAATACTTTGACATGAAAAATTTGTTATATATAAAAAAAATTACGAATCGTAATCAAATGAATGAAAATATATAAACTCGTACGAATCCGTAAATAAATGTACAAAACTGTAATATTCATTAAAACTTACGGAAATGTACGTTTTCGTATGTTTTCCTACATTATCGTATCTTTTCGTACATTTTCATACGTTTTAATTTTTAGGTACCAATCGAAGGATTTTATCAATCGTAGAAAATCGTAGATAGCCGTAAGAAACCGCAGGAAAAGGTAAGAAACCGTACCAAAACGTACGAAATATGTCCGAATTGGAACGGTCTCTTACAGTTTTGTACGGTTTCTTACGATTTCCTACATTTGTTTTTTTCCATACGGGAAAGTTTTTTTATAGATCGTAAATAATTTATCTAAGGAACTCTTATTTTCTTCTCACACTATTTATTTTTTTAAGACTTCATATCTTTAATATGTTTATATTAAATTGTTTTGTATTTTTAACATATTATTCAACCATATTATTTGAAAACAGATATATTTTCATAGTAAGGTTGAAGACATATAAATTTGCCGTATGTATATATAATAAGAAAGCTTTGAAGAAAGAGAAATATAAATAAAAGATGCAATGATCTCATTTTTTTTGGCACTGTTTCAATGATTTCATGACAGATGAAATGTAAAGCTTTTGATAATGCCATTCCTCGATAATACACGTGCGTCATTTATAAAATGATTTGTTTTTTGTATAAGATTTAGTGAATGAAAACTTAATCTGCAGGTGAAATATTAAGACACGATTTGATGTGTGTTTGTAAAATATAAGATTAAAAATCTTTATTTTAATGTGTGCATTATAATGAAATGATGACCAGGATTTTTGTATATAACTAATTTTCAATAAAATCCCATGAAACGGGGTTTTAATACTTTAAAATGTAAAGTCGTTAGATAAAGTATGTTACGATGTCCTTTTACTTGTACACGATCACTTGAAACAGTATTTTACTTATACTAGCTAGTTTACTAAGTAATCATTTGTAAATTATCCATGATTATTGACTAATAATTAAATTATATTTAACAATAGTAGAAACGTATCAAGAAATAACTTAATTGAATTCATTAAAAAAATATTGAAAAGGATAGAAAAAAAATGTTTAAAAATGATGATAATGTGTTTAATTTTGTGTTTGATTGTGTTCAAAGCAGTATATAATAGTCATGAGAGATATCAAAAAATGCTGAAATATAATATCAAATATACATATGTAACGAAATAATTATAAATTGAATTTGATAATTTTCAATAGCTATCAATTTATTAACATTTCGAAAGTATAAATGATAGTATAAAATAATTAAATGGCTATAGTTTGTAGACACTGAAAAGCACACATATATACTTAAATTGTAAGAAAACTTTAATCACGAGCCAAATAAAAGCATTGGCTCGACCTGTAAAAAGTCCTCTTTGATGCTGAAAATGAAGAAAGATTTGTTGTACAAATGATATATAAAACCAGTGCAATGCTAGAAGTAAAGGAAAAAAAAAGTTTTGGCGAAACATCGAATAAGAAAAACCATATAGAGTAAAGCGTGAGAGAAATATGATAAAGAAAGTTGGCTTCCGGAGTCCTTCGAATCGAAAGGCTCACCTGTGGCTGGCTGTTCCAAGTGCCACCAGCAATCTGAATCGGTATAATATGCTCGCCGGGCTGCTGCTTTGCAACGGGCGGCGTTGATATCGGCGCTGTCTGTTGCTGAATTGGCTGTTGAGCCGGTTTTTCGTTCCAGGTCTTAGTCAATGTCGGGAGCACTTGCTGCGGCTGTTGCGGTTTCGGCGTTGCCGGGGCTGTCGTTACTTCGTGTGGTACAGGTACGTTGTTCCAAGTCTTCAGCGGCTGAGGTACCGTCTGTTGTGGCTGCGGTGGTTGCGGCTTCGGAGTTGCTATTGGTACTGTTACTTCATGCGGTACAGGTACGTTGTTCCAAGTCTTCAACGGCTGAGGCACTGTCTGCTGTTGCTGCGGCTTCGGAGTAGCTGCTGGTGCTGTTACCTCCTGCTGTACAGGCACGTTGTTCCAAGTCTTCAACGGCGGAAGTACCTTCTGCGGTTGCGGAGTATCGTCGGCAATCTGAATCGGGATAATGTATTCGCCTGCCTGCTGGTGCTTTGCAACTGGCGGTGTTGCGATCGGCTGCTGCGCGGGTTTTTCGTTCCAAGTCTTCAGCGGCGGGAGCACCGTTTGCTGCGGAGCAGTTATCGTCGGGGTCGTTGCCTCGTGAGGCACAGGAACGTCGTTCCAAGCTTTAGGCAACGGAGTCTGGGGCGAGGCTGGAGTGACCACAGGAGCCCAGGCCTTGGGTGTCGGATTCTGCGCTTGGAAAGCTGATGGCGTGCGAAGTCCGAAGGTATGCTGTTGTTGTTGAGGCTGAAACTTCGGTGGCTGAGGCTGAGGCGACTGAGGCTGGAGCTTCGGTGGTTGAGGCTGCGGTGACTGCGGTGGCAGCTGAGTCTGCTGCTGCTGGACGATGGCCGGGCTGTCCGCGCGAACGGATGACGCTGGGCTCTTCTGGTTCTGGTAGGTTGCGTATTCCCCCGTGCCACGCGTCTTTTTTATACGCGCGTGTCCATGGCCAAAGACGTAGCGATGCGTAGTAGTGGTAGTTTTTTTGTTTTTTTCATCACGGACAAAAGGCCAATTTTAACACTCGTTTTTCACATCGTTATTTATTGCGCGAATGCGCGTTGCGAGAGAGCTCGAGCGCGGTGGGATGTATAGCTAACGGTCATTTATTACCGCGCGCATTCTATTTTCGAAATTTCGATTTTATATTTGAAAATGAGGGGCGGCATTCGCGCGCGGGGAGCGCGACGTGCCGCGGTCAGTCTTCGAAATAACTTTTTTGACATTGACAACCTGCGTCGCGGGCTATCATATTTTTTCATTATTCGCTCATTTGTGTCACGCTCCGCCACGAGGGTTGCCGCCACTCTATGTATTGTGAAGGGGCTGTTGTGAAAAATATATCTCGACGGGCTCATTTACCAAACAAATTTCGTCTATTGTTTCACGGACAACATGGTTTTTTTTTTCATCGAACGTGAATAGACCGTTTGGAATTGGAAATTTTATATATATATATAGCTCTTCGACCTTAAGAGAAAATTTATGCATATATTCTTGATATAAATATAATTTTAAGAATGTACATGTGCATTTGGATATTTCAATTATACCTTGATATTAATGAATTATTTTAAGATAAAATCTTTTAATGTTTTAAAGAATTTTAAAAGCTTTCATTTGTATGCGTTCCTGTCAGGCTTGTTTTAATTTTAACAAGCACAATGTGTATAAGCAAGAGTTTAAAGAAAAGAAAAATTAACTTTCCTAAATTTAAGTCGACTCATTTTTTTATGTCAGTTCTTTTGAAATATGCGGTTAATGTCTTACATTTATTTATGTACTGTTAACTTTACTGTTGAGTAGAATTCTTTAAGATACAAACTCTATTTTTTTTTTAATAATGTTTTTCTATTTTACTTGTGAATCGTGCAATGATAAAAATTCTTTTAAGGTATAAAAGTTTTATCAATTTTAAATGTAAGTACTTCAAATTATTAAAATATTAGAATAAATAAAGATTATTTTGAATTTACTATCGTACTTATAACATTTAAAGGAAAATGAAAATATAATTGTCGACTTAAGTATTTATAGATACACTCTTAATTTTCCTCTTTTATAAGTACTAAAAATTTTAAAATTTACTACATTTAATTGATGAAGAAAATAAATTTTTTACTTGTTCGATTTCAACATTAAATTTCTGACAATATTTTGTATAATTTATGAAGTGAAAGTTTATTCAAAGTAGACTTTTATTATGCCTTCAATTTCCTTAAATATGTTTTTTATATATTAATAATAATAATAATAATGGTAATAACTTACAAATATTCTTACAATTTGGTATAGTTGGTTTAAATTAATTCAATATGAAAATATAAAAAAGAGAGCGCACTAAAAAAATGAATAATTTTATTTTTAATACACATTATTCATTCAATACGACTTATATCTATCGAAAAATTGTGTTTATTTTGGTGAATTTTAAATCATTATTGAATGAAAAATAAAATTATACAAATTACACTGTATTGTCAACCTTAAACACAAATAATATATTTCATGTATTTATATGTACTCTCTTTTTCTTCTTATTCCTAAATGATATACATATAACAGTTTCTTTCCTTTAAATGTGAACTGTGTATTTTTTCCTAACTTATAACTCTTTATATTTCATTGACATAATAACATAAATACGAAATTCTGGAAGAATGCAAAGTTTGATGTGGAACGGTGATGCAAACAAATATTCGTCGTACATAACATACTTTTCGCGTGTCATAAAGATTCGAAGGGCTCCAATATGTTATGGTATTATGGGATCAATTTATATAATTATGGCATCTACATCTATATATACTATACCTTCTAAAAATAATCAGAGAAGAAAATTACCTTTACTTGGACAGGTTCCTGTTCGATATAGTCAGCTTGTTGCTCCTCTGGAGGTGGTGGCCAGGCAACTCTTTTCAATCCTGCACAAAAAAAAGATCAAATCATAAAAAATGTCGTCCTCGATTCTTTTTAGTGCACCGATTAATCATAATATCGTTAAATACAATAACAAGTGACAGTTTGGATGACGATTATCGTGAACACATTTATAAAGAGCCTCGAATTTGTACGCTAAACGAGCGAGCATTAAAACATACATACACACGCGTATGTATACACATATACACGCTGGCCGGCGTTCAACACGGCCAATAAAAATTTTCGTATATGAATTAAATCTCGCGGACGCGCCAAAGAGCGCATGAACACTTGATAAACACGGAAGCACTTGGCAGCCGCGAGTTGGATCCGAGTAGCGATTTCACAAGTCGCGAATGACTGGTGCACACTCGCCCATAGTTTTACAAAGAAGGTGGGAAAAAGAACGTGGCATTAAATTCGGGTTTACACGCTGAGCGTTCGCGCGTTATTTCAAGCGTCGATTTTTCCGCGTCTGCTCGTCAAACCTTCTAGAATATAGAGTGACTAATAAGGGCTTATATACCTGACGAAGCGTGAATGTGTATAAACAACGAACCTGTGGATAACACGTTTTTTTCCTTATTTTTTTAGTTCGTTGACAAGAAAAAGAACACAAATGCTGACATTCTGGCAGAAATTCAATCTTATGGTATATGCATTATTTGCGCATGTATTATATATAGATGAGGCTTACTAAAAATTTTATATCGAGTTTTGACAAATCTATTATTAATTTATATACTGCAACTTTTATAAAGTTTTTTTTTACAAAACAACGCATATTTCATTGAGGTGCATTTATTTATAGTTTAGTGTACGATAAATCACGAGACAGTTTTAAGAGCCGATACAAATATTCCGTATTGCAGTATTATTCATAAGTGAATTTTTAGTGTTGATAGAAATAACGCTACGTCTTTCACATTCTTTCACAAATTCATTATTAAAAAAAAAAAATTCTGACGGTCTTTTCTCAAATCTTTTTTGTTAAACGTATATTTATTTTACAGTATAGTATTACAGCATCCAATTTTTGGCACAAAAAAGTAATTGTTTCTGACTTTGACAAGTTCGTAAAATATTACTAGTTTAACACATGTAATTTTTCCTTAACAATAAACAACAGTACATTTTGCAACAATTTTTCATACCTATCTTATTTATTTGTTAATTAAAAATTCTTTTTTGTATTTATTTTATTTATGAATAACAGTACTATTAAAATACAAATAGTTAATTTTGCTAAAGAAAAAATATGATGTTGGAAAGAGGGTATTTGTAGCTTGTACAATACATTTTAGCATCTATTTTAATTTAAAATTTATATGAAAAACAAGGCATATTTGTTATAAAAGTAAATTAATTAAATGATTAAAGATCCGATTCGGCTAAGTCTATGGATGCATGTATTTTCTTTTATTTATTTACTGTGTTAAAGTTAACTATTACTTTCTAATTTTACTTTATTTTTTATTAAAAAATAGACGACTAAAATCGTATTACGTTTTCAGTAGATACAGATCGGATATGGTAAGGCACATGTTCCGAGTCACATTATAATTCATTATTCGTCGAAAAAAAAAATTATTCTTCAATTTTTAACACTACATTTTCTTTATTTTATAGATACATTAGTTTTTCTTTTTGTAATGATGATTAATTCGTACAATCGGCGAATTTATTTGAAATACCATGACTAGCCCTCCAATATCACTTAAAGCACTGAAAAATCGTTGAAATAATATCGATATCCACAGATTCGATTAACGACACTTCACAAAATAAATCATATATATATATATAACGCAGCGCGTCAAACTCGAAAGCCACTATTAATTAGATAACGAAGCGTTAAGATGTGAAAATAGAGATGTCCCTCACCAAAACGTCAAGCTTTGCAATCGCTCTTTAATGTTCGCGTTTGTCGCGCTAGATGACTACTAATCTGAAGTCACGGGGATGCAGCAGCAGCTCTCTTGCCGTCGTGTCTCTCGAATTCTCCGAAGGAGAATCTCCTCGCGTGGGGGAGGTAAGGGGAGAGGGGGGGGGGGGAGGGGACGGGGATGAATCTCGCGAGCGCATAGGTATATACGCACGGGTGGAGAGAGACGCGCGGTAGCCCACGTGACTCAAGGAGACGACACACACGCGACGGCGACGAAAAATGAGCGTAATCGCTTTTACGGTTTTTGGCCATCGTGCATATCCCGGTGAGAAGAGATTTTCGGCTGAAAATAGAAAACACCCGCGGCCGATTTCTCGCATTTTCCACCGGCCGATCCGCGATTTCGGCTATTTTCGCGGTCGTGCATAGTGTGCCTGCACTTATATATACGTGCGAATTAATTGTGCCGACGGCCTTAATTTCACCGCGAGGCTAGGCACGTTAAACCTTTTATCACGATAATGGCTGGCGGAACAAATGACCGATTTTAACGGCGTAGCTGCGTTGCATCGTTTCAAATTCTTATTCATCGCTGCGCTATTGATTTATCGGCAATTAATTCATATGTATTGAACACATCTTATTTGCTCTAAAATGCAAATCGATCCTTACAGTAATAAAAAAAGTAGCTTTCAATATTTCATTACTTTCCGACGTTCGCGAATTTTCCTTGGGTATACATTTATTTACAAGAATATACTTGAATGAATATTAGCAACAATATAAATTTAGATTTTACGTATATAACATAATTTAAATTGAGCTGAAAGCCACTCAGAATGTATGCATGCAGTTTTATTGAGCAAACAAAGTTTCATTTGTAAACGTTTAAAAAAATAAAGAAAAGATTATCAAAATTTGAATTTAAAGAAAAGAATTGCAATACCTTGTTTAAAACTACAAAAAAAATCACAAATCAAAACAAACATTTTTAATGTACATGATCTGGGTATTTAAAAAGAAATTCTTAAATTCCGTGGTTACGGATTTAGGTGAAGTTCCAAGAAGTATTTTCGTATACAACATGACGAAACTTGTAACCCATGCTTCTTATTTATTTCGTTCTCATTTAAAACACATTAAAAAATCGAAATCAATATTTCAGCAACCCAAAGGTTATAAAAAATGCTTTTAAATGTAATACGACAGAAATAGAACTCATCGATATTTGTCACTAAATTGCGCAATATTGTAAATCATTTATATCGAGATTTATGTTCTGGAAAGATATATGTTAGCATACATTATATTAAAAAATAGTAATCTTATTATTATTGCAATCAATATAGTTGTTTTAATATAAATGATGTATTATTAATATTCGTTTATAACGTAAAATTAACATATTTTCGAAAATGTACGTACATTAATGTTAGTCACAAACATTTTCCACAGTAATTAACTAAGTTTGAGAGGGTGTTAATGCATTGGCCATGATTTATGTATTACTTGTGTTCAATGCCAAAGAACAAAATAATAGAGTTTCACTTTAAACTCTTGAACATGTTGAAATCAAGTAGCAAGTACAATACATGTGTATTTTTAAGACGATATGATATCTTTCTCATAAATCACCTTTAAATTCGAACTAATTTTTTTACAATTATTATTAAACAAGTGCACAAAAAGTACGATTTCCATATTTTTAACGATACAGGGTGAGAAATATTTTTCTTAACACAAAATAATGTACTATGCTATCAAATAGAAGTAGATGTCTATATGCAATGAAATTTGTTAGTGTATATTTTGGCTTAGACCAATGAACGGGAATCGTAGGAGTCAACCACCCTCAATATACTTGTCAACAGTGTTCAAACAATACACACTACTAAGCGTGCTCTAAAAATACTTTTAATATAAACGTAGCATACTTTCTCTAGTTTTTCTGGAATAAATATTTATATAATTGGCTACTATTTTAAAGTACATTGAGAGAACTAATCCAAACCGATAGACGCCAAAACTACAACCTCAATATATTAGCTACTAAAATATAATTATTGATAGTACATATATATTAATTGAATTGTTCTATATATCTTAGATGTTTGGCAATATGCATGAGTGAATCCTATTTTAATGAGGAGAAGATGTAAGAAGACTCCATTTCTTGCAAATGACTCAAGGAATATCTTTTGTATGATTCACAAGACATATAGATTGATTTATAGAAAATTCGGTGCCCAATTTCTATTCAATGATTCTAATTTAATATTGTTATAGATTCATTTTTATTCAATAAAAAAGAAATAAAAAAGTAATACGATTTCATTCGAAATTGAAAAAAATAAATAAATACTAGAAAATATTTATTTTCAGCCATTGGAAAATAAATTTGTCTAATGCATGAAAAACACATAATTTGCGAAGATTTACCAGAGTTATATTTACTTTTCTGAGGATTTTTTCTGTCTTACTTCTATAGAAAAAGATTACACGTACAATGAAAAATTTAAAATTAGAATGAGTGTATGTATTAAAAATCTGGGCATATTAAAAATAAACTGAAAACTACGTCAGGGAATACCTTGACTGTTCAGCCCAATAGTCCGAAATCATATTCAAGGATATAACATTAATTTTCATTTGTTGGCATTAGTTTCTTCAAAATCTCGCAAGCATTTTTTTACAAAACATCTAGTGTATTCAAAATTACATATTTCGGATGACCTTGTTACTTTTTAATGAGTTTATTAATTTTTACAAAATCAGTTATAATTTTTATAAAACGCACTGAGTGACAATGTTGATATCAATAAATAATGTCTTTTTATGAAAAGAAGCGTACAACAAGGGTTTGCTCCATAATGCATTGTTTCCTCATAAGTATAGATAAGTAAAGGCAAATGTGCAAAAAAATATTTTGAAATCGAAATACTTTATATATCCATTTATAAACATTACCACGAAATTAATATTTTGATCTGTAAAATAAAAAATTGAAATTAAAGTATTAATGTTTGGAAATTAGCCCTTAAAAATACGTAATCATAATATTTATAGTAAAACTTATAAATTAAATAAAAAAATGAATGACAAGTATGAAATAATTCCATTTTTTATGAAGGTACTTATTATTTAATGACATTATTTTTATTAAACTAGGATGGGAATTTTAAAGATAAATTTTTTTTTTGAACTATAATGTTACAAATGAAATAACTCGCGTTGCGAAACATAGTTCTTAACGTTTTCTTTGTCAAACTATATGCGTTGCGTTAAAAATGCTTTTGGGTCATTCTGGAAGTTTCAAAAACTATTTATATCTTTCTGACATCTACAATCTCTTTCTAATATTATTTGTATTTATTTTGCTTTCTTTTGAATAAATGCTCTGTTTCTTGACACGTTCAAAGTATTTTTGAATTTTGTTTACCGGTGTCTTATCACTGTACATCATATTAATTATCTCTCACTCATGTGTATAACTATATACATTATCATACATGATCTACTCAAACCAAATCTGATTGAAGAGTTCTCTCATTATTTAATGTGAGTGCTCGTAACATATAATTTCGTATACTCTAATGTGCAGTACAGGTAAATATAGTAATTTTCTTATCTACATAATTGATTATTATATGAACACCTATCTTTGAATGAAATATATTTAATAGTTAGATAGATTTAAGAAGTCTAATAATATATATTTTTACATATATATTTAATAGTTTAAAAATCGAGTAAAATTAAACGTATAAAATGATAGTTATAGTGACAGTTTTGAATTGTAGTGCAACACCTGTGCTAATTATGTGCAATTAGGAATCAGACATAAGTACACTAAGAACATTTTCTATCTTTCTATTGTCGCATTTGACATTCAATTATTACGTACTAATGAATACAATGTGATCAACAATGCACATAAAATCATTATTTGTTCGGGCAAATGTTAACTACATCACCTTGTTCGCGATCATTTTTACCTGACGTGGGACGGAAAACTATTTGACAATGTTTTCCCTGTTGAGGACGTAAGGGAGGCCAACTGCCTCTAATTCGACTTCGGGGTCTCAGTATACGTCGGACTTCAGCGATTGTTAGTTCGCGCGTTTTGTGATTCAAATTGCTATCTTCAACCACTTGCCAAAAAGCCGCATCGTTAATATTCGCAAGCGAGATAAAAAATCTTGTATTTTTTTACATAAATGTAAATAATTTCATTTTATTGCTCACAATATGCATTATTTATTAAATTCATATGGTTTTGATAATATATATTATTGTCGACTTTTTATCTCTTAAAAAGCTGTTAGGATTAGCAAATTATAATTATAAAACGTAATTAATTTAAACAAAGCTTAATAAGCTGAAATAAAAATATACTCGATATCATATTTGTACAACGGTTGTAACAATATCATGGGAGCACACCTCTATAATAAACTTTTTCTTTTGTGCAACAGATCATACAGTAGACGAAAAAACTTTGGCATCTAGGAAAGCAGTGTTGACTCAACATTTTATCGATAAATCTCAAAATAAAATTTAAAGTAAAAGAAAAGAGACTAAAAATAATGAAAATTATGCATTTGAAGATCCCTAAAAAATTGAAAAAATAATGAAAACCCTATAAGAATCGAATGAAGTCAAGATAAACCGGTTATTTTTAAAGGCTTAACATTGGTTAGTCGTTGACTACTTTTCATTTATTTTTTCACTTTAAATTTCTAAAAGAAAATTGATTTGCCGTTAACAAGATATCAGAAGACCGATTTCATGGATTTCAAAATTTTCTCGTCTAAATTGTGTGATCTAGTACAAGAAAAAATTGATTGTGTCATCAAATATCCTTTTTGGTTGTTTCCACGATCAAGTAGAGGTAACTTTTTGTAAAATTGCACGTGCACTACTTAAAATCATATGCATAGATATTATACTATAAGGTTTCATCTATATACATTTTCTTTTTGTATATATAGTAATAATATTAATCGTATAGAAATGGATTCAGTAAATATTTCAAATACCATCAGCTTATGACTGGTATAAATGTAAATACCTGCTTTTCCGGCCCGTTTTCTTTCCTCCTCCTCTTCGAGCATCCGTAGAACGGCGCTATTTTGTAGATTCGCCGGCTTTGCCAACTGTTTGAAATCGATTCTGAAACGTATTGTAAGAAATTATTAGAGCATTACGAGCGATTATTACTTAAGCCAAATTCGTCATTCGCCTGCTGACTTTTAATAACAGATTCCTTTTGATAATTGAATCAAAACACTAAGTATGCCTTAACATTTGTATTCAAAATTAATTTCGAAATATAAATAATTTTTTTTCTAAATATTTTTCATATTTTATATACTCAAACAACGATCGATATTTTTCTTTCGCTATACAATTAAAATTTTTCATCCACATATATTTCTAATAAATGTGTCATTTCGTTAAACCCCTCACGGTTCTGTCTCAACTTGCAAGTTTAAAATAATCACACCGACCGCACTTTCACGGCAAAAGTTCAACTATATCCTACTCTGTAAGTGCCAGCAGCATACATTCCACAAGTAAAATACTGTCCCCTTTGACAAACGACCAAAACAAAAAAAAACTCGCTTATCCAAATAAAGTACATAATTACTAATATATAAGTACCTCTGTTCGGGAATCATTTTCCTTTACTATATAGTAAGCACCGCGGCACAAAAAAAATCGACCGTGGATCCTTATATACACAGTGGCAAAACAAACTACGAAACGCGCAAAGGAGAGAGAGCACTAAACTCCGGATGAAACAGCACTACGCGCGAGCACGCGTTCGATAGGCTGCGTAACAAGACGAGCGATAGACTGGCGGCACAGCGGGCGCGGCTTTCAAACTAAGTCAAGTACGCGCGGGAGAGAGAGAGAGAGAGAGAGAGAGAGAGAGAGAGAGAGCGGAACTTTGCGCAACAAGCGCGAGAGCTATCTTCTCTCTTTCTCTCTCTCCCTTTTCACGCGAGGCAGGAGGGTTTATTTTGGCGGTGCGCGATGAATCGGCTCTCTGAAAATACGACGTCCGCGTCGACGCCGCCGCCGCGGCCGAACGCTTTAATTCTTCACGCGCTGAATCACCCATCTCTCTCTCTCTCTCTTTCTTCCTTGTCGAGGCTTCCTGAAAGCATACCTATCACACGTGTGTCGCAGGGCTGAGCATATATAGCTATAGTGCAAGGTGGTCGCATGTGTGCAAGTTATATATATATAAATGTGTGTAGCTGCAATTGTTATTTTCGGCCCTTTCACACGTACTGATATGTGAATCAGGTGTGCACGTCGCGAGCAATAATAATTGGCACATTTTTACCGACTAATTATTTCTGGGTCGCGTTGCGATCGTTCGTAATTTATTTACCAGCCTGCTGTAATCCGTTAAATTGCCGCATCTTCGCAGTTAATATTTTCAAGTCGCGCTTAATGCGTGGTGTGTACGCGCCCGTGTGAATAACACATCGAGGTACTGATTTATTTCGTGTTTTAATTTCGAACGACTTGGGCGGTTTGATTTAAAGCAATGCCGCTGAGAATGTGGTAAATTAATGCTCGAATGACTTGAGCGCGAAATTATTTGCAACGATAAACCGAAATAATCAACGTGAATAATGGTTCGAAGTTATATTGTCATATTGCATTTGTAAAGCTCGGTTGGATATGGAAATTTTGCCGATATAAATTGTTATGCACTTATTTAAAATTCTAAATCGTGTCTGAACAATCCCATGAAGTAATAAATATATCGGTATTTTTTTTACCAACCCATACTTTAAATTTAGTGCACTGAAATGCTGGATATGTTTTGATAAGTTTTATCTAAAAATATCTTGACTGTCGGTAAGTAAAGAGCGTTTTGTAATATTACTGTAGTATTATGTATTATTAATAATCTTTTCTATATAGTTATCAATAAATTAACTAATATCGTGTTTTTTTACAAGTATAGTTTGTTTTTTAAAATCACATTTACCATTAACAAATTTGAAGTAAGAGAATAGAACAGTTTCAGCAAGAAACATTAAAGAATCTGTATATAGTATACCATATTTCTAAATCTTCTAATTTATGTTTTTGCGCAGTTATTTTTGTTGTTTGTCGTTTGTTTATACGCAAATAGTTATTATATATTCACGTTAAGAACAGAAAAGTTGAAATTTTCAAAAGTTATTATCATTTATATAAATATGATTTCATTTTTACAAAATGTTTATTTATGAATATGTTTCACGTGTATACCTGTAACGTATACCAAGTCATCAAAATGATTAATTGAGGTACTTTACCAGCGTAAATGTAGAATTTTATTTCTTCCGTTTCGCAATGTAGTGTGTATTTGTATAACGAAAACAAAAATAAATTTTTGTTCTTCCTATTTGCAACAAAGCAATGTCATCTTATTAATTAAGCCATTTCCAATATTCACGCAATTTTATGTTCGAGATCTCACAACACGTTAAATTCAGCACTGCTTCACTCACCCATGCGTGAGCTTATGAAAATTTTAAATAGACGCACGCTTCGAATTGAGGCTTCTAGTTCTCCTAAGTTATTTCAAAACAAACTAAAATCGTTTTACTGATAACATCCATGACGTATATCTTCTAAACAAGTTAAAATAGTTTCGAAGTTGAATTTTGGCTTTTATTAAATAACTATACATTCCCAAAATAATTTGATAATATGATAGATTGTTGAAACACTTTAATTTGTCCTGGTTTTCATATAAGATACTCTTTGTGTATTTTAATAGAAACGCGTGTAAACAGAGTAAGTTGTTTAGCTCTATTTTTAAAATAATTGGTTTGCCTATCTAAAATTGTTTCTATGATTTTATTTCCATGAAAACTACAAATGTATGTTATTTTAATTGTTAATTGCATAAAGAGGCAACCGTTTCATAAAACAAGCTAAACTATACAAAAACAAATTCCTTTTAAATAAAATTATTTCCTTTTGCCGAAAAAAAATGAAAAAGATAAAAGTATAAATTTTATAATACATTTATTTTTCGTAAGCTGTATTTTGTCTACTATGCATTGTGAAATAAGAAGGAAATCCTAACGCACGTCAGAAGAATGATGTTTCTATGTTCAAGGTTTTCCGTACTTTTCTTCACCCTTGACATTGGCTCGAAATATATAACACTTAAAATAAAATTTTTCTACAACTTATCTACTGAAATAAAAATACATTAGCAATATGAATGTGTGAGTGTGTATATGTGTGAAATTGTATTACCATTTTATAAATGCGATAATTAAGACATTTTCTGCAACAGTGAGTAATTAATCCATTCTTACCCGACTGCACCGTTGGACAAGACCTGCGACTGTCGTTCCAATGTTTCTTGGATCGCTTGGGGCGAATACATGTTAATCGGCGAATTGAACTGTTTGTTCACCAATCTCGGACCGGACATCATTTTGGATATTCCAAATTTTTATCTTTGGCACTACAAATATTTCTTAACTAATTTACACCACTGAGGACGAAAAATTTGTATTATTCAGTTAATCGAGAAGAATAGCTACAAGCTTATATATGATGGGGTAATAGTAATTGCGTTAAGAGTTATATATACAATCGCGCGAAAAAATCGCGGCGATTTTTTTTTAGTATCGAACAAGCATTGGGCAAGCGGAGCGATCCAGCGAACGCTTCTATTTTAACCAGGAAATTCCTCCGAATATATCTCGCGGCATCGTTGTTGGCTCGCGTTACGTGAAATTGGATTCTCGGGGGGTCCGCGTAACAATTCGTAAAAAAACAAAAATTGATGAAAAACTGTACATACGAGAAAAAAAAACAAATCATAAATTGCATAAATATTTTTTTTCTTGTTTTTATGATTTTTTTTTATTAAATAACAAGCTATACTTTTTTAGATGAGTGTTGAAAAATGATTAAGAAATTGTTACGAAAACGATACCCTACGCTGATTTATGAAAATTGAATGAAATATTTACGTAGGCGCATAACAAAAGCAAGGTAGAAGAAAAAAAAATCGCGAAGACGAGAGACGCCGTTGATTGAGAACCGTCAAATTTTAATCGCGCGGAGAGCAACTACTTGAGTTTAAAAAGCCACGTCGCAAGATAAGGCTTGTGTCGATAGAAGCTTGGAGCTGTTACCTTGGCGTCAAAGCCCTGGGAGCAAAGCACTAACTGAAACTAAAAGCAAAAGTGCGCACAGCAAGTCGATTCTCTTCGCACGCGCGCGGGCGCGCTTCCCACTCCACCCTCCCCCCGTCTTCGGGGATTCGACGTTATTTTTGCACCTATTTTCACTTTTGCTTTTAATTTCTCGCGGAAGCGCGCGCTCGCTACGCAGATTCCTCCCCCTCCGACAAGCGCGCAAGCGCTAGCGTCTTCTTCTCGTTCCTCATTGTATGTATAAGTATATGTATACATGACGGTGCTTTCAGGTTTGGAGCTCGCGCAAGGTCGTCGACTTTATGGAAAAAGCCGCGATGATGAGGAAACGTGTGATAATAATGAAGGTGCTAAAGGAAATGAAAGGGAAAACTTTTTTTTTAACTAGAACACTTGTTGCTTTTTTTGACTTTTAGAAATTTTTGTATTAAAAAAAGAAATTTACATACAATGATCTTACAATGACTTTGTCGAATAAAATATTATCATCATTCGTTATAATAATCATCCTTCGTACAAAGGAGAATCGCTGAGTCAGGTCACCCACACCATTATTTTGAGGCTCTTTAATGGCCTTTGGTACAATATTTATAATCTATCTAATATTTACACGCTTGCTTAATTGCAACAAAATATTTAATTACAGCATCATAAGTTCGATAAAAATTCTTTTTAATTTTTCACTCTGTAATATTTGAATTTCATTCAAAATCCATGAACGTCGGTTAATCAACAGGTACGATTATTTTTATAAAAAAATTTTATAAGCCTCTCAGAGGTTTTCTCGTTTTCTCATTCTTTGAAATGGTATCATTTTGCATTTTTGAAGTAGATCTTTAAAAAAAATGACACTGATAGTTAACTTGACATTTTTCCAAATTTTTTCATTAATAATATTTCATACTTTAAAGTCTTAAACATTTATGAAAAATAAGTATATTAACAACAGGCATTACGCTTTCTTAGGTATATACATTAATTCGTGTGAAAACATAAGTTATTTCTTAATGCTAGGCTATTATATTGATCATTATTTTCATAATTGATTTATAATAATTAAACTATAACATTGTATATATAAATTTATGACATTTTTTATATTACATAATCGATTGTTTTCCTATATTAAGTTATTCTTAAGCGATTTCTCAAAGTTATCCTTAAACTTTTTTAGGACTTGAAAAAACAAATGTTCAAAAAAAAAATATAAAATTAAATTAACAGAAAATAACTAACATCAATTTGGCAGTAATAAGATTAATTAACCTCATACCAGTACCAAGCAAACAAATGTTTTTTCAAATCTTTTATAAAAAAAAAACTTTCAGAAATCCTTGAGATTTTGGTTAATGTGTACAAAATCTGAATAACTTGAGCAAGTAAATCGTCGGACGACAACGACGAACTTGCATGTTGCCGAAAACACGATTTTAACTTCTTTTTATATTTTTAAGGATATTTTTTTAGTATTTAACGTTACCTTCAAATGTGTGTACGATTTTCATTTTATTTGAAAGGTGCAAAAGAAGACATTCATTTGGAGAGAGCGCGTTATTGTTAAAATACAAAACAAAAGTTGTGCTTATGTGTTAACGCGTGTATTGTTAGCGTCTTATTATCTCTAGATATTTTGTATTTACAGTGGTATTTTATTTCTAGGCACTTTCTCCATCGAATTGCAGTTTTTTTTCATGTTCATTCTTATTCCCATCGACTTAATGTTATGTTTTTCTTCGATTCACATCGGATAGATAACATTTTCGTATATTTTCGGCTCTATCGTGTTGTAACATACCTGTTGTATATTTATATCGTTATAGTCTAATATTTTTTTCTCAATACTTCTCTTTCTCTCTTGTACATTTTCTCGCAGAACATTTACCACGCTTTAACGTATCTTTTAATCTTTTTCATCTACGACCCATTGCTATTATACTTTCCATGTCTTTTTCTCATCTCCCCCCACAATCATTTCAACAAAACAATCTACTTCCCTCTGTGTCTGATCGGCGCTGCCTTATTAAGGCACAAAAAGTCGTTATTACTTGATACGATTAAGGACGAAGTCACTGACTACGAGCAAACTCTTCTGGTATGGACTCTCGGCCAATGTTTGGGCAAGCCTAGCTGCCTCGATGCAGTGCTTTTTCGCTAAGAACCGCGTTTGCTCTAATCCCTGAGATTTGTGAACGAGTTCGAAGGCCTTCTCAACGTCACCTGGCTCTTGGAAACGGCGCATAATCATGGGGTTCAGCTCAGGATACTGAAAAATAAAATTGTAAATAAGAATCTTTGGTAAATTTGTAACTGTTACAACTTATTTTCTTATTGAAGCAATTAGAAATATTTTCTACGTTTCTATCACTTTATCAACAGTAAGTGAATAAATGAATTTTTTCGAAACTTACTCTTTCACAAGCGAAGAGGACTGGAGCAGTAGCCAGGCCTAATTTCAAATCTGCAGCCGTTGGTTTTCCCATTGCATCGGAAGACGATACGAAATCTAACAAGTCATCAACAAGCTGAAAAGCTAATCCAATATTTCTACCATATTGGAAAGCGACTTCCGACAGACGTTCGTCGGCCCCTCCCAACATTGCAACCTGAAAATAGCGAGAAACATTAATTACATGTAACTGAACTATTCATGAAAAAAAAACATCATTTTTTTTAAAAGTATTCTTATACTTAGTATGAGTAATTCATTGCACGTTGCACATTTTTAGAGAGTTTTACACATCTTTGTTATGACGTGGAAAACAAAGTAATCTATGTAATTATTTGAAAATAATTTGAATTTGAAATTTAACGTCATTGATACTCAACAAATAACTTTATGTTTCTACTCAACACTTATAATGAATGTCAACTACAAAGATCAATATTTTAAAAAATCAGAAGAAAATTACGTAAGATGAATTTACAGGAAATCTTTTGTGTAATGGACTAATATATACATATTAGTTATAACGTAGACATACTTTAATAATTAAAGTAATAATAATTAAAAACTTTATTCTGATAGTTAAAACCTTTTTTCGATAAATCAAAATCTGGTGAACGCGAAAAAGAGAGAAAATCATGTGCAAAGTAAACTTACAGCTTTCGCGGAATTGGCGATGAGACTGGCCGTTTTCCTGTATGTTTTGGTGAGATAATGGGCGAACCGCTCGTTCTCCGTCTCCTTGGAGCCGAGCTGCATGAATTCGCCCTGGACCAAATCCGTGACGACCTGCGCATACAAAGTCAACAAGTGTTAGACGAAGCTAAATTAACTCTGCCTCAGCATATATAGCGGTGGCTGAGACGCAGCTTTCGCCCGTATCTCATCGCGATCGCGCTCTCCGCGCGCTATTCGCCGCGTTTATTCGCCTTTAATCGCGCCCGTGAGCAGCGCATTTCACGCGGTCGCTCATTACACGCTATGTCTCTCTCTCTCTCTCTCTCTCTCTCTCTCTCTGTACACCGACTGCGGCGCGCACTTCTTTTATACATCGCGTCTCTATTATTGCGCTCTCTGTGTGTTATACACAAGAAACTACACGGCGCGCCTGTGCGGCGCAAAGCGACGCCGCAAAAAAATGTCGCGAAAAATATAAAAACGAGATTCCCGCGTCAATTTAGCCGCTGTGTCCACTTGTAGAAAGTGAAAGGATATTCGGCGGATACATTCCTAAAAAGAGAAAGCTATAAATCGAATACATGTATATAAACATATATATATATTTAGCTTGGTCAAATTCTATAATCTCGGGTTCGGGACTGTTTTTTTAATCTCTCGTTCTTCTGAATTGATCGATTTATTCGGTGCGATTCGCATAATTCGAAGATGTTACGTTATTCAATGCATCACGTAATTAATATAAACAGATGCCTTTTTGCTCGCGTAGCATATATTTATACTGGTATAATGTATTCATATGTCTTTATGCAACGGCCCCGACGCGTGAATTCTTTTGACCACCGGCTTGAATTCAGTTCACGAATAAAATCTGCTTTTTTGCTCTATCAATAAAACTACAACAACAACTTCGAGGCACATTTCGTTTCTGCACGTCCATAAAATTTCACTCGGCGCGTGTATGTAATTTAAAACTTTCCGCGGGCGTTTGAGACATAACGCCCTCTGCTGACTACATCGGCAAACTGCTTATATTTGCGTATACAACAGATGGTAAATCTCGTTAGATTTAGAGAAAATCTTTGCATTAGCATGCTAACGATTATGAAAAAAAAATTTATTTATTGAAAAACCATCTTTTTAACATTTTACGCAACATTTTGTACAACATATTTTCTTTTTCTTTGGTAAACCGAATAAAAATTTGTCTTTAGTGTTTTTCAACTACAATTTGTAAAATAATAATCTACCTTTGCCGACCTTTTAATTACAGTAAGATTTTGAGACTATTCTTAGAAGTCACCGTAAAAACGGATTTGTGAAGAAATGCATTCTTGTTTAATGAAGCTTGAAATTCCTTACAGACACGTGTTACCCATTAGCGACGCAAACTAATTTCACAATAATTGGTTAGCCTATATATCAACTGAAAATACCTATATTATCTTTAAAGTTCTATTTCTGAAGTTTTATTTATCTCAAATGACTCATCGAATAGAAAGTACGAATTCTTCATTTGCAGTAACATATATTTTATGTAAACAGAGAAAAATTAGAAATCTTATAGTAACGAATCCGATTGAAATTATATCATTAAAACTTAAAACGTAATTGATTACAAAAGATATTTAGACTTCTTATGATTTCCAAGCATTCTTTTCACTGTAAGTTATATACACACAGGCATTAATATACTTATCGTTAATTAAGTGTTATTATTCGATAACCCATAAACATGTTCCCAATATTTATATACTGCACATTATTATAATATATAAGGAGATGTAAACTTTTCTAAAACGAAAAGGTAAAAAAAAAACCTGGAAAGACTACTTAAACAGTTTCAAATAGAAAAAGAAAGCATAAAGTCATTACAAAACGTATCACATGTATAAATAGCATTTAACTCGATACATATATTGAAGGAAAAAAAAGGAACTGAAAATCTCGAGGCAATTGCGGCACTTGGTCGTCACGAAACCTCGTTTTCTATTAGTACACTTAAACGCAACGGGTCGATAAGGCGATGCAGAGCCATGAGAGCGACATTCATAACGGGAAAGGCCGAAAATTCGAAAGTCAAAAGATAACACACAAACCTGACTGAGAACCAGGGTGACATCGTCGTTTCGCAGGCGTGCGATCATCATCGAGGCAATCGCTAAGATGTAATCACCGGCCATCGTCACCTGAAAACAAACAAGAGGAAGGGATATGGTTAAAAGAAAAAAGAATCGTTTTGTTAAGTAAATTCTTTATCACGGGACCTTTGTATTTCGCGCGCATATGCGCGCACGCTCTTGCGCTGTATGGTTTTAACCTACATATATAGAATGCGTTGGGTGACGCGTTCGACGCTCACTCTCACGCGATAAAAACGTATATACCGGAGAACGGACACTATACCTATTTTTGTTTTTATTCTGCGGCTTCGGTGCGCGCGCACTGCTCTTTTATATATATTGTGTACGAACGGATAATGCACGCGCTGGTTTAACGGGCTCTTAAAAAAAAGAAAGAAAGAAAAAAGAGATCTCTTTTTAACGAATAAGTGTAAAGTATATGCAAGTACTTAACACTATTAAGTGTTTATTTAAGTATCGCTCGTAATATTTATCGGTCGAATTAGTTGCCATTCAATAGACAGCTACGCACGCGCGCGAATTCGTTCTACATTTTCATCAACCAAATTGATACCACGCACCGATTACATTCCATTAGCCTAAGTTGGCAAATGCACTATGTGGACTCTCTTTATGCAAACTAGCGGCTACTTTAATAACAAGCGCTTTCGTGTGGTACTCTATCGTTTTTCCCGTAGATTTTCAACCTCAAAGTACCGGCTACGCACGTATATAGACTTAACGCGTGAGATCCTTGCCCGAATGGGAATGGCCGTGATTATAAGCCCTATAGTCTCTCCCTCGCCGGGAGGATATATCGCAAGAATAGCCATAAATCGCGGCAAAATTAACGATTGTGCGTTACAGAAATGTGAATGATGCGGGAGCAGCACGCGGCGCATGTTTATGGTCATGCACTTGAGCGTTGCGTGCTGTACGCACGCGTGCGAGAGTCTTTTTTTTCTCTCTAGTCTAAACTGCGCGTATATATATATAAAAGTAGGCGAGCGCGCGCGCACGCGTCGAAAGTAAAAGTCAAAGGAATATAATCGTTGCTCGTAATTGTATACTTGTAAAATCGCGATGACTATAAGTGCCGCTGAGGAATTGTGTTTAAGAAACTGCATTCTAACTTAATAATCTACTTTTTTCACCGTAACGACGCTGCTCGGTACGTGAGGAAATCCAAAAAATTTACACTTAAGGCGGCCTCGATGTCGGTCAATTTTTTTTAATGCCTTAAGGACACATTTTGTCTTCTTTCTTATATCACAAAGTATAAGTATACTTAATCAGCTACTATTATTAAAAATAAGTTGATGATATATCTTTTCCTTGATATATTGAAAATGAAAAATTAACAAGAAACATATCGACTATCGCCGATGGTGCGAAAACTTTTTACAAGTATAATTTTAGTAAGTTATACGTGCATGATAAAACTGACTTTAACAACTTGACTACTGCTTGAAAACTGACTAGTCTAGTATCAAATTAAGCATAATTTTCAATTATTAGTTTCTAAAATAATTTAAATCTAAACAAAGTATTGAATTATATGCTTATAGATTTAATTATTTATAGGAGTAAGTTGTTTTTTTTTGTCAATTTTCTATTTTTGATATTGAGAAGAGTGATGTAAACGTTTTTTCGCGGTATGCAATTTTTCTTACATATTTATAAAAAAAAAGAATTATTCATAAAGCGCGCCTCCAAACAAAATATTGACCGCAGTTTTAAAGCTGTCATAAATGTAAATTTTTTTTGTGAAGTTTCTCACGTAAGTAGAACATTTTCAAGAATTGTCGTTGGAATTTGAATTTTTTTTTTTTAGTCAACTTGTGAGACTTCTAATTGCATAGCTTTTCGAAAAAGAAATGCTACACGATAATAAGATGTAATCGTAAATTGCCTGAACGACATCTGTCGAAATTGATTTGGCGGGTCCCCGAATCGACATAATTGACACCTTAGCGATCCCTATCTAAATCGCATTACAAGCCACGAGCGATGAGCTTGTACCCCGATTGTGTTATACAACTTTGGTAATATGATGCAATCTAGTGTTACGGTCTTAAATTCAAATTTCCAATTCTTACGCAGTTCTGCCAGCTAATTAAAGCCATTGACATAACCATTTTCTTTGTTATTTAATCTAATAATAATCGCAATTACATACGAAAAATCCCATGCGGATTTACTTTTAGTAGACTCATCTTTTTGAGAATGAATAAATTTTGAAGTCGCAAACCTATGAACTGTATAATCTTAAACTCACACGCTGATTTCGCGACGACGTGTCAACGCAGCAAATAATAAGTACTGCGGGAAAAAGGTATTTGTTCTCGAAAAACAAAAAATGACGGACTATCAATACGAAAGGGAACGAGTGAGAAAGAAAGAAGATTTGTTTTCGCCTGGTATTGCTCTCGATCGTAAAGTAACAGCTTTAGTGATGTGTTAATTATGTTGCAGTCAGTAACCATTGCGCAACTGATTAGCGAGTTCTCTTTTCTTTACGGTGTCTTTCCGAGACAAATTTTCGACTCTTACTTTTTCTCTTTGAGTACTTTATAAAACAATTTGTCATAAAGTTTTACAATTCTCGCTATTTTTCAATTAATGGCATTAGTTGTATTTAAAAATTCACTAAAATGTATAATTTTACACTTAAAATGACATTGGATAATAGTGTATTTATGATAAGAAAAACTTTAAATATAAATTATTATGTTACATTTTAAATTAGCAAGAATTAAACCAAATTTTGTGCCATAATCGAAAAAAATGTACTTGTTCACTTAACACGTAAATGTATGTCAAGTTCAACGTCATATCGAAATGTAAAATTGAATAGGCAAATTTAAACTTTCTTAGTTTCTTGAGCAAACCATAATTCCTTCTTGCAAAGTGTTTCTCTCATTTTGCCGAGATAGTCCATTAAGGTAACAGCCAACTTAGGACAATATTCAATTTATAATTCTTTGTTCTGCGATATCTTACTCTGGTAGAAATGTTAACGATAAATTATCTATTTTTTAGTTAATTTTATGACTAAGAACTATCTCCTGCTTTTATTTGATAATTATGTACCAATTCAATATAAATTTTTTATTACATTAGATAATATGATTGATATTTTAACTACTAATATTATTTTTAAATACATTATATTATTTTTATATTTTGATTTTTATTAAAAAAATGTTTCATTTCAATAAAATATTACTATAAAATATCATTAAATTTCTATCGAACTTGCAGTATCCTAAAAAATGTCTATACACATTTTCACTAAAGTTCAAATGACTCTTTAGATAAATACTATTTGCATAATAAAAATTATCTTTATATATTGTAAAACCATTTCAAGTTGACGGAACAAAACTAAATACGATAATTAAAATGTAAAATAAATTGTCAAATAAGTTTTCAAATATCGAGTAGCAAACATAATAATAAATTATAATTAGACAGAAAATCCGAAGGAATTGTCGATTATGAATTTTGAAACAGTTCAATTTAACTTGACGAGGAAAATTTTGAACATTTTGAAAATCTTATCCACTAATTCACCTTCGATTCCGTATACAATATATTATGTGTTTATCCAATTAAAATCGCGTTCACGTGCTGTGCATCGGAGGCTGGTACACAGCTTTCTTTGCGCTCCGCAGAATGGGAAAGTAAATCCCATAAATAGCCACGACCCTAATCAATTGCAGCCTGATAAACGGTTTGGCGTAAATGGGAAGGAGCAGACAGAGCAGCCGCACGAATTACTCAAGAGCGATTTTCGAATTTACCGCGACGCGCGGTTATGCGCGCTATTTATACACCTCGTTATGTGATATAAGCGCGCGCACGCGTTTTCCCAAATACCTCGGAGCGAACATGTGCGCAAAAGCATATACAAATAGCGTATACTTGTTTTTTTTTTAATAGAGATCGCAGCAGGGGTGAAGATCATGCGTGATCAATGGATTGTATAGGAATAATCAACAACGACAAGATTCCCACGAACCTATAAGTGTAGAGATATTGGCTCTCGATATAAAATACAAAGTTGTTACGAATCTAATACACGCGGAACTCGAATTAGCCGTCATATAATAACAAAAACTAAAAGAGAAGCTACAGGTTGCTGTAGCTTTCAGAGAGCCATGCCGAGCAATAAGGGGAGAAAGTCCGTCGCGGACGAATGTAAAACGCGATTCAATCATTGGCAGAGCATTGTGCAACTCTTGGCATTCCAAAGGTATACGCAGCGCACATCATCGTCACCCTCAAGCATATATGTATTACACACAACCTCTTTGCAGCATCACGATCAAGGGCGTGCCTCGCGTATATATGCATAATCTTCGGCAGGAGGATGAAAATGAAAGGAGCCTGGGCATAAACGCACGGGTCACGAGCAAACAAACGGTCGCAGGTGGCGCGCAAATAAAATAATCGGCGTGTCGAGAGAGCGCCACTTCCGGAAGAAAGCGACGAATCGCATTAACCTCCTTCGTTCTCTCACTTGCTCGCACACACACACACATACCTTTCTTCCTTCCTCACTCACTCACTCGCACGCGCATACCAACTTGCCAAATTGGTCGGGCAAGCGCGATACAGGAACTCTATGCGGTACCCGCGCGCGCGCGCGCGCTCTTGCTTCTTAGGATCGACCGGTTCTCTCTCACAATTAACAGCCCGACTATAGGCTACATATATAAACTTATATACACATACCTTCTTTTGGCTCCAGAGCGCATTAACGGAGGGCTTCCCTCGGCGAAAGTTCGACTGGTCGATCACGTCGTCGTGGATAAGCGAGGCGTTGTGGATCATCTCCGATATCATCGCAACCTGTCGCTGCGACGGCAGGAGACCGCTGGACGCCGCCGCAAGTTGGTACGGCAAGGAAAAATGAAAGAAGAGAAAAAGGAGAGCACAACGTGAGTTATATGGATGGCATTGAATCCGCGTTCGCATATACATGTATATATATATGCGTACGACTGGACGTCTCGGCGGTGCGACGCGGCATCGTTACGTAAAGCGCACGCGAGGAGAAATTATGCTCCCGTTACGCACTCGATTATTTATGATACGTATATATTGGCGAGTGTCGTGTTTATGTATTGTCAAGAGTATCATCTCTCTTCTTCTTTTCATTTTATTAAGTGCATTTCTTCCGAGTGATTTATTGAACGTCGAAATTATCGACGATAATTATATGCTATTACGTGAATTAATCTGATTATTCCAATATAGTAGTTAGCGAATGCAATTTTTTTAAGGTTCAAATTTATCCGAACTTCGATTACGAGTTTTGTTCACAATGTATAATCATTTATTAAGCACTTTTCGAGCTGAACACTGAACCTGTTAATCGAAATCTCTATAAATTATTATAGATACATTTACTTACTAGTTAGAAAACCGTTTCACTTGTGTTTCACAGAAACACTCGCTATTCCACTAAAGATAAGCTTATATAAATCTTTGAAACATTCTAGATCATATTATTAATATTATACACATAACCGACTATTTAAATAAGACTCAAACGATAAAATTGGAATGGCAAATAAGTTTAAAATCTAAAATAAAAGAAAAATATATCAATTAGACTATATTGATTACAATATTAAACAACATCCACATAGCTTTATAGAAAAATATTAAATCTTGATCTTAATGGAAAATTAGAAAAGTAAGGTTGAAACGATAAAATTGAAATACCAAGCGAGATTAAAATTTAAATAAAAAACGTTTCAATTGCTAATGTAACTTATCATAAAAAAAACATCTGAAACACGATTGAGCGAGTTATCATATACACGAAATTCATTTACTACGTCACAGGTATACATGACTCATGAGCCATTCCCTCCTTATCGCCACGACAGCTAAGCCTCTAATTAACCGAGAAAATTCAGACGCAATCCCGCCCCTTTCAACGTACTTCCACTTCTTGTGATAGTTGATGGCTCGGGCAACGAGTATCGTCGACATGGGTCGCAGGGCTTTACCCTGACCACCGAAGTAGTACGTCGCTATCGTCCTCAATTCCTCGTTTACTGTGTTGCACATGAGTTCCTGTAAAATGAGTTTCATACACGTGATTACCGAGAAAAACCAAAGAAATCTGTAGTATATGTGTGTGTGTGTATGAATCATATACATACACGTCAACACCGTTGCAACAGCTATTCGGCTCCGTATGTGTATATATGTACAAATAGGATCAGGAAAATTAACGGGGAGGGTGATTAATAAATTAGTGGCGCATTGAGAAAGCGAGAGCTCGCGATTAGCCGTATAGACACATATATATATACTGTACGTATATATATGGTAGCGGGTAGCACACAGCAAGGAAAATCGCCAATGTGCGCGCGCCTTTCTAACCGATCGAACGGCACTAAATAATCGGGTAGCATCGACGCTTCATACCTATATAACACACGCGTGCTCACGTGCATATGTGTATGTGTATATATATACGTGTGTGCACGCACGCGGAGGAGTTGCAAGAGCGATGCGCGTTCACTTTTCGCTCTTTGAATTCCAGACGCGCGGGACACGCACACACACACACACACACATATACAACTATCGCAGACGAAAGTCCACACGTGCACACGCGCGCGCTGGAATTCGGCCAAAGCCTACTTTGGCGCGAGCAAGCTTCTTCCTTTTTTCCTGTTATCGCTTTCTCTCTCTCTCCTCGCTTCTTTTATTCAGCTTCTCTTCGAGTCTTTCTTTTTCTTTTTTTTTGCGGACAGGAACATCGGTTGAATTGCGTGAACGCACACGAGCTTGCGTAATCATCATCGAACCCCCCAGAGTCTACACAACCGACTCTCTGCGTCGCGGCTGAACTCTTTCTCTATATACCTGTTGCCTCTCGCTTTACCTGCAGCGATTCTAGTTTTATATTGGGCGTAACTGTTAAATAAAGCCTCGTGTAATCTATATATCCATCGATCGTTCCCTCTTCGAGTTCTAATATATACGAACGCCGCTGCCGCGAGGAAAATCGAGTTGCGTCAGTTCAATCTCTTTCTTTTTTTTTTTATATCCATAATATACCACGCATTCGCGCTTTAGCGGTGCTAATAAATTCACTAGCGTGCAGCGCGATTTCTTTAAACACCGGTAAATTAGATAATATAGATCGTTCGAGACGATTATAACGAGGGAAAAGCGTTTTCCCGCGTATATAAACAAACAACAACGTATATATATATACATACGTTACAGCGAAATTTTCATTTTACAACGCGTATAACTGCATAATATAGTTTGAAGAAAGTCGGGGGGGGGGGGGGGGGGGGGGCGG
>JAWWEQ010000045.1:32166013-32187004 GCA_035583055.1 Torymus tubicola | reverse complement strand
AGAAATTCGCCCCCCCCCCCCCCCCATCGAAATGGAAAGCACGACGCGGTCGCGATGAAAAAAAAGCGCGTGTGCAAAACCAAGAACCGCGTTTACGGCTAAAAGCCACGCTGGCGCATCTTATTCCTAGCAAAGAGAGTGACTAATCCTCCCTGTGAGCGCGTCGTTTGACGTCGTTCGTGACTGCGTTGCCGAAGCCGCGAATTAACATCAGCGCACAATGCAGTTGTATATGAATAATGTGGCGGCAGCAGCAGCAGTGCGAGGGTCGTGCGTGTATTAAGATGAGATATACGTATATGTATGTGTATATAGATGTGAGGCAGGGGCGATTACCTTTCTTATATCTTCGTATACGTCCTTGAGATCATCCTCGAGGAGCTGATAGGGGTCGACTCGGTAGTCAGGCAGCGAGCCCGGCTGTTGCGTCTGCATCGAGCTCATCGCCCGCGCTGCTACACTCGCATGACAATTATTGTGCTCGCCTCCTCGAGAGCTCTGCAAACAGACAAAGAGAAAGTATATTTAGTTAGATTTATCTTCAAAGTGCGCCTTTGTATACATATATACATATATATATGCCTATTATAATGTGCGCACGTGTTATAGCTATATAACTTTTAAGTATATACGCAGGACAGTTCAGCAACCAGCTCGGAAAAGAGTAGTTGGGACCAATGAATGCGAACTAATTAGACGTTAGATTTTTTTTTTATTTTATCGCATAGATTTTCACGTTCACGAGGTGTTTCGACATAATGCATTAGGTAGGTATAAATCGTGAAGGTTTTAACAGAATATCCTATATGGAAATGGAAATATACGAATTTATAGAGGCACGGTTAGATCATCGGCGTTAAAATCTTCCCGGATTAGATTTCCTAAATCGGCATCCGCGCGCCGCTGATTATTATTATTATGCCAGGGTTTTTAGCGCTTCGAAGTTAATGAGCACTCGCGGCAGTAAAAGTTTAAACCAAACAATAAAAAAAGAAATTTCCATTATTTATTATATAAATTAAAATAGAAGTTGCTCAGGCTTTTAGTTTCCATGATTAACATTTGAAAATAAAAATGATCGAACCCTACAGAAATCTACAATATTAAAAAATCCAAAACATTTTTTTCTATTTTTTCAATCCAGTATATACCTATATTTATTCGCAACATCATTGTAATCGATAAAAAACTTGAACATTTTCACTAATCTCATAACCCAAAAAAATCATGAAAAATCGATTTTTTAACCTTTGAAATCCAGTAATTCAACCACTCTATTAATCATCGAATTAATTTGAAGAAAAGAATATGGGCAATACAGATTATCACCTTGCAAACACGTATCCTAAAGTTTAAGTATAAAATGTACATCAATCGAATTTCGAAGACATTAAACAAAGAATGCCAAGGCCACGCAAGTTCACCAGAAACGGCGGCGCGTGATAGATCCGTGTGACATAAATTACGGTATCGAGGATTTCGAGTAGTAAAACTGTCGGTCAAGACGCACACGTGACGAAAACCATGGGTAGTTTATATAATATATGCGGGGAGAGAAATTCGGACGGAACGCGAGGTACTTAAAAATACCCATATGTATAAAGATTGGGGGAAAAATGTGTATATATATATATACCATAAAATTTAAATTTCTATTAGTTTATGGACTGTTGTTTGGTTTCTTCTTTGTGTTTGTTCCCACGAAAACATATAATGCGTTTTCCTCAAGATAAAAATCCACACATAGACACAATTTCTTGCGCATTGCGTATATGTACTATATACAGAGAAACCCTCGCGTCTTGCGCTTTGTTAAAATCCAACCGTAATTTCGCCACATTTCTTCTCCTTTAAAAAATTAAAAGAAAAAAAAAACACCCACCGAAAACTCACGAAGAGCCAGGCGTTATCGTGCATTCAAATGAGCGCGTCAATGATGTGGAGAGCAGCGGTGCATATCGGTTTCGACTTTTTCGGAATAATCGTACCGCCCGGCTATATATACTGATGGCGGACCGCTGCGCCGTTTCGTGTCACGGTTCGCCAGAGACGCGCGCGTACGCTTTCACGTGCGCGAGCTGAATAAAGTTAACGAAAATACGCGCGCGCGCGACGAGTAAACTTTTCTTTTACTGGCCATTGTCTATTGCTGCTGCTGCTGCTGTGGTGCATACATCGTGGATATCATCTGTGATTTAAGATGCACGAGGAAAAGCCTCATAGGGAAAATATTCACGCGAGTTTGTATACATATATATATACGTATATGTTATGTACATATAACTTGGGCGTAGAGGTTTGGCGAGTAGTGCATATGTGCGGTGAAGTTGCCGCGACGACAGTATAGGTTTTCACCGCGGAATACATTATGCCGCGGCGAATCGTATATATGTACGTATAGCGTTGTGCGCATTATATATACGCAAGGTAAGAGCGTGGCAGTTCTGGTCACCATGATAAAAAAAAAACTTTTTTAAATAAAAATAATTTTGTTAGGTCTTTGTACTCAAGAGGATTGACGATGTTGTTTATAATACCAGTCATAAAATAAAAGTTTAAGGAAACAAGATATGATACATGCTATACATAAAAGGTTAAAACAAGCTCTTGCATATAATGGAATAACAAGAATATTTTCCCAAATGTATATTGTTATTGTCGCGTGTAATGTGCATAACTTTGCAGAATGTCATTTTACCATAAACTGTGTTATCCTCCGCTTTAAAAATTCTCACCAAGACCATTGAATTTTCGTCATTGTTATTATATACCGCACCTGCACACGCGCAGTTCTCCACAATCGGCCGTAAAAATTCAAACGTTGGAATTGTGTTGTCACTTCAGTTGTATATCGACCTACGACCCCGTGCGAACAACCCTTTCGACGTTAAAAGAAAAAAGTGTCTAACGAGCATTTTCTATCCTAATAGACTTTCCACGCGACGCGTCGGTTACTACGCCAGCAATCAATTTTAACGACGCTACCACTTAAACTTTATATGTTGACCTTTTAATATTTTTTCCTTTCTCATCTCTATATACAGTGTAGAAAGAAACACTGTGCAATTCCAGCAGGCGTGAGATGTAAGGACGGCGTCCTCAAAGAATTTAGCCGATAGCAAGAGAGGATAATATATATATATATATATATATATATATATCCATGTGGAGGAGGGGATATGTTGTGAAAGAAAATGAATGAAGTTTTATATTATTTTTTATGCTGAGCGAAGCATGCGAGCAAAGTAAATATACACACACCATCATCCACCATACTTATTTATAGTCCCGGGTTTATATGCTTATACAGATACACACACTTGAAATCACAATTAGTTATACGATATTAACTCTTATATTTTTTACTACCGCGAATTATATTACTCACTTCACGCGCGCGCCCGCGCAAGTGCTAAGAGTATCAATAATCACGTGAAGCAATCGCCGTACTATACTCACGCGAGGATATAAAGGAGATTTGATTGATTTCTCGGATCTTCAACCGCGACGATAGAATTCTTCATTACAGAATGCGGAGAGTGAAAGATAAAAAAAAATAGAAGAACGAGTAATGTGTATAAATAAAAAAACGTCCTTTGCGCTCGCAATGGGAGAGGCTGCGAAAAGCGCGTATACGCGCGCGCGCGCCCCGGTCGTTAGTCATAACTTTGAGAGGAAAAGTAAAAGTCCGCGCATATAACGAGCGTGTGCAAGTGAACTTGTCTCTCCCTCTCTCACTCACTTGCCTGCGTTGGCGATGAATCGAGTATATATGCGTAGACTGCGAACCGCATCCCCCGTCTCTCTTGCGCATATATAACATATGTATAATGTTTTACTCTCGATTTCGTGTAGTAGCGCATGTTACACTTTTACTCTTCGAACTTAATTAAGGACTCGTAACTTCTCTTTCTGAGTCGCCTGTGAGTTATTACAACATACATGAGCAGGTCTTAATGTATATTCATCGTTTAATGAATCTCGATGTATGTAGAGAATTTATCGCAATTATCGTAACGCCAAGCGCATCTTCTTTAAATAATTAAGTCGCATAAACGCTTGATTGAGACGCCATAATGTAATCGTTAGCACATATACATGTAGATTCGCCCTCTCGTGATCCATACAACACCGAAATCTATATTTTTGACTCATCCATAATGTCGCAATACACATACTACACATTAACGATGACGTTGGATCTACGCGCGTGAGAGCGAGTGACTTTTCGAATCCCATCAAGCCATCTTCTCTCGAGGTGTAAGATATATATATATATAAGCGCGCGCGAAGGCGCGGTCGCTCATCCGCTGCTACATACTTGCGTATTATACGCGCGTTGTTCCCACAGAACTTACACTCAACGCGCGAGAAAAGCGTTACATTAGGTATAGAGAAATATAAGCTGCTGAAAGGCCTCGGTTAATGAAGAAGGTGTGTATATATAGATATAAATACAGGAGCGTATACCGCCTCAGAGAAAATTGCACGATACTCTTGCCCAACCTGTAGACGCGAGGTGTGTGTGTGTATATATATATATTTACGTATATCTATATATATATAATGTATCCCCCCTGTGGAGCAGGACATGCGCTGCACCTGTTAACGTCTCCGGTACGCTGTGTGTGGGTCAACAGCGAAGGTTCTGCGCGCGCACACGGCGACTTTCAAAGCCTGGGTCTGGTTCACCCTGTCTATATAGTATAAACGCACATACACACGAGCCGCGTTCTATGACTGGCAATTATTTCGTGCGGCATGACGGTATACTTATATGTACACATTAGAGGTTAAAGATATGGTGCGCGCGTGTGGGTTACTGCTGCTGCTTGCTGCTGCAACGTATGATTGATTGGTTTCGTCTAGTCTAGACTTAGGCTGAGTTATACGGAGTTATTAGGAGACCGTGTGTCGATCGTTCCTGACATTAGTAGCGCGCAGTGGTAACGGCTATATTAGATCATGATAAACATATTTTAGTAAGTTTTCGGTATTATATAGAATTAATTATTCTTGTTTGTATAAATATATATTCAATGAATCTATATTTATTTTGATGTATAACGCAGTAACAGGGATAGCATGGCTAGAATAATAACATCGGTACGTAAAATTACTTTTATACTGCTCTCTAATCTGCTTCAACCATAATAAGGTGCACGAGTGTGTGTGTGTGTGCGTGCGTACAATGCATGTGAACAGAGAAAAATGAGTCTTTACATTAAAGAAATGTCATTAACTATTAACGAATTGACATTTGGATATTGTTACGTGTGGATACACGTGTGAATATAAAGAACGAAGTAAGCAAAGCGTCCGATTACAATATGACGCCGATTAGCACAAGTTCAGCCGGTGGCGGCCGTGGCTTGTTGGTAGTGTTTCTGACTCACGAGTCGGCGGCTCTGGTTCAATCCCAGGGTCCGTCACTTTTTATTATTTAAATGTTGTGATAGCTTACTCGTAACAGTATGGATAAAACAAATATTTCTTAATAGTTAAAGAAATTCATTGATAGTTTGAGTTTGAAAACTATATAAATGAACATTCATTTGTCCATATCCAAATGTCCATTCGTTAATAGTAAAGTTTTTCTTTTCTCTGCAGAGAAACACATGTGTGCGTATCTCATTGTAGGAAAGTACAAACTTGCACTACAAGGCTGCGGTGGTAAGGTGCACAAACACACATACTTTGTTATCGCGAAATTTCGATTATCATCGAGAGAAGTCACGGTTCCGTCATAGCATTTACGCGCACAGCTGTTATCTCAGTTGGTTCACTCGTGAAAAAAAAACTTTAACTCGACGATAAGAAATAATAATTATGCAACTGGTGTGTGCATGCTTCTTATATTAATTGAGATAGGAATAACACGAGGAAAATCATCGGCAAAGTAGGTTTTTTTTATATTGACAGCATCAACTGTAACAATATAGCTGTTATTTGCAACGCGACCGTTATTGTTATACATACGTGTGTAATACAGAAATTTTGTAAATTATCGCAAGACTTGTAAAAACATTATTATACGACTTTCCAGAAAAATGTTAATGCCCTCAAGTGAACGAGTTCTTTTTCTTTTTGCTTTTTTGTTTCTCTGCGTGGGGGTATATATATGTATAGCCTCACACGAGTGCAACGGCGCAGCGGCGCGGCACTAATAACTCCGTGCGATTGTTAGCTTTCAAAACAAAAAATATATATCTGAAAAAACTATCGCTGTGTATATAGAAAGCACGAAAAGCAAGTGTGAGGTTTTTATCGCGAAGACAATTAATTTCACTTACATCCCGGATGTTGCACTATATTGAAGGCCAATCAAAAAGCTGGCTTTAACAAGCCTATAATAAAGGAATATAATTTAAAAAAAAGGTTACTTTATGACGAATTGTACAAGGCACTGGGGGGAAAAAGGAGTGTGGAAATATGGTTTTCTAATGCCATTTTGGCGAGTGAAACGAGTTAATATAATAATTACATCACTTGAGCCTCTTACAGATATATTCGATTAGAATTACTTAATATAACAGGCTACAGTAATGGTAGTGCTATGAATATTTTAAATCGAGAAGATTCTAGACCACATACACGTATATTCCGTGATATTTAAACTTTCTTATAAATATATACAGATGAAGTTGTAACGGGCACATAAGTGTAGTGCATTACGGGCTCTCTCGATGTCTTGGAAATGAGTTAATTAATAATCAAATGAAATCGACATTGCAACGCATGCGCGCGTACGAAGCCGAAAATTGAAACAGCTGACGTCTTACAGTCTCTCTCCTCGAACGGCTGTGCTCGCTTTACCATATAAACACCGGGGGAGATAAGAATGCCGATTGTTCGCATTTACCCCTGACATTAAGAACAAAAGGCGGCCCGCATTTCTATATGTATAAGTATCGTATACGTATCGTGTAATTCCATATCGCTAATATATAAGTCATAAATTATTGAAAAAAACTATTCATGACTTTCGAGAAATGCAACGACGTTTCGTTTTTTAAATGTGTTGAAGCAAAGGTTGCTCTATAATCAGCCGACAGGATCTTTTGATTTTATATATATATACATGTGTGTGTATATAGACTTTTTTCTTTTTTACCGATCATCTATCCAGATACTTTTATGCCAACATTTCAAAATTACATAATGACCTTAATGAATTTGTTAAGGAAGAGAAAAGCGAATAAATAAACCTGTGGCGTTATCCAACGCATGCATGCGAGGCCGCAACAAAGAAACCCGAAATATAAAGTATACGCATTATTCAGATTTTAGAAAGAGAATCCTATTCTCTTTCTACACGGGACGAATACATAAACTATTGCATCACATGAGAGATTCGTTAAAAATAACATAGGCCCACAACAACAACAAAAAATATGATGTGCTCTCATGATTCGCAGATTAGATCAGATTTTTTCAGAATTCAGTGAAAATGCTGAAAAATTCAGGTATTTCGTACATTAGACTATATGATTTTTTGAAAATCCAAAACTCTCATATGTGGCAGTTTAGAACAGAATCGGATTCAGCAAGCCCAAAAACCTACAGATTACATGTTCTAAACTGCCACAATGAGAGTTTTGGATTTTCAAAAAATCTAAATGTGCGAAATACCTGAAATTTTCAGCATTTTCGCTGAATTCTAAAAAACCTGACGTGTTACGAATATTCTGACTTCGGGTTCAGCGGGCCCGAAAACATATACTAAAGGTGGTCTGGTTTCCGACACATCCTTATACTTTTTTTGTGGACCTGTGTAATCTTTGTATGCGAACAATAGTTATGTTAATGAATTTACGAAAAATTTCTAAAACCCACCTGCATTGCTTCATCAATATATACATAGATAAATATATATTTCCGTTCTCGAGCCATTGAGCTAATTGCTCGCGCGTATAAGCAACACGAGTTATGTATATATGCTCGTTCCGAGTATAGTAACACGATCAATTAATGACCACGACGAGGAATTGAACGACCGGATTTCGAAAATTCCCAAGGAAGCCGCGCGCTCCGCGTTAGAGTTTATTTGAACTTATTTGAATTCACGCGACTTTCACTGATCGGAAGTGGCAGCCGGATCACATACATACATATACACATATTCCTTGTCTCTCTCTCTCTCTTTTTCTTTCGCAGCCCGCGTGCGTATGGATAATATGAAGAAACGAACGCAGAAATGGGCCTGAGAACATTTTGGAAACGCAGGCACGTAACTTTCGTCTCGGCGTGTGTGTCGCACGACCTCGAGAGAGAGAGAGAGAGAGAGAAATAAGCCGCGGGCGCGGCAAAGATGAAAAAAAAATCTCGCGCGTAGAGGAAGTGTCCTGTCGCATAATTTATATCCCGTTTCTAGCCGCCGAATTTCTTTCGCGCGTTATGGACCGGGAATAGCTTTGGATATTGAAATCGCGATGCGCGATTACGATAATTATGAATGATTAATTTTGCTTTTGCAGTGGCAGCGATTTGCGGTAAAGTCGCGCCGCGTAAAGATGCGAGTGCGAAGTCATCATTGCGCATGTACACTTATAGTTATTAATTTGAATGAGCGGTGAGGAATAAAGATAAGTGACTGCGTGTGGCTGTAGGGAGACGCGCGGTCGTTGTGTTAATATTATAGTAACCCACTTATAAATGTTATTACTAATGCAATTTACATGTAACATTTGCTATTTAACATTCCCGCAGTCATGAAAATAAATCACTTTCTGCGCCTTCACTTTTACAACTTATATAGACACAGCTGTGGTTTGTCGTTACTTTTTAATGATTTATACGTGCTAATTTAAAATATGAAGAAAAAAAATAGATTGCGTTTAAAAAGTTGTTTAAAAAATTCTTCACCTCGATTTTTTTTAACCGATTGCATTAAATAAATTTTAAATTGTTCACCATATGCGCTTCGGTCGAAATTACCGTTGTTGTATACATCTGCATAATTATCTTATCAATGTTCAATCATTGTGCAAACAACTATATTCAGACTAAAGTTCATTCGAAAGTTATGATAAAATAAGAAAAAAAATCATCAATAAAATTGAAAAAAAAACAAAATTAAACACCGCTCATCAAATACATCATCAAAGAAGAAGAAACTAAACTAATCGCCTAAGCAGAAGCTCGGCACGAGCACGCGCGTGTGTCCCGTTCCAAAACTCCCAGAAATTGAAAAATTTTCTACTAGAAATTTTGTGAATAAGAGAAGGCGGATGACACTGTGAGACGGAGACAGACGGACAACGAAAAAAAGAGAGAGAGAGAGAGAGAGACATCGAAGGAAGAATGTGAAAGTGGTCTAGCCCGAGGCTTCGTCCGGCATTTCGTCAGCCGGCAGCAGGAGCAGCAGCAGTGGCGCGCAGCGGGCGACACATCGTATGTGTGTATATATATATACACGCAAGGAACCGGACCACGAAGCAGTGCGAACGCACCGTAAACATTCTTAACAACGACTCGCTCTCTTTCATACAACGGCTCTCGATGTACACATCTACACGTACGATTTTTCGTGTGTATATTTCGAGGATTGAGATTGCGTGACTTACGTTCATTCACGGTTTTTGGGTTCTGAAAAAGCGTGAAGAGTTCCGAGCTTGCCGGTAGCCCGCGCTTTCGGTATATGTAAGTCGCGAATAGTCGCAGATTATTATGCAGCCTTTCTCGGGCATTGAGTAAGCGGTTGGTCAGCGTGGCAGGAAAGGTTAGTCTTTTCGTATAGGATAAAAAAAAACATGATTAAGTATATATAGAGGTCAATTAAGTTTTTTTAAATTAAAAAATAGATATAGGTGATGTGAGGATTAGAAAATCCGTAAAAATGTTCATTATGGTAAATCACATATACAACGGTTATCATTGCCATTGTTAAGAAAGCTATGGAAATTAATTATGTATATTACTTATTTTTATAAATGTGGTAATCAATACACTGCTATTTCGGGATTCCTTGTCTTCAAAGTTTTCGATACACGATTCCTATTTTATAGCCGTTGTGCAATAGGTGCCTTGAAATTTATTTCAATGCAGTTTAAAAATAGGCGCAATATTATAAATATAAGTTTACTGAGAAACATTGTTAATACATTATTTATCGAAATCAATGTAATTTCGATTAATTAGCTCAACTAATTCAACGTCGTTACCTACGAGATTAATGAGGAAAATGAATAAGTAATTGATGACCCAAAAAAAAAAAAAAAAAACATCAACCGCTGTAATCTCTAATGAAGACGTTTTTTCCACGAGAACGCATAAATTACAGAATGAAGAAATATTACCTTATCGAAAGGTAAACAAAAAGCTGCTTTCAAAATGAAATCTCTACTATAAAACTTCACTTCCACTGCGCGGGTAGTTTCTTTATCCTTCGCATTAACAATGTACTCGCAGACGCAGACCTATATATAGAATTCCAGATTCACGTCTCATGGCAAAGCTTTCTTTGTTCCTTCTCCCTCCGTCCCTCATCATGCGAGTTTACTCACCGCAACATCAGTGGTCCCCCACGCGTCTGGTACACTTATACCTACCACCACTACTCCATACCGGTTACAATTGGACCCTCCCTTGGAAAAATACGCCCACCCCGTTCTCCAACTAAAAAAAAGCCTACTCGCACAGGGAAACCCCAAGGTTACACGCGGGGTGCACAGACCTCAAATGGGACTAACCTTGACGCGTTAGTTTACATGAGGACTATATACGTATATAAACATAAATGTACATTCATGCTCCCTCTCGCGCACGTGATCGCGCTTGCAAAAAGGGTACAAAAACGCGCGTGTGCGTGTGTGTGTGTATATATATGTATACCACTGCACGGTTTGTATACGGCTGTCGAGGAGGAGGGAGAGATCACAGGATCGTGACAGTGCACCTTTTCACAAATGGAGGGAGGAGGTGGAAAAAATGTATAATAACGAATGCCCTCACAAAAGAGATGCTGCTGGTGCTGCTGATGCACGAGCGTGTACTACTCACGGCTGAATTAAGGCACATATAGGCAGCCGCCAGCTTACAGAGAGTAAAAACGATTACGATCGAGAGAGCCAGTCGTCCTTGGCGGGGGAACGCTCTTTCTCTATCTCTTTTTCTCTCTCTCTCTCTCTCTCTTGCTCGCGAGAACCGTTGGCGTAGAGCAACCAAAGTGCGAAGCGCTTCTCGCAAGTCCAAAGAAGTACTACTCGATTGCTCACACACACATACACATACACAGATACATACAGACGGGAGAGGCTGTACGGAGTTCTATACGCGCGCAGAGGGCTTTCGCAACGTACGATCGCGTGCCTCTAGCCTGTCGCAACCATGAGACTGAAGACTTGTACACACATACAGATATATACCTTCACACATATATATATATATATATAATACGCGTTCCTGCACGTATCGTTATAGATTTTTCTTGGGCGACGCATCAATCGCAAGTTCCGCTCGCACCTCCCCATGAGGGACAGATCCGCGATGTTGCGTGACGAGACACCTGCGCATACCGCCGCCACGCGCGTCTGCCTTTTTCTGGCCACGTCGCGTTTTAAAGGACGAGGCGAGATATATGTATATATATGTTCGCGGACGGCAATTATTTTACAAGGTACACATCACGCACTCGACTGCGGGTATAATTATCGCGCGTTTTACCGCCGCGACGATTTATAATGCCTAATTGGCCGTAATAACTTGCATGTTGGTTTTGTGAGCGACTAGACTTCAGCCGTTGGATATGTGCGGTCGATGCGATGCCGCGAGATTGGCATTGGTTTTTTAAACGCTCGATATACTTTGGGACTAATTCGTGTTATTAAAGTGGAAGTATAGAAGTGGATCTTGTCGCGCGAATGCGGTGCGTTGACGTATACATATAGGGTGATTAAAGCTGTTGGGGGAAGGACTTTTGTTGTTGTGGCTTGCGCGCGATATGGCGCACGCAGACGTATTCGGGGAATCCCCCGTTATTATATAGGTAGTAAGACAAAGAGATGTGCATTCTCGTATATACTCTCTTTCTCAAGGATCTGTGATTTATTTTATGAAACACGTATAAACGTGTCGCGGTGCACGTTTATACTTGGTGTAATAAATATAGCTCGCCGGCAGAAGAACAATGTTTGCTGCCGCTGCACTTGACGTAAAAATTACTTTTAGGTGACGTTAAGTGGATTTTCAATGATAATAAAGCAATTAACACGTCAATAATTCAGCTGTATAGACATACATCAGGGTATCGTATATATAAGTGCAGTATAGTCGTGTTAGTACCTAACTTTAAAATGATATTATGTTCATTTCGCCTTATTGTCATTGAAATTGCCAGACGACGATTTAACGTTACATTCCTGAGACTCTGTCAACGTGGTTCGAAACAAATTCTATTCACGTGGCACTAAAAATTGTACACGTATATAGAAGACACAATATATATGTATGTATAAAGAAGGGGCCATAAACCAGCCTTTAACTGGAAACGAAAATGATGAAAAAAAAAGCAGGCTAATGCGATCACATGGGTATGTGTACGGGGTCGATAACGGCTGGTCAAACGTGCGTAAGAGGAGAAAGTGCGTGAAGTTGCATTCTCGTATATACGCAGAAGGAGGAGGAGAAGCCGCATGGTGCAGGATTGTTGCAATCGCGTCGCGCGTCAAATAGCAATCCGTTGTATAAACATTCTTCCGAGCGCTCGGTTTTCAATGAAATGCGCCTGCACATTATACTTGCACTATATAGCAAAGTTGTTTTCGGCTATAATGGTAGCGGAGCATATCGTGCTTAGGAACCGAAGTGCACCACTACGGATGGACCGGACTGATGTAATTTGAATTGCTGATTAGCGTTGGTTGGCCGCAAGTCTTTTCTTGTTCTAATCGGTGGATCAGACGCGCGATAGGCATGGATAAGGAACAAGTAGAACACGAGCTTTATTAATTTTCAACCGATGTAAGAAGACTCGTGTATTTGTGTGCATATGTTTAATGGAGAGATTCGGTCGCTTCGCGTATAGTCGATGCTATCAATTACCCGGATTATGGGGTTTCTATGGTGAAAAAACGATAAATTATGTTAGTAGTACAGAGGTATCCGTATATGTACGTGTGTGTATATATATATAATTATTTCTATGGGCGTGAAAATGTATAAACGACGCGTAATGAGTAAATGATATATATCTATTTGACGTGGAGAAATATTTTAATAAACATATAATTGTCCTAGTTTTTTTCTAAATTAAATTCTATACTTTGTGTCATAATGAATGTGTAATTACAAAAGTAAACCAGAGAGTTTGTAAGAAAAATACAAATATTGAATATCATCGAGATTACGGGGCGATTATTATATAGGATTGAAAGAAAAGGCTATTAATATAAATCAACAGATTTTTAGCTGTGAAATGGACACTCGAAGCAACTTGTCCTCACACCCCGTGACTTTGCAAATTCAGAATAAGATACGGTATCTCTTATATATATACATATATGTGATATTCCACAAACCATTGAGTCACTGGAATTCGCTAAACACTAAACACGCAACGCTGATTATAGTCAAGCAGATGGGAATTTTAAATTTGCATACATTCGAAGATGTCATCACTCCGTAAGAAAAAGTTGTCACTTATATCTTACACTTTAAGCTCTAGAGGTATCTTTATGGAACATTTTTCAATGCAAGGTATAATAATCCTTTAATAATTACACATGAAGAATATTCTTTTTTAATAAAAATAATGTTTAATAAAAATATATGATTTATGAATAATTGATAACTTATATAAAATATGTGGAATGGCAATAATGGAAGAATTAAAAAATTTAATTAACAAAGGATAAATTTTAATAAATATAAAGAGAAATACTAAAAAATTTAATATAATACAGTAGCATGAAAATTTTTCAGAGCGCAGCTACACTGATAAGTGATCACGATTGTTGCAACGCTACATACTTTCACATTTATTAATCTTATTTCAAAACAAGAGGATTAGTATGCACCTATATAATTAAGCGTTATTAAGTTAGTAAGTTCAATTTAATTTGTAGGTTAATATAGGGGGATTTCGGAGCAAGATAAAGTAACTAGTAATTGAATAAACTGTTTACATACATATATTACTCTCAAAGGCTCATCATCATTATTTTTCATAATCAAGATCATCGGAAACTTAAACAGTATAGCTTACACTGAAAGCACATCCCATAAAAAATAAATTGCAAGGCCATGTTGCTGAGATGCAAAACACTGATACAATCTTCCACTGATTACAACAATAATTTTACATATACCCAACTAATATAATCTACAAAAAACAATTTTTTCCTCATCAACAGTAATTTTTAATCGAATCGAACGCAGCCTACAGTCTGAAAATAATTATCATATAAACTTTGTTGAAAAAAAACAATAAAATTTAACTTTATATACCAGCCGGTGAAAGTTCGCGAGGATCGAGAACGACGCGTTGTTAATAATAAATATACGAGCTTTTTTTTTCTCCCCGCATATACACGAAGCCTCAATACGTCTCTGTAAACAATTCTGTCACTTTCTTACGTTTAATATATACTTCTTACTACTACAGCGCGCTGCAAAAACTCGTCGGCATATCACTTACACATACACACACACATACGTATATATATCCAAGAAAGTTGAAATTTAAAATAGAATCTCGACTTGATGAAAGAGATTTCAAACCAGTTGTAAATCAGCGCGTTCGCATTGAAAGCATCGCATCTGTATATAATAAAATCACCGCGACGACGAGAGCCTGCATACAACCGAGAAATTACTTCAGCCAGACGATAAGGAAAAGGGATGCAAAAGGACCACACCATCGTCCCCCTCGCTAAAGTCACCTGTACACATGCGCTTTTTAACACGCGCATGCTCTGTTGTATACCTTTTGTTTGTTATAAGCAATACGAACAAGGAAAATGATATATAATACGCGCAGTGGGTATATATTTTTGTTTCACCCAACGGCAACGACGACGACGGCGGCGGCGGCGACGGCGGCGTGAGAGCGACCTTGATTCACGCTTGGTCTGCTCTCGCGCGCGCGAGGATTCGCAGCATCCGTTTATCGGGGAAGGGGTCTGCCGCAGCAGCGCGCGGATTGGAAATGTGGGTCGCGCGCCGTCTCGCGCAGGTAGATATGACCATAGCACGCGCGAGCTCGTGATAGTCCCGCGAACGAAAGGAGAAAGTGTATTTTCCCTCTCATTGTCAGTCACTGCCGCCGGCCGTTTGTATGTGTACACATATATATATGTGTGCCGGTATACACGGAGAATCTGCGCGGGATGATGCCGTGGTTGCGAGGCTTGCGGATGTATGTGAATAAGAGAAGCATAAGTACGCGAGAGAATAAGAGTAAAGAGGGTGTAAGGTGATTATTACGTCCAGGTGGTGCAGCAGTGTATAATGGAGCGAGTTCCGAGCTGCGGGAGAATTATCATTGTGAGGAGATTAGGGATTTTTGTAGACGGAGTAATGCCGTGTGGTTAATGGCGTACGTATTATAGTTTGCAGACTGCGGTACGCGGATGGTCATGGATGCCTTCTTGATATTACTTTTTGCTTTTTTACCAGTTACAAGTGTGCACTTAATTATTGTATATGTACGTATGTTTGCAGGTATAAGGATAGTTGTTTATTGCGTGATGAGATGTATTGAGGGTCGAAGAATTGTATTGCTCTTTTTATATTAATAATATTGTTTATTTAGAAATGTTTTCCTTGTTCCTTTGAAATAGTTTATAAAAAAATTTGAATTAAATCAGATTGTCAAACTATTATTCTTTGAACTGCCCTGGTAAAAAATTAACCATTTTCGTTGGTTAACATGTTAATCAAATGGAAACATTTTCGACCAAAATAAAATTTCAAACATTATTGAAAGTATCGAAAATTATAATCACGTGTTAAAATATTGAAAATGGAATGTGATTTTATGAACAATAATTAAATATTTACCTTTAACAATAAAATAATCATAGCGTGTCGATTTTAACTCCAAAATTGACCAATAATTAGCCAACGCATCGTTAACGATTCTATCAGGGTGTAAGCTGGCATACGACCTATCTTTTCAATTGTTACCAATGATGAGATGAATAATTAAAACATGAATCACGAATAAGCATATAAGGTATACGTAGAAAGAATAACAAGTTGATTTCAAATCGAAAATTTCGCCGTTCTTTTTTAAAAATTCAAGCCTCTTATAAGAGTTAACGTAGAACTTTTACCACAGAAATTTCCCCTCCGTGCAATTGCCGCAAGTCGGCATCCCACCCCCCAACCTATGCTTACATGCATATATATACACACACACACACACACATACGGGTACGCGTGAGTTCCCGTACAGCCTTATCAGGCGGGTGGGCACGCGACTTCCACAATTGGAGCATCGACCTCTGAGAAATATAATACGAGAAATCCGAGCGCGCTTGCACCGACCGCCAGATCGAAACAGAGAGAGAGAGAGAGAGAGAGCCGTCATTGCAGCGAGGAAAAGCGGGAAAACGCTGCTGCTTTATGCTATACGTGCGTGCGTCCGTGAGAAGGTCAACGTTCTACGCTATATAATATACGCGTATGCATATATATAGGACGCAGATCGAGAATTTTTTCTTTTTTCGCGATACATCAACGACGACACCGTTTCTTCGTCTTTTTTTTCTCAAGAATTGTGTGCAAATGACCGGTGCCTATACAGACCTATTACGATCATTACGCGACCGTTACGTTATATAGGTGTCGGCAGCCGCGCCGTTTTTTTTCTCTATTATATAAAAAAATGTGCGTTTAATATTATAGGAGAAGATGCAATACTATGCGCGCGCGCGTATGGATTGTGCAAAAAAAAAAGAAAAAATGATGCAGAATTACCGGGCGGATTATTACGACACTCGATGTACGTCTATATGTAGGTGCGTGTATGTGCGCGCGTAGCTCGCTCGCTCGCTTTATTTTCTGCATGTATAATAGTATAAAAAGTAATATCGCTCGGCTGTTCTATAACAGATAATACCACCGACTGGATTATACGCGCGAGAGAGTTTATTATGTTATACTATAGTGTATGATTCGAATGAAATTCTCTTTCTCTCTTTCGTGCGCGCATGGCATAAATTGGAAGTTGCAAAAGAACGTACCGAAACATCCTTGAAAAGCCTTTTTTTCGTCGTATCGTCGTTATTGCATATAGATATACACGCAGAAACATTTGTTTAATTACAGTTGACTCATCGTCACATCGATATGATTCCCTTTGGTGTAAGGGTGATTTCGTCAGTTTTTCCATGATGTAGCTTATTATGCTGAACAACGCAGCAACGGTCAAGAGCAGTAGCAGTATAGAGTGCCCGGCCCACACGCGGCGCGCCTATAGGTATAAAACCTGCCGGCTCGCAGCGCGGTAAACACATTTTATAAATAAAGCGCGAGAAAAGCCGAATGTTAAGAACAACTTTCACTTGTTTAGCTTCCATCGAACGCTTGTGCTGTTACATATATACATATATACACACGCGCGCGCGCGCACCTGTGCTATGGGCATGACGGCAAAAATCACTTGCGCTTGCTCCTATAAAGCAGCATCAGCACGTAAACAACAACACCTTGCATGTGTACACATATATTATATGATATGCATTTTCGAAAGGTTTATGGAGGTCCCATTATAACTAAGTCTCTCTCTCTCTCTCTCTCTCTCTCTCTCTCTCTCTCTCTCTCTCTCTCTCTCTAGGTTCACGTGACCTACGCAATAAGTCAAGGTAAGCAAGCGAGCGCGTGCGTTAGTTTGAGAAAGCATCGATCTTCGGGGCGCATAATAGTCCAAACAAAGTGTGCGCGTACACGCTGATGTACTGCAACCACGGCAGCGCGAGCAGGATACATGATTAATGAAGATTTCCACGCGAGCCTTTGATAATAAAGCGCGCGTACCGCCCATTAGCTCTGCGTTCTTGCAATGCTAACTGCCTCGGGCACCGTTATTATTTTATTGTATAGTGCTATACATGTGTATTAGATGCTCGAAGTATATGCGTTTATATGTACAATTCTATCGACAGTTTCCCCTAACTCGAAGGTAAAAAACTACGAATAGTAACAATTTTTTTGTTGTATCATAGATTATATAGAATAGACGAAAGTTGAGAAGTCAAGGAAACTGCCTTGTGAGCCTGTTTTGACAAATCAATTTTTTTAAGGAAATTAAACATGAGGAAAGAGTCACGATAAGTATAGTCACCGATCATTAACCAATATTAAAATCCCAAAAATGCCAACAAATTTTCTCCAAAAAAGATTTGAACGTATGATGTATAAAAAGGGAACAATCCTGTGTAAAATTGAAAGTTGCGAAAAATGAAAAAATCGCTCATTTTTTAGAAGGTTAGGATCGTATATTGGTTAATCATTGTAATGACTACATTTTTCATCCATTTTTTCCGTACTGAATTTCCAAAAGAAAAACTTTCCTAGATTACGAAATATTTTCCATAAGATCGTTTTCCTAGATTACAAAGTATTTTCGAGGATACTGAAATGACGCATTACGCGCGTTAAACAATTTACACAATTTATACATTTCGTGGCCTTTGTATTATAAAGCGGATCATAACCGTCAGTGTTTTTTTTTCTCAACAAATAGACTTGACGCATATATACACACATACGACGAATTAACCGCACAGTTTATCTCGGCCGGAACATCAGAACATTCGTTATTAAAAACATAAGGACGCGCGAGTATATCCTTGATAATGCTACGTCAAAGCGCGCGCTGCGAGTTACCCACGTGGCTGCGAAATTATTATAGCGAACAATCCGCTTCCTTTTTATGTAATTTCAATACAATGTTTATCCTCGCGCGGCATCGCGGCGACCTTAACTCTTATACACGACGTGTAATGTAAGGTACAGTCGCTACTATATAAGCACATTATTCAATATAACTATATACATTTATATATCGAACCTCACACGCAGATAAGAGTATGCCTCTTCTATCCCACCAGAAAATCATAAATTTACGACCCTCGCGTCTCATTCGGATAATTGCCTTGTGTACACGCCTTGTGCGGTCAACTTCAAACGTTTATATATATATTTGAAAAGCACTTGAATAATTCATGCTCGGGCGACGAGATCGTTGCCCTTTATGTATTCCCCAAACTCGTTTTTCCAGCGGTTATGTATATGTAGATACTCGCGCGCTAAATAAGCAATAGACGAATTTTAGAAAAGCGCACGAAGGCCTATGAGAGAAAAAAAAACATTTCAATGCTTGAGTTCTACAGGCTATTGTGTACGATTTTAACACTACATAAACGCGCTCTTAAATCAGATATATATATGTGTGTGTGTGTATGTGTATACCTTCACTTCGCACCGAAACAAATACGGCGCACTTTCGCAGTACACACACATACGTATATACATACACAACAAGGAGTTAAATCTCAATCCTTCCAACATACAAACTTCACTCTCCCAATTAACCGGCGACCTCCTCGACCGCGAAAGCGCACCGTCATGTATATATACATACCCAAAATTTCGCATACACCTCAGTATACCGGCTCCTCTCTCATAAGCTTATAATTCGCCATGTAAACATATAATCGTATATGAACCGACAGGTTCGTACGTACATACATAAAGCTCTACATAGTTTAGTCCTCGCACGAATACCTACATATGTATACACCATCACGAAGCCCGAAGCGCTGCTGCGTTGCACTTTCCCGCGAGAGTACGCGGCTACTCTCGCATCGCGCAGGCTGTCTGTACAGGTATAGCCAGCGGCGCGCATCGGCGCCCGCGCGCGCACGTGCCAACGATCGAGAAAGTGCGTTTCCATGTTCCTCACTTGCTCGCTCGCTCGCGTATATATGTATACATGTACACACCCGTGTGCATTTTCAAGACCGCGATGAAGAAAAAAAAACCCTCGTATAAGCCGGCAGATGTATACGAGTGTGTGTGTGTGTGTGATGTACCGCAGCGCTCCGATGCACCAGCTGATGGCGGCTTTTGTCGCCGCGATCGGGCGGTATGGGACAGTATAACAGAGAGAGAAAGAGAGGCGCACGCGTGTGTGTCGCCGAGTATAGGTGTATTACGAAAATCGGAGAAAACTTTCTCTCCGCTTGCTCAGTATATGGTGAGCGGCTTTCATGGGTGTAATTGTGTGCAGCATGGGTAGGGAGGATATATGTATATGTGTCTGTGTTTGATTACGTCTATACACGGGAGGTGAGACACACACGACCTCGATATATAGTAGCTCGATCGGTGATTTAGGCCGGAAGAAGGGCGCGTCTAGGAATCGACGTCTATTTAATGATATGGAACTGTGGACTCGCGCGTCGTATGTATATATGGTCTTATGTATACGCCCCATTTACCGTTCGAAAACGTGATTTCAGGCACGCGCGGGCGGCCGATGCATTCTTTATACTACGATGAAATCCAGGAAGTTTTAAAACCGATATAATCGACACGACTAATAAAAAGAACAATTAATATTTTGTTCTATATAGTTATACAGCAGAAATAGGCTACCCGGCGCTGTTTATTATATCTATATGCATTTACATAGATGCATCTTCGAAATCTCCTAACAGAACCCACATCGACTTGCGATTTCGCGACTACGTAAATCATCGCCACACAGCCGATGCGCTGTCTATAAGAAAATATGCCGTCGTGAATCCGAGAGAGAAAGTAATTACTCAAACTCGCGCGCGTTGTGTATATGCGTACATGTACATATATACACACACAATTCGGCGAGCGCAGAAAGTCCGCTGCTCAACAGGTGCGCCATGCGTATATGTGTACGTATATATGTGCCTCGAAACGCGATCGTGGAATTTCACGCAGTATCGAGTCGGGGGGGGGGGGGGGGGGGGGGGGGGGGGGGGGGGGGGGGGGGGGGGGGGGGGGGGG
>JAWWEQ010000045.1:32130652-32166003 GCA_035583055.1 Torymus tubicola | reverse complement strand
GTGGAATTTCACGCCGTATAGAGTCGCCCCCCCCCCCCCCCCACCGACGTTGTACCCCGCGTGTCGCGCTCTCCGAAAGAGAAAGAATCTCCTTGAACGTGACCCATTTCTCCGCACCGCGCCGGCAGCGCAGAGCCGTATACCGCACAGCTCGGCCATCAGCCGGTATATGAGTAAGTACGCTATAAGCTGAGAAAGAGAGAGATGCGCATCGTTTCTTCAATTTTGAAAGATTCGTCGGTCGGCGCTCACGCGCGAGTGTGTATGTACATAAGTATAACGAAAGCGTAACTGTTTTATGAATTAGGTTTCGTTTTTTAGTATATTTTTTTTTAAGTTGATTTGTAGAAATTTTGGGAGTGTAAAGCGTAACGTAGAGGATTCATAATGGGTGGTCAATGGAAAGTGAATTTGTTTACGTGGTGTTTATACTAATTGGCCTAGGAAGAAATTTATTAAGAGAAAATAGTTGTAGGCATGGTTTTCAACGAATATGTATATATACGAAATTTATAGTACTTGTACGTAGAACTTTATTAAATTTAAAATGCACCGTTAACTTTGACGGGAAGACAAAAATTTATAAGGTTGCACTTTCTATGTAAGTAATAGTATTACAGGTTGAATAAAATTATAGAATTGGAAACGTACGACTTAGTATAAGCATCAGACATATATTAGCCACTTTCAAATCGGACTAATTTTATTTTAATTCTACACCTAAATGTTATGACGTCTATCTGTTTCATACGTAAATTTTAGTTATTGATGCAAATTTTGTTTCATAAGCATGCAAACTTGTGCGACAAAAATAATAAAACAGTATTAATCTTAATTAGATTTCTCAACGCTTAAAGGATAATTTATCTCTTGCGGTTCATTAATCATCGCTACCATAAATACAATTTGTTTAACTGCATGGCTTTGAATGATTACACAATCTTGAAGTAGCCGTCATTTATAATTAAAACTATTAGCAACAAACGTTACAATACATTTTACTTATTTTATATTAACGCGATAAAAGATTCAAAAGAACAATGATAAAATTAATCATTATTTTTATTATTACTAATCAAAATTAACTATAATTTTCCCAGCTGTTAAAACAAACAATGTCATCATTAAGAAACATTGAGTAAATTCTTGCTGGGTTTGCATAATTGTATAGAATATTATTAAAACTAAATTATACCCCATAATTGTCGATTAAAACTCGATAGATAAATACTTTAAAATTTTGATTGTATATTATAGATATACGAGATAATAACTATTTTGGGTCACGTGCGGTTTTTTTATGTTTGCTAGCATTTTGATTGATTTAATCTAATAACAACAATTCAAATTACCATATATATGAAATAGTCAAGTATTTCCCATAGAGAATAAATCTAATCAAGATTAATGCTCAATACTAATCTGCGTGATGTAAATTAAATGATTACCAAAACAGGGTCTTTATTCAAATGAAGATGTCCCATTCATCAGGGAACGGGCATTAAACAGTCTAAATTATCTGAAAATCAGTCGCCGCAATTAAAATCCATGAGTTTCCGATAACTTGAAATGATCTTACAAAAATGAGTGAACCACACTTTATTCGTATTTTGAGTATTTCATCTATTAACACATTTTTACGTTGAACATATCTGACTGTTTTTCATTCCGACCACTATACTAGTTCTTCGAACATTAAACGTTAAAATTTCAACAACTCCGTTGACACTGACAATGTATCACGTCACGTCTACTAACACCACTAGTTTTCACGCGATCTACACACTTCTGTAATATGTTCGTAATGATTCTCTTCGAGCATAAACACTTGTCGCATGCAAATGTAAACATTAGCGTACAGATCCTCATAAGAATTAAAATCACCAGATTCCGCGAACTTGTAAAAAAAAACTTTTCTTAGTTAAACGTACAATCTTACCCCTGACGACTAAGAACCGAGTAAGCTAACAGATTACATCTATATACTCACTGCGAAGCGCGCGAATATATATAGGTCTGACGAATCGCCGATGTAGCTACTGAAAAGCCAGCGCGCTCGTGCATATATATACATATACTTATATGCATGATACGGGTATCGCTCCTACGAGAAACCAATCAACCGCGCGACGCATCTCAAATCCTTTTCCTGCGGACGTTTTATACTCGCGGAATCTCCGCGGAAGGACCTTGACGTATTTCGGTTTCGCCGCGCGATTACGTGACTTTCTCGCTGTGTACTGCGAGCGAGACGAACGATGGCGGAAGTTTATGGTTATTTCCAAGGTAATGAGTGGAGCATCTTTTTCTTCTTCTGTCATTGTTGCGGAAAAAAAAGTTTTTTTTGTACGTGCATTTGCGAATAGTTGTGGATGAATTGTACAATATATCACCGTAGGTGACCATCCGATAGATGTATTCGTGCGTACGTCCTTTGGGTTTATTTATTTATTTCTCGCATGTACGAACGCGCATGGTAAGTAAGTCGGAGGTAGTTTGATCATAAGGTATAATTGTTACGATTTATTCTATAAGAGTATATACTGATGTATAATAATGCGCTGTGAGGGTATTTTGACAATGTAATCAGGAGGTTCCTCAGACTTCTATGCATGTTTAAGCGAAACGGTTAAAAAAAGACTATTATACATTCAAATAACAAATTTATATACAGAGAAAAAAAATGGTCTCTCTATATTCACTTGACCCCTTTGTAGTTTACGTATGGAAGAGTTCATGCCTGCAGTTGCGCCAAAGCATGACTCTTAGGCATTATGCGCGCGGATTTAAAAAGAACCGATCTTTTGAGTACCGCAGTTATATACATTATCGCAGTTGACAAATAAAACATAACACATCTGCACAAACTGTTTGGATTTTGAAAAAAATGCAATAAAGAAAGAAATTGATTATCTGTGCAATAAGCGACTGAATGAAGTGTGCACGCTTAAATAACGCACGAAACCGAGGAATCGCAGGAATATTCAAATTAAAGAACAGCATTATTTTGTTTATACAGAAAAATTATTCACCTGGGTGTTTTTATTTTTCATATTTTATGATATTTGTCCTCGATCGTTGATGTCACAAGTGTGCTCCACATTTAACTCCAGGCAGTTCGGGTTAAGCAATTTAAAAAATCGATGTTCAAGATTTTTTCAAGCAAACTTTGATAAAAGTGAAGAAAAAATTATATATTTGGCTTCTGTAAAGCAAAAACGAGAATAATAAATGTTGCTCATCCGTAAAAAACGAGGCTAAGGATAAAAAATTTGAATGCAAAAGGCGAGCTTTACGCGACTACATATATGTACAATCAACGTTCGTTCGTTTCTTTTTTCTTTCTTCACGAAAATTCATAGATTTTTTTAGAGGTGCGGCTCATAAAAGAACAGTAAAAAGAAAAGGAGCTGACAACAGGTTAAAATTTTGTAAATCCAACTCTCGCCACTACTACATAGCATCGTCGTCGTCGTTGCCCCAAGGCCCGTCGAACGACGCGAAACGCTGCGGCAAGTATATGTAGTATATATATATATATACACACATACATATATCCATAGAAATTCGACGGTCCGTAGCCGCAAAGTCAAATTACTTCGTTTAAAGACAATAATAAAGCCCCTGTTCTCTTTGACCATTGCTGTCGAAGTTGTCAAAGATCCATCAACACTACGCGCACGCACGCGTCTCGCTCATTTACATGGCGATATAGCCACCGCGCGTGTACACATACCGCGTGCGGGGATCTATTGCGACATTTGCGCGTTCTTTCTTTCTTCTTTTTTTTTTAAGTGCGCAGCACTCACGAAGGAGGGAGAGAAAGAGAGAATACGCAATAAACTAACCGTGTTTCAGGGGTCCGATTATCTTACGGGCGCCTCCCGAATACACGGAAAAGCTCGTCTGTATTACGTATATACCGTACTGTATATAAGTACAGACATAGTACATAACGAATTTCACAGAGATATAATAGCAAATCCGTTGCGTACTTGTACGTATAGGTATAGGTATCGAGTATATACGCGCGAGCCTGTGTTCATCGTCGCGCGCATCTCTTGATTTGTATTCGGTATAGTCGCGCGGAAGAGGACGAGGCGAGACGCACGCGCGCACAACGATGCTCTCAAGGTCGTCGTCGGTATATATAGCACCGCAACAACGACGACGACGACGATATGCTTCATGGTGTCACATATAAGTGATGAGCAAGGTGCGCTTTGAATTTTTTTTTCTTTTGCGCTCGTTCGCTCGTCTATATGTATATATACACTTAGCGTGTATATACCTATTCGTATATATATTATACTATTGGTGTACCTATACTTCTTCCTCTTTCACGCAAGAGTAGACGTCAGAAGCCTCGAAGCCCCATTCAATTGTCAGGATAGACGAGCGATTACGCGAGCGAGCGCGGGGCCTGCGAGAACTCTTTTTTTTCTTTTTCGTACGTCTTTCCATTTGCGCGGCTTACACGAGTGTAACACACTGGAATGCAGATTTCGGCATTTGTATGTATATCTCTCGACACCGTTGTGTGACGTGTGGTGCACTGATGGTATAGTGCGTCTATATTGTAAATTGACGCGTTTCTTGATATCACATTGATAATTTATATATTCCCAATGTTCATGATTGTTATTATACTTTAAGAACCGCGTAATAATAGACTAAATTTAAGTATAAAATAACTTTTTTTTTCTTAACTTTGGTACAATCATATTCATGTAAATCCCAAGCCCGATACTAAAAAGCATTACATTATACTTATTGCAAAACATCTTCATTCTTTCATTACACGCGTGTGCCAGATTATCTAATTAAATAAATCAATCACGAACACTCGCATAAAAAGAAAAAAAAAGGAAGGTAAGATGTAAATAACAGTAGTATATGAAGCCAGTAGAACACGGGTATACACAATGATTTTCCCATGTAATGCAAGACAAAACACGATAAAGCCGTGCGCACGTTCTCCGCTAAGGCAGAATTCGATACAGCCGGTAGACTCGTGCGATTGATAAAAACCCTACTATAGTATCTTAGCTCACGTATAGTCATGTACAATCTTGCACTGCGTCACGACCATCTACCGCTTGGATCTTCTACTAAGTGCAGCGAATTTCGCCATGAAGATTCGCTACGTTGTATAAAAGGCACATCTATATAACTAATAGCATCGCTGCTCGGTGAACAATCGCAGCTAACATATATATCCATTCCTCCCGTGGAGGTATAGACCTCCGTGCGCACGTGTATCGGGTATCTCTCTTTCTCTTCTCTCACTCTTACATCTATTACATATATATATATATATATATGTAGGTGTGCGTCAGTTCGTCCGTATCGGTTGTACACATAGTATATAGCAAGCTCGCGGGAACACGTGTGGAGATTGCGCAACCAAATTACGGCTGCTGCTGCTGCTGCTGCGGGAATGGTCAACGACCGGGACCATTCGTATAGTGATATATACGCTACACCATGTCGTGTGTACGCGCGTGTGACTCGTTCGCGATGGACTTTGGAATCTCCGATTGTATAAATATAGCTATAGCTAGCCGACGAGCGAGTGGGACGCGACACGAAAATTCTCGTGGAAAAAAGGAGGCGACGTTGTTCTTTCCATCGTATAAGGCGAAATTCGAGTTTCAACGCGGCCGTCAAGTTTCGTTTGGACGGATTTTTATTGCCGAGCGTGTATAGTAAGTATGCGTATAAGGCTACGCTGAGTAATGATGTCCGTCCGGATAGATTCTATAATTTGGAACTGTTTGATGGTGTCTATATATATATACACATTATAAATTGCTGAATCGATGTGCGATATCATTTTTATGCAATCTTATAGACAATTTTTTTTCATTTCTTTGTTCGTGGGAATCATGATATATGGGCGATTGTTAGTGCATGGATGAATATTGCGGAAAAATGGAAATGCTTAAGTTTACGATCGTATAATTTATATATGCAATGAAAATAAAGATTACATTATATTTTATAATACTCGTGTAAATCATATTAAAGATAGTTAACAATTTAGAAAGTGGATTTCATTTACATAACAGAAGTAATTAAACTAAACGAAAGTAATAAAATAAACAATAAATCTAAATGCCCATTACAATAAAAAAAAAAAAAAATACCGATAACACTGTGTATAGATCTTATACAGTAAACATAATTTTGAGGACAATTTCGAGGAATGAATATAGATTATGCGCAAATGATTTGCAAATTCTTGGGACATTGATCGAGTCTGAAAATAATAGCGTAACAAGGTTATAATTAAGATTATTGCAAAATTCGTGTTGATCGCTGGGCTCTGTCGTAACCTTTCATTAAGTAATGCGCAGCTAATCGATCATAATCGATCGGAATTTCATCGAGTGGGCTTTTAAAACTTGGGGCTTTGCATCGTCCCATAAGCAATACTCATGCATCTATATCGGTATATATATAATACGCAAGAATAATTATACCTGCACGTGTATATATACGCGCACGGCTGTTATAGAATACCACACATTACTACAAAATACACTTTTCATCATAAAGTTTAATATTTAGTGTACGATAGTTGCGGTCGGCTCAAATAGGCCGATATCGAAAGGAAATTAATAACAAATCTTACGTAAACGTATATATCGCAAATATTGCAATTCATATACAATACCGTATCAAATGATCGTGTATAATATAAGAAAAGCAAGTACACTACAACAGCACCAGTAAACGATAGCGATGGCCGAACAAAAGCCAAGAACGAGCGTAGGATAAAAAAATTTTCTTTTCGTTATTCGCTCTTTTCGTAAGCGCAGAAGCGCGCACTACTGTATATACTGATGGCGGCAGTTGGAGAGTTTCTCCGGAGACGATCAATTTATCGAGTTAACGTGCGAAACGTTGAAAGGAGCGCGAGCATTCAAGACCGTGGCGCACGCGCGCGCTCGCGCTTGCGGATCCTCCGCGCGATAATTACACTGCGCGATTGAGTAAGAGGAGAGGAGGATTCACACTTAAATGTCGTAGTATAAACGAAGGCCGAAAGCTTACGTTCTTTTAGAGAGTGAGTGAGTGAGTGAGCGAGTGAGTCTGCGCGTATGGGAGACGCCTCGTCGTCCGTTTCTCGCACTTTGTTTAAACAATAATTGCCGCTGAAACTTGGCCTCGTGCGGAATAGACGTTCAAATATAATTACGTGGACGCGCGTGTGTGTGTATATATACATACACACGTATACACTTCGACATATTACTGAGGTGGTTTTCGTCAGGAAAGAGAGAGAGAGGGAGAGAGAAGAAGAGATGTATGCGGCGGCTGCTGAACGCGGCGATGAAAACAAATCGGTCCATTTGCGGTCATTATGCCCCGAAGAGATAAATCGTAATTATATGAAAAATCGAAATTTCACCGGCGCGAAAGTCTGAACGAGCTACAGCAGCGCCGAGTACGTCTGGTACGCAGCAGCAGGAGCAACAGCAACAAGTTCGAAGATAAAAATGAAAGTATGCAATTATTTGCACAATCACTTCAGAGCATCTTGTAGCTCAGCCGGCGCGTATATCTATATCTATATATATAACGGGCCTTCATCGATCGTGATTCACGTATACAAGCAAGTCCATACGGTCTGTTGTTTTAAGGTTCATTTTGTTCCGAAAGTAAATTAGAACAGTGTTTTGTGAATTGTTGGATTTGACGTGATTCCATTTTGTAGGGGGACTGGAGGAAAAAAATAATGATATCGCACTCTCACTTGGCATCGGATCATAGAGAAGTTAATATTGCGTTAGGTCGTTTATTTTAATAAAACTATCATCAGTGCGAATAAAAAGATTACAGCTGGCTAGCGTAGTACACTGAGAGTATATACACTACATCATCCGAGGCAATGACATTGAATGTAAATTAAACGTGAAGCACTAAAGTTCGTTACTTTCTACGAGAGTTCATTGACCCTTTTTTGCTAAATTTTTATATAAACGTGTAGCTGAAAAAACATCCTTGTTGTCGATAATATTACGATTTTACAGCTGATCGAAAACACCTGAGACAATGTTTATCAGCGAAATAATTGTTTTGTGGTTACCCTGTTTATAATAATACGTTAAAAAAATAATATTAGTTTTGACTTGAGGATAAACACATTACGCTATATTAAGTATATAAAGAAATTGTTCAGCAGAGCAAGAAACTCGTGAGTACACACAATGAGTAATTGAAATCTAAAATAGAAGTATATGCGGATAAACGTGTAATATATGCGAACCAAGTTCTAACGCGCGATAAATCAGAGGCCACTTGAGTGTATGAGATATTACTATTTACGAGGAACGAGGCGCATCAAGTGATTTTTTTATCACTATGGAGAAAGTGATTCCCGTCTGGAATCCTTCTAATGGAACAAACTTTTCCAATATACCAAATAAATACACACAGCATCGATTCCAGGCCGACCTTTCGAGAACACCGCCGCAGTTCAGTTAACTCCCGTCAACGTCTTAAATCATCTTCGAACGTATATATACGTTGCGCGTGTCACGAAGTTACTATACGAGCCTCTGAGAGTAGATAATGAATTATGCGTTGCATTATCGTCAGGGATATAGTCTTTGCACAATCGTGTAAAATATTGTTAGCTTATTATTTACACCGATCTGCGTACGCTATGTACATAAATAATTCTAGTTCATGGGGATAAATAGAGACAGAAAGAGCTTTAGAACAAAATTAAGTAAAAGAAATGCGACCACATGAAAACATTGACCGAATTTCGTAAATTTCAAATATAGGTATACATATCCACCGAGGATATATGTATAAGCGAAGGAATTTAAATTCAAAGGGGAAGGTATGAAATGAATGTTTACTTTATGCGTAACGAGCAAAAGTAAAACCTGTCTCGCGAGGTGGCATCGTACTCTTGAGCGCAGAAAAAAAAATAACACCGTAATGCAACCTTTCTCCTTGACACACTCCGTCACAAATCGTCAGTCTACAAATGATTAAAAGTATGCGAGCATAGACCTACATAGTAGATATATACCGATACGCCTAACGTATTTTCGCTTCTCGGTAATGTTTCCGAGCTGTAAACGACGCTATACAACCACATCGTATTATTAAAATACATACTGTGTATTTAAATCATTTTCTATATCTAACCGTAAATTCTACTCTAATAATACAAGCAACTTACCCGCGTTTCAGTTTAACGTGGAAATTACCGAACGTGCGGGCGGTCTCGGAAGTTTTATATGTACTCGACACCTGGAACAGCACGAGCCTTAATCGAACTTGTCGGGTATGCACATAAAGTATCTAAATATACCCTTAAAATTTATTCCTAAGATGGTATGTGCTGCTCTCACAACGCAGCGATTATGAAATTTAATGGACGAGACAACGACGACGGCAGTGGCGATTCGATTTTATGTAAATAGAGACGCGCGCGCGCGCGACGTCGCTGCCTGTGTGACGCTCAGCCGAGTGGCCCCTGCGGGCAATTTGTTGCGTTAATAATTGCATTGTCAAAGTATTCATGCGCATTCCCGCGCGTACGCAGAGCCGCTTGCTCGCTCGCTCGCGCGCCCCATTCAAACGAGGTTCGACCGCGAGCTTTGCTTCGCGATCCATTCATTTACGTCAGGATAGGATACCAAGAATTTTAGCACATCTTCACTTGCTCAACTTCTTTTTCTTTTTCTTTCTTTCTTTGCTACTTTGTCGTTTCGGCTATATACGTAGAGACACACACGGGAGTATGTGTATATGTATAGACGTGTGAAAACGACGTAGTCGCGTCTCGGTTTTGTCAAGAGTCACGCGGGTGTGAGACTGATGCCCTTGAAGCGAAAGGTGCGTACATACACACGCGTATATCATATATATGTATATGTATATATAAGTGGCTGTGCGTGCGGGAGAAGAATCAACAATCGGAAGGTATATATAGGCGTGCGCGAGTCGTTTATGAATTGCTCCGCGCACGCAGCGCTATTATTATATGGGTTTCGATGGATCGACACACGAAGGATTCGAAACGACGCGTTTCGCTTATCGTAATGATTGTTGAAGACCATTGGGTGTGCGTATTATATACTGAGCAAGTTCACGCATTAGTTATAGAAGCTTGTTATAGGAGATTATGTATCTGATAAGAGAGAGAGAGAGGTGTTGCATGAGTCTTTGTTACTTTAGTTCCCACGTAATTTGTGCTACGAGGTGCGTATTTTTAATATTACACGGCATGGTTAGTTTAATAGTTAGTACGAGATGAGTTTATATTATATATATAGGCTAAAGGTGGAATTTTTTCTTGTTTGTACACACGACCGCGGTTAACAAATAAACTGAATTGCGAGAATTTCCACATATATATAAGTAGAGAAAGAGAGAGAGAGAAGTGACGCAATTTGTCACAAAATTATCTTTAAAATGTGTAACTACGACACTTCTTTTGTGTAGGCAGTAGTGAAATAGTATAACATCGCGTCCGGCTTGCGACCAGCTGTTTCGTCCAATTAAACATCCCTCTTTTCTTCCTTCAAAGCCATACGCGTACTACGTCAGTGAAAAAAATTTAATAATACATATTCATTAAGTTATTATAAAAGCTAAGCAGTTCGCGCGTATGAATATGCACGCGCGTGTATTATATTTGTTAAATGTATGGATCTGTTTTAATTTCAGTATTGACAATTTATTTATTATGCTAAATGCACAATGTATCGAGTATATAACAGCGCAAAAATGATATCACTATATATTATTATTACATTAAAAATGCAATATAGGTAAAATATCACACGGCTTTGACATAGATATATACTTGTAATGAAATTCACGTGATAGTTTATACTTATAATCGCAATATTAAAAGACTTCAGCCGCGTATTTAATTGAATACCACAATTTCATGGAAAGAGATGTCGACTACAAGCGAGTATTTTATCATACTGTGCAAGAATGCGCAAACGCAGGCAGTATAGGTACTTTCGGTCGCCACGTGCACATGCACGAGTGTCCTATACCGGGATTAGAGACCAAAAATATCCTTCTATACGTCCGCCAAATTATTCTCTCTATATACAATTTTCTAGGTATATCGGCAGGTGCACACACACACACATACGCGCACGTATCGGATATAAAACGCAGAAAGTTTCGTATAGATGAAGCAACGCCATTAATAAATAATGCATGCAACTTTTACTTTGTTTCCAGTCATAAACTGTTTTTTCCTCGTTGACCCAAACGAGCGCGCGCGCGCGCGCATTGGAAGACCTTGAAAACCACGATGGATGACATACTTTAATTTTCGTAAAGCCTCAACGCTCGCGCACAGCACTCTCTCTATATATTATATACATATACTTTCAACATGCACTAGAAAAGGCTATACAACATGCAGTAGCAATATACATTATACGTACGTTCGACATTCATCCCGAAATACTGTACTGCATGCATATATATATACATATACACAGCTATGTGTGCAGAGAAAAATGCTTAGCAGGGACCGAAGGCGGGAAAAATGAATTGGAAGTGGACTTTGCGAAAGTGGCTTCTCGGCATGAGCACGCGATTTTGAAATCTCGCCTTAAGGAAGTAGCCTCGCCCACTTACTCAAGTCGCCCGCGCGAGAGAGTGAGAAACCCCCTTCTAGATTACGAGCTCTATCTCTCTCTCTCTCTCTCTTTCGCGCTCGCGAGTGTAAGCAAGCGAACGCTAATCGATGCTACAGGTATTTCGTCGTTACGTCAGGTGTTCTTTCTCTCTTTCTCCTTGTTACATGCAAATGCCAAAGTCCCGTGCGGTTCCGTGAGAGAGAGAAAGAGAGAGAGATTTACCCGAAAAGAAGAGATATATATACACACGTGCGAAAGAGACAGTATATAGGAGAGTGCCACAGTGCTATATACCACCGCGCGAGAGCTTGGGAAATATCCTCGCGGCAGTAGCAGTTACCTATAGACGAACGCTGCTGTGGCCGCGCTATATAGTGGACGAGTCTTGAGAAATATACGGGAGGAGAGGCAAAAAAAGTGGGACTGACTAGCCACTAGTAGCAGCTTTACGGGCACGTGCAGTATTAGCAGAGGAGAGAGAAGCCAAACACCATACACACAGAGACACTTGGAAAACTTTTCTCCAATCTTCACTTCCTTCCACATTTCACGGTTCACATAAGAAAGTGCATCAGCGCTCGATGTAAACGAGCTTCACCAATCAAATTAAGCGCAATATAATATCGCATAGCGTGAATCACGCGATTGGGATGCGCATCGCGGGAGGGAAAATCTGTCCGAAAACCACGACGCTTCACGCATTAACAATCGAATAAACCATATACCGAACTCGAACGCTAATCACAACGCATTCGCAATTTTCTCGCCGACGCGCGCGACATATAGCTTTTGAATTACAAGCCACGAAGCGCGCGCGCCCGCGGGCGGCTGTCACTCTACGTGTCTGTAATGATAACCGGCTCTCTCGGTACGATATGTAGGTACTCTGTATACAGCAGCACAGGTGCGGCAGTCGTCACCAACGTCGAGCTCGCTTCTTGTTTATTCATTGGACATTAAATTGGCGTTGAAAGCTAATGAGCACCATTAGAATCGACATTGTCAGCGATCTTACGCGTCTCTTAGAATAATTCTGTTTCTTTTTCTTTTTTTTTTTGCTTGCGTACGCACTGTGGTTGCTCTTTGGTTCTTTTGCTAAACACCTTTTTGCGTGTGATAAAAAGATTCTGGATACGGAGGCGGATCTTGCCGAGCGTGCGCGCGCGCCCGTCCAAGAATCGCGGGAGAAAGTAATGTCTTCTTTTCTGCGATTGCCGCGTTGCTAAAAACCCGTCCACTCCTCTCCCTTTCCATTCTCACGCGTTTATATACATATACGCGCGCTTGCCCATATACATATACACATTTTCGTTTGGCATAAAGACAAATCGCATGAGTTTCACACTTTCCGCGGTCTCTTATTATAGTATCTCAGCGATTTATACCTCGCGGGAAATCAAATTTTCGCGCGTCGGTCCTTGCGCCCGCGCACACGCCCGCACAGCTAGCAGACTGCCGCTGCCATATATACCGCCGTCTTCGTCGTCGTCTGCTACGGGCGTGCTTAGCCTGCTGCGCTCAAAAACAGCAGCAGCAGCAGCAAGAGATTCATGTATAGATATACACACACGCACACACAGACGTGGCTCTCAGCTGACGGCAACGCGGCGATATGGATTTCGAGCATGCTCTCGCCGTGCGCGCGACCGCGATTTCCCTACTTTCCCCCGCGCTCACAGTAAGAGCCGCAGGCCCGCGAGAGAGCCGTGAATCGGAACTTTCGATTTCACGGCCGCGCGCAGACGGCGCCGCGGATGCGTGGCACAGCAGCAGCTTTTTTCTACGTCCACAATTTGCCTTTGACCCGGGCACGTCGTGCAGTAACCGTCGGTTATGTAATTCTTTGCGCGCGCGCGTTAGATGCATTTTTACGCGCTGCCGATAGAGGTTAGGTCGTCGCAGGCACACGTCTGGGCACGCGCTCGCGCCTGCGATATATGACCCTAGCTCGCAAAGTCCTGAGAGAAAACGAGCTCGGGGTGAGAAGTACGAGCGAAACTATGCTCGAACGAGCGTCGACGAAGAGTTGACATGTCGCGCAAGCTTAGCTAATCGCTCGATTAAAATGCGAAAGGGGCTGGAATCACTCACCTGACAGCGCTGCAGAAGTAGTCTGCCGGCAGTGGCGGCTGCTGCGACTCCGGTCTTCTGCTGGTCAGCAATAAGGTTCCCGGTTATCCCGGAGACGTTGCTGCTGCGACGCAGGTGGCACAGTTTATCAGCGCGGGCGGCGCAAAGCCGCCGTGTCGAGCCTAGACACGCCATGGCCGTGAGGATGATCCGAGACGAGCAGCAGCAGCACAGCGCAGAACTGGCAGAGTGTGCGTCCCTCTGTGCGAGACTGTGTGTGCCTTTGGGCTGTGTTAAGAGCACCGCGCACCCACCTCTAATAGAGCTATGCGCGAGAGCCGATGCGAGGACGACGACTGTACTTTCGAGTCGCGCGCGAGTCCCACTGGCCGTCCCCACTTTACTCTGCTCCCCGCGCGTTTCCCTTCTCGCGCGAGCTCGGGCAGCAGCAGCAGCAGCGAGCGGCGCGCGAGAGAGCGAGAATCAATCGTGAACGGCGCTGCGCCGTCGTAGGATAGCTATATACACGCAGAGATAGAGCGACAGAGAGATATATAGGTGTCTGGTATCGGCTGCCGCTCGAAAACCCCTTCCTCTTGCCTACGCCGCGGCCTTCCCTTACCTTGCCGGACTACACTGCTCCGGGCCTACCCTACCTTTCCATCGCCGCCGACGCCGCCGTCGCTGCCATTTACTTCCCGCCCTGCTGCTACAGCTGCTTCTATCCTATACGGCGGCTCTCTCCGGCGAGCACGCGCTCGCGCACTAAGTAGCGCTATCTCTTTCACGGATTTCTTTTCTCGTCGTGAGCCATCACAGCCGACGGGCTCGTCCCGATCATCGATGTGATATTCCAGCTATTTCCACGTTTTCTCCAGCTCGCTTTCGTTAATTGTCAGAGCCGAGAATGGCCGTTTGTAGTAATTTTAGGCTAGTTGGCCAAGAGTGTTTAGTATAGAAATTACGCGCGCGCGGCCTTATCGCAATGTATATTATACGTGAACAGTCAGCTGTATGGATGATTCACGGCGAATTTCAGGGATTCCCATTTATAGCTTTCAAATTTTTATGCTGATAACTATAAGTATGCTCATTGTGGTTGCCCATCATGTGCATTGCAACATTGTTAGACTAATTGGCTGCTCCACTCACATACGCGTGGTGATAATCTGATAACTTTCTTTTACAGTTCAGATCAGAACCGATGTGTATCGACAATATTTAGATTTTTTGAAGATTAGTGTAGATGGCAGTACGTATCGAGCCGTTGCGAACCCATGCTTTACAGATTTTTACCTGATGTAGATGTGCAACAACTTGTGCAATCGGTAACAAAAGTAAAAGGTAAAATTTGAAATTCTTTTTCTCACAGCTAATACTTATATATTATTTACGTAAAGCACACTAGTAGTACGAAAAATATTTTCACTATTAATAATAATTCCATTTACAAAATTAATAAACTATGTAGTTGATGGATTTATAAAAATTATAAAAAAATATATATATTTGGTTTTACTATGTAGAATAAACACAATTTTAATCATCATCTAATATCCGTAGAATAATATTAGATGCAACTGAAAGATTTAATTATTTTCTCACAATCCTAGCTAACTCTCAGTCGGTAAAGTGACGTTCTTCTTACAATTACGACATATACTTGTGTGTGTATATATGTATGTATGTATGCAATTATGCAAACATATACACTAGAAAGTAGAAAACATAACATAACCTGACATTTCCAAACAGCTGATGAACACAACTCTCGAATTGTATAAAGTTATGTAGGTAATAAATAAACAAAAAGCACTATGGAAATCAATCCTTTAAGTATAATACTTGTCAAAAGTGACAGTAAAGGCGACAGAATGCTTTTTCGCTACCCACATGCAACAAATCATCAGCGAGATTCAAGTCAATGCATGAAAAGAAAAAATCCTTATTCAATGGTCATTGCAGAGGATTCATTACAGGTTTGTTTTTCATAAAAATCAATTTTATTAAGTAAATGATTATTTGGAATTATTAAACTTTATTTTGTATGATGCAGTCCATACCGTTCCCAAAACAAACTAATGGAAATCTAACTGGTTTATCGGATGAGGTTCTATCAACACTTTTTGCTGTTAAACCAGAATTGTGTGAAACAAAATTTGAATTAAAAGTCAATGAAGTACGGTTTGTTGGACATCCAACTTTGCTTCCATCCAGAGGGCCAAAAGAAGTAAATTCTTCTATGCTCTTTAACGTGGTTTTTGCTTTGCAAGCTCAAGCTAGTCATTCTGTAGTAAAGTGTTACTATGATTTAAGTAAAAGGTAAGTAAAAGATACTTTTTATTTTACATTTATATTACATAAAACTTTTTGTCTCAGATTAGGAATTGCTCTGAGGCATGAGGAAAAAAGATGTGGTTTTCTTACAGAAGAAATCAAAATAATGGTGTCAACACATGATGAAGTAGCCGCTAGGTAATCAAAATCTTTCAGTTATATACAAAATTTTTTGTTATGTAATACCTTTCTAGATACTTTATAGATAGAATTATTTTTTATTTTAGACTTTAAAACAAATATTACATTTTTAAATTCTAGGTCAGAAGAAGAAAGTGATCCTGATGAATCACCTTATGAAACAATATTGCAAAAGAGCTCACTTGCTCGTGATTTGAAATCTATTTTTAATAGCTTAAGTACTTCTGGAATCATTAATATAATGATTGATAAGTGGATACAAGTAAGCTTTTGCTTACCACAAAAAGTTCATCAAACCCATAAAAAAGGTTTTATGGTAGATCCTGAAATAATTGACAGGTGTTTAAACAGACTACGACCATATCATGGTTTACTACTTCTAACTGAGCCAATGGATTTAATGGACTCTTTACCAACTGATCACTCACCAGCTCTGTATCGTTTAATACAGATGTATAATCCATTAAAGAGCTTACAAACATTAGCAGCAGATTCAGATTTAGCTTTATCGCAAGTTTTTCAATTAACTGGTCATTTAGTATATTGGGCCAAAGCAACAATAATATATCCTTTATGTGAAAGTAATGTTTATGTTGTCTCTCCTGATGCAGTATTAACAAATCGCATGCTAGAAGCATTTTCTGAGCAGTTCCCAGGGATGTGTTTACTACAGGTATAATATTATCATATTTTTAATATAGTATATTATGCACCTAAGGAGGAAAAGTAAAGAATGTTCCAGATCACATGTACATTGTCTCCAGAACTGAAGACAAGGGTGACAGTCATGTGATCTGAGGCATTCTGTACTTCCTCCCATCGTCCGTATACTATGTTTTTGCCTAGCGAAGCCAAAAATACAGCCTTTGCAATTGGGCGCCAGAAGTAAAAGTGGTACTTTTGGTTCACTAGGGAAAAAAATAATTTATTTTCATTATTTATTAAATTTTTAGGTAATAAGTGAATTCTCTTTACCAACTTCGATAAGTCAAAAATTGAATCCTTTGAGTCAACCTCAACAACAAACACAATTAGTCAAAATGATTATTTGGCTTTTGAAAAATCATCTTCTACTTCAACTGCACACCTATGTTCAGTACATGCCAACTGTTCATGGACGCTCATCAATTGTACGTATTTAATATGATAGTTACAATAATTACTTTTTTCATGAATGCTTTAATGAGTTGCAAGAAAATTGATTTGCATGATAATAACTCTTCTTAGTAATGAAATTAAATCCTTTTGAATAATTAAGGCCAATCAACTAAGATTAAAAAAACTGATAAAATCAGTCATCTAAGAAACGAAAATTAAAAAAAAAAAATATTTGATCTGATTCTACGAAAATATGTAAAAATAATATATGCTTGTTAAAGTTGTTAAATTTTTATAGTTATTTGTCATAGAATTTTGTTTAATTTTATGTTTTGTATTTAGTTTTAAGTATTTTTCCAGTCTTGCACACAGGTTAGCTTTATCTACCTCTTGTAGGGTTTTACAACCTTTTGTAAATCTAACTGGTATAAATAAATAAATAAAATTATAGACCTATTTACAGATAGCATTGACTACCTCTACACACTGTAAGAAAACTTCCATATATATAGATATAATATATTTACATTTTGCGTTTATAAATATAAATAATGTATATCTATATACATGGAAGTTTTCTAACGTGTCGGATGTTAGTTACTTCAAGCATAATAAAATATTATTTGAATAATAAAAATTATACATTAGTAGTTTTAGTATTTAAAAAAAAATATTATTTTGTTTAATTTAGAATGTTCGAGAAGTTGTTAATGGATCTACTCCTCCTAATGGATTGACAGAAGATGATTCTGGTACAGCATTAGATGACAGTACATGGAGTTTAAACAATACTCCCAAAGGCACCCCTAATGACTCTAAAACAGATATGTCTTTAGACAAGGCAGATGAATTATATTCATATCAATCTGATGATTACCCATCAGATGATGTAATATTACTTGAGAGATTATGTCGAATGGGATATTTTAAAGGAGGACATCATTTGGAAGAGATTATGTACCTAGAAAATATTCGAAGATCTCAATTACTACAAATATTAGACAAATTCAGAGATGTGTTGATCACATGTGAAAGTGAAGATCCAGCAATGGCTCTTTTTTATTCTCAACCTATGTCCCGATAATGACTGTAAAATATTAGCTTATTTATTGAGAATTGTACATATTGCATAATTTTAATTGTTATGATTTTTCATATTTTTATATCTTGCTGTGAATCATGATCTGAATCAAATATCAGATTAATAATTTTTTATTATTTATCACTTGTAAATATATCAAATTTCTCAATTGATATTTTTTTGAATAAACAGTAGATGATAATGATTATGTTATTTTAATGTGTATAAAAATCATTTACTTTCATTTAAATATTACAAAAAGGATAGCATTCTTTACTTCTTAAAGACAGTAATTATTAGTATGATAAGATTAGATATAGTATTGTGCTAAAAATTAAGAACTTATCCTCAAACACTGTTTGAATTTTCAAGTCAACAAACAGTATGAACCATTCCAGATAAGGTTTGAATTTTCGATTCAACATTATCTTCGAAAGTTCGAATTCAAGTGTAAGTACGCAGTTGCCCGTTATTCTGCGTCATTCGCATATTGTACTCAGAAAAAAATCCATAGTTCCGCAGGTCTGCTCATCGATTAAACAAGCAACGGACTAAAGGAGACCAATCACTTTTAAAATTCATTCACTGGTCAATATAAATGCAGCAAGGGCCGAAATTACGTAGCGTAAAACAGAAAGGAAACCGGCAAAAATAAGCGCGCGCGCACGGGCGAGACTCGAGAGAGAGGGACACAATATATCCGCCGCTCTGCGCATGCGGAAAAAATGGCGCGCGGTAGCGGCGTCGTCAAGAGATAGATATCGCTCACTGTGAGAGAGAGGGAAACATCAGCGACCGCCTACACACAGTTCACTTGCCGGCTCACCTACACACACTACAGTAGACTATCAAAGTACCTATATGTGCGTTAACATGGTATACGTAAAAAGGTAACGGCCGACAGGGGCGCCACAGTTCAATTCTAAAATACTCGGCAGGAAGTTGTCAAAGAGCATTCGAAATTGCAAAACTCGACGCGCAGAGCACTACTGGTCATCGTCCAGGATTCAGGAGCTTGAGCTTGTGTAGCTGCGGAGAGCAGGACAGACCGAGGCGCAAAGGACGAAGGTGAAACGAAGACGGGCAGACATCGTACTCATACATGCGCAAACATCGATAAGGTGAGCGACTGCGAGCGTCCCGAGAAGAGAGCGGAGAAAGAGACAGAGCGCGCGAGAGGGAGAGGGGAACAACGCGCGCGCGCTCCCGACATCGCACGGAACGAAGCGAAACGAAACGGACGGACGACGAGGCGAGGGAAACACTCGTCGCAGCCGCTTGGACCGACCGACGCCATCTAACGTCCGGCATTCCCGTTTTTTCCCCTCGGATCTTACGACTGCGCGGAATAATCTGAGCATTCAGCAATAACGCATTAGCCGACCTCGTATCACTCGCCGCCGTCGGACTTGGAAAGACAAGCGGCAAGAACATACAGTGTGTGCTGTGCATGTGTTTGTTGATTCGTCATCGCGCAGTGACGACGAGGACGGCAGCAGCATCGGCAGCAGTAATATTTCGTAGTTCCGTCAGGTCCGCTTCTACGTATGCGCTCGTGTCTTTCCGCGAAATAGAGTGAGACTCGGGGCAAAGGACAGTGTCGGATAGTGCAGAGGGACGATTGGCGGCGTCGGGCCAGATACAGTGCTCGTGTCAGCATAGTTAGTTCCTCGCAGTCCTCGGCAGCGCTCGGAACGCTCATAACACGCACACAGGAGGACACATAGTGTACTGTACAAGTGTGTGTGCGCGAGCGAGCGAACGTGTATGTGCCGTGCAGTCGTGCTGCGCGAAGTGCGGTGTACAATAATCGCAGCGCGCGAATGTGCGAGTGCACACGGACGACGAAGGCAGCCGATGTTATGTCGAAGGCGCGCCGCCGCCACCGCTCGTAGTAGCTGCAGCAGAGCACCATTAGCCGAGAACTCCTGAGCAGCACAGCGCGGGCATTCGACGTCTTCCGCGTGAGTTCGTTGTTACCGAACGCGCCCGCCCGTTCTATATACAGTAGTAAGTCGACGCAGCGTCTGTGTGTGCGTGCGTATGTACATATTATAATAGCGTATGCACAACAGTGTGTGGGCGCGTGAGAGTGCGTGCGTGTCTGTCGGCGTCTTCGAAGATGAGTTGATGCGGCATCACCAGAACAGCATCGGCGGCAAAGCGCGGGAGAGAAAAACAGAGAGCGAGAAGGCAGATAAGCGTCGAGGAGAGGTGAAAGTCAAGAGGAGATTATTACTCGTACACGTTCGCGCGTGAGTGTATGTGTGTGCATATCTCTCTGTGTGCCTGTGTCGCTGGATCTGCGCACACGAATACAGCTTATATATAGATACATATAGGTGAGTTTGCGCGAGCGTCATCGTGCGATATTATGCACTTACGCGAGGCTAGAGTGAGAGACGTCGTCGTCGCGGGGGTCAACGCCGCCGTCCGGCGCCGCGCCGCCACAGGGTGGAATGTGCCGGACGCTCGAACGCGCCTTCGGAGAAATGCTGCGCGTGTAGAAAACGCGCGCCAGAACGGGAGAAAGAGCTTGAATAGGAAGAAAGTATAAAGAACACGCGAGAAAAAGAGAATGAAAGAGAAGGTGAGAGAGAGGGAGGAGCGAGCGCGGCAAGAGCTGCTGCCGCCGCCGCTGTCGTTGCCGCGCGCGCTTCGGTATATTACAACGAGCAGAGCAAAAGTGAGAGAGAGAGAATGAGAAGATCATGATCCGCGTTATAGCCTGCATCTATATATTGTCTTGTACGTCGTGTGCCTACCCTCTCTCTCTCTCTCTCACTCTTGCAGTGTGTACGTTTCTCTTGTGCTCTCGCTCTCGAGACTTCGCGCAAATTTGCCCGGGTAAATGTAGGTAGGTACTTCTCGCTCGCGTCCCTCTCTGTCTTTCTCTCCCGGTGCTGCAAGTATACACACTTTCGAGCGATCTTGGCGCGAACGAAAGGGAATGCGTTATATAGCGCTAGGTATACACGTACATTACATTTCTTTTTCGCTGGCGCGATAAAACTCGGCCGCGACTATACAGAGAGCTGACGCTACGAACACATGCGCGCGCATATACATATACGGACGGGCAAAGAGAGACAGAGAGAGAGATCCGACTCCTTACGCAGTCGGCAAAATTCGATTCGTGTTTATGTTTACTGGAAGCCCTCCCCCACGAAGCTTGCTCGCTCGCGCGCGCCACCCCTCGTAAATTGTCCCCTCTGTCTATCTCTCTTCCATGGATATGCCGCCGCCCCCCTTTATGTACGCGACCGCGCGTACATATTCTCTCTGCTTTCCTCTCGCGCTCTTTCTCTCTTGCCGCGTTGCTACTCCTCCCTGTGCACTTGTTTCCGTCTCTCTCTTTCGCAAGTCCCCCCGTGCCGCCTTCGCCTTTCTGTTCTTCCGCGCGCGGTTCGCGTTCGTTTCCCCGCTCTCTCTCTCTCTCTCTCAATTTCTCTTTCTCACTCGCGATTTCTCGCTCGGCGATAACGCGCGCTAGGGGCTGATTCGCCATTCGTTCTGTCTCTCTCTAGTTCGCCCGCGCACTTGCATGTGTAGTATATACAAACACACACGTACTGTGAGTGCACGTATAGGTATGCGCAGTGCCGGACTCTGTCTATCTCTCTTTCTGTGCAAGCCTTTTTGCATTCTGTATGCGCTGACAAGGAGATGGTGGAGAGCGAGGTAGAAAGAGCGAAAGAGAGAGGGAGGCAGGCAGCGGCCGTCCGCTGTCGGGGGGGTCATTGTGAGGATTTCGAGGTGGATACCGCGATAAATGAGACGGTCCATTAGTTATTGAGTCTGTTGAATGATCCTGCCGAAAATCGTGGCGCGAGTTAATGAAGTACTCGCTTACTGAATATAAATTTTCGCTAAATTATCAATTGAATATCGCCCTGTCGTGTGCGGTGTACATACTTGCATGTGTACAATATGTGTGTGTTGCGTAAATCATTTGTTTTTTACGAAAGACTTGATCAGCCTAAAAGGGTACAAATTCGAACTAGCTCAAACTAGATTTGAGGTAACTAAATTAAGATTAGGAGTAATTAAAGTATTATAAAGTGAATTAATATCAAAACTAATAAATCATAGTATGTTTAAAAATTGACCAAGTAATTATAATTTTACTGAACTTTTAATTCAATACTATTGCATATAATCTAATCTTAAAGTTATTCAGTTTCTTACTATTTATCTGAATACTATAAATGATATATTGTACACAAATATTAGAAATCATAAATTTACATTAATTCATTAAAACTAAGTTTACGACTTTATTATGAAAATGCTTTAGATTTTTTCTATTAATGATGCAAATTATTAAATGTCCTTGAGAAAATTTTAATATATATTTACATTATCTTTTTTTTTTTTATTAATATAGATACCTAAATAATAGGAACCTTTGTATATTTACTTTTTTGTATATTTTGTAGAAATAGGTTCTTCATTAACATTATAAAAGGAATCAAGTCTTTCAATTACAACTGCTTCAAATTAAGTAAATTAAAGCTAGTTGTCCTCATTATAAACCATGGTTAATATGATTTTGTATGATGACATACTTAAGTCTAATAAAGCTAGTACATTACTTATTACATAGTATATAAACATTCTAAAAATTATCTATAATTTTTATAATTTGGAATCTCCTGTATTTCAATATAGACATAAACTTAAATTGCCATAAATTTAACTTATTTTTTAAGTAACATTTGTCTAATATTATATTTTTATTTCAGGTGTAAATAACTACTTCTACTCCTACTTCTGATCATTTATGACGAATTGAGATTAACTGCAAAAGTACTGAATGATCTACACTTGAGTGCTAAATAAATTTTTGGCTATTCAAGAAGCCAAAACATTTCTTCCTAGTGTCAGGTAGGACATGAGTGCACCTGCCATAAAGTCATCCATGCCTGGAGTAGGGACACCAACTGCATCAACAGGTCACACCATGTTGCCAATGAACATGGTTGCCCAAAAAGTAGTACCATCCTCTGATCAATCAAGTGGTGGTATGAAGCCACTACAAGGAACTAATTTAAACTATGTAACTCTCCAACCACCAAGTCAGCCTCTTAGCCTGATTCAGGAGCATAGAGCACCTGCATATCAGGCACCTTTTCCCAATAACATTCCATCAGATCAACAACAGCAGCAACAACAACAACAACCATCACAGCAACCATCACAGCAGCAGCAACAACCTCAACAGCAATCACAGCAACCATCTCAACAACAAACACAACCACCACAGCAGTCGCAGCAAGTGCTGCACAAAGAGACAGAGCAGCCACAGGATCCCAATAAACTTGTTCAAAATGGCACAGAACAGTCTAAGGTAATAAACACAGACCACAATATTGAAATAAAATTTATTACCATAGATGAAAAAGAAAAAAGAAACTGCTTTTGAAAATCTGTATTTAGTTGATACATTTATGTAATGTTCTAATGTTTTATTTTTTAACATTGTTTTTAGATTGAAAAAGATAAAATAGATGGAGTCACGCCTTTAGCACCCGTGTCGGCAATCCCTGCTAGTACCGTGGCCGCATCAGCTCCGACTGCGACTCCCACACCGACCCAAACATCTATACCTCCTACTACAACTCCAGCACCAACGGCGGCTCCAGTAACACCAGCACCCATTGTTCCTGGAAATGTTGCCTCTACTGTGGCTACCACGACGAATACTGTACCCGCCAGTGCGACAACGACGTCTGCTCTATTAGCGACTGGAACTGCAGTACCAGCAGCTGCTCCAGCTGCAGCTAAACCAGTTGCAGAGCAATCAAAATTGAACAGTTCAACTACGGACGGAACGGTCTCACAGCAAAGTAAAGAATCCGAGGCTGCGCAGAAGCCTAAAGAAGAAACTCCTGAGACAAAACCCACTGAGCAGCAAAGTACGTATTTTTATTCAATATGAAGTCAAAATACTAAAAAAAATAAATTCAATATCTGAAAAGTATATTGAAAAAAAAACTTTTCAATATATATTAGGATATTTATGTAACTGTTCTTTAAAATCTCAAAAAATATAAGTAAAACGAAGTTTTTTTATTATTTATAATTTCTATATATTAAAGATTAACATAGTTAGTATTCAAATTTAATTAATGGTGAATAAATTTATTTTTACTAGCAGCCACAACAGCAATTAAAGTTGAAGAGAAGAAACCTCCTGTAACTAGTGGACCAAAAGAGGAAAATACTACTGCGGCTACTGTGACTTCTGCTTCCACTACTACTCCTCCAGTTGTCGCTGCTACAACTACTGCACCTAGCGCCACTTCGCCGCAGAAAGTATCACAACCTCCGGTAACGCCAAAAACTGAGGAGACTTCAGTTAAGGTAGAAACACCTGCACAAAAATCGCCGAAAACACAAACATCAAAACCTGAAAGTCCCGAAAAAGCAGAGCCCAAAACTCCAGTTTCTTCACGCCCTGCAAAGAGAAAATCTCGGGAACTAAAGGAACAAAAGACACCAAGTTCGGAAGGAGGCCCCCGGTCACGACGAACTAGAGTCCAAACTACTCCATACCAGAGTCCATTACCTGAATATACAATGATTATGAAAAATTCATCAAAGACACCGTCTAAGGCAGCTGACGACAAACTGATTGTTTTTTATAAGAACGAATTTCTGGCTGTGAGAAACACTGAAGGGAGCTTTTATGTTTGTCAAGCGTTGCAGAATATTTACAAATCCAGTAAACGTATCCGTATACGTTGGTTATCACAAGACAAAAACAATGGAGAAATCTATTCTCCAGACTTCTATGATGTTACAGGTATATTTTGTTGTTGCAGTGGTATTGCAAATTAATGCCATTATTTTTATCTATTATCTTTATTTACGTAAGATTTTGTTTTCTAGATTTTGACTGTATATTGACGAATTTAAATTTGAACAAAGTGGAGAAAAATAAATATCAACTGACCAAATATGAGTTGTTACGAACAGAAAACATCTTAAAGAGAGCTATTGATGTTGAAGCTGGAGTATCTGAAAAACCACGAGTGACTGAAGAACATCCAGATGGATGTACGTATTTCATTTATTAATATTTATGATTGCGCAAATAATTAAGACGTTGCTGTGTTTTCATAGTTCTCTTAATAGTTTGCGATTTGAGCATAAAAAAATGAAAATTTATTAATGATAATTATATTTTATTAATTTTAGTGGACTTATCACTGTACAAAGATGAAGCACAGCTTAAAAAAAGGAAAGGAAAAGGAAAGGGCAAAGGAGGTAAAGGAAAACGTCAACGCAAGAAATCTAATAAAGACTCTAGCGATTCTGAAGATGATGATGATGATGACGAATCAGACGACGATGAGGATGACTCTGATGACTCTTCGGACTCTGATGATTCTTCAGCCATAAAATCAGTCTCGGCCAAAAGAGGTCAAGCTAAGAAACGATCAGCAATCAAAGCTACAAGCGCGCAAACTCCTACAACACCGAAGGGCCCAAGTAGGGCTGAACGAGCCCTTAATAGAAGTAAAGGTGTTGTAGCAGGACCCAGTACATCCAGTGCAACAACCTCAGCAGCAGCACCTAAAAAGGCCGCTGAACCAAAAAAGGCTGCTGAACCCAAAAAGGCTGTAGAAGCCAAGAAACAACCTGCCAAGCCAGCAGCAGCTAGTACCAGTACCAGTACCCCCAGCACGCCTGGACAGTCGAGAGCAAAGCCACGAGGTAAGAATAATTTTTCAAATCTATTAAATCAAGTTTTAACATTTAATAATTTTTTCAATTTTAATTCAATTTCAATAAAATAAATAGAAATTGAAATAAAATTCTTATTTGATAACTTTTAATCAAAAACATTAATAATTATTTTTAAGTATTTTTTATTTATTCAAGAGTTTGAAGTGAGGTTGATGCTTTCATTATCGATCTTTTTTTCAATATTTTTTTAATAAATCTTGTTTACATTTCGTTTGAATAAGATTTCCATCTTTATGAGTTTATAAAAATAGTTAAGCGTTTAAAATGAGAGATTATTAATAACATTAATAAATTAAAAACTTATAGAAAGACTATTTCTATGTTTAAAAAAATGTAATAAAAAAAATAAAGTATAAAGTATAGTATATAATTTCGCGTGCATTGCGTGTATGTATTTAATGATATAAAAAATTTTCATAAAAAAGAGTAATTTTATGTCACACTAGTTTGAAATAGTAACAATTGTAACACTTAATTATCACGTGAAGGTATAATCTTTTTACAACTCTTGTATGGCATTTCAATTTATTTTCCAAGCCTTAATAGCACAAGGCATTTCATTAAGTTCTTGTTCATTTATAGGCGCTACAGCACAAACACCAACGCAAGAGACCAAGCCAACGCCAGGTGGCCGCCCTAAACGAGTAGCCAGCACCACAACAGTCGCAGCAGCATCAACTGAAGAAAGCTCGGCACGTAAAAAGCCGCGTGGCCGCGCGTAAAGCGACATCGCGTTCACGTCAACTACCCGCTATGCGTACAACAGCGTTTGCATTGTAGGTAACGTCTATACGTCGTGTGTGGATTTTCACAAAAAAAGAATAAGAAAAATGAAAAAAAGAAACCACTACAAAAAAGTGAATTATATCTAGTGCATTAACATTCTCTCTTTGAGTATTTGGAAAATAATGAGGAATTTAAAAAAGCTGTTTGATTTGTTGTTGACACTCGTGTTTTTGAAAAAAAGAATGAAAATGAATATTATGGCTGTCTGATATAAGAATGTACATAAAAAAAAAAGGAAATGAGAGCGAAAATTCGCACTGAATATGTAAAATCTACTGCGATCAGGACTGTGAAGCGATGCAAATGAAGGCTCGAAAGTGTTCGTCAAAAGTGAAGTTATGCTTTCCGATCGAGCAACAGAACAATCGACAGGGTGTGTCGCGCATTAGAGCATACTTTGGCGATAGTCTATTTTTGATGTTGTAAGTGAATCGTGTATGGATTCGATTGGGCTTAAAACATTTTTCATCAGATATAATTAATTACCCATGTACAAATATTATATGTATGTGTCTGTTGGGGATATGTGAGTTATATTCTGTAAAACAGAAAACGCAAAGAAGCGTTAAAAGAAAAGAGATGATAAAACAATTTTAAGCAATCTAAGACCTGGAAGTTTGACAGCCCTTTAGATTTAGACTCGACTGTAAGTGTATTGCAGCGTACAAAGACGATTGACAGCGAAGCGATTCGATGGAAAAACAACATCGAAGTAATATTAACGGACTAAGTATTCGTCTTTAATTTTTGTTTGTTTTTATTTTTTTTTTTTTTATTTTTTTTTTTTTATTAGAGGCTGGGAAAGCACAGTTACTTTACTTTTATCATTGTAAGGATCTATGATTTGCGTTAGCAATCGTCTTTCATGTTAATTCTATGAATAAATATATTTAGCTCGAATAAAATTTTATCCAGGTCGGAAAAAGTAAATCTATAAATGCAATCTGTATTCAGAGTGTCTGCGTTTCTCGAGGCGTACTTTGACGCTTGATCTGTAAAACCCAGATGATCTCTGCACTGGTGCCGCGTATAATTTAGCCACTTTTACATTATCTACTTTAGATAATAACTGCTAGAGGACTCAAACAAAATTTGAGTCAAATGTATAGATTTATTTTACCTTTGTACTTGTCTACTTTTGTCCAAGAAAAAAAAACAGAGTGTATATTTACCAGAAAAAGGAAACAAAAATAGCACATTAGTCTACGTTTCGAATCTAAATAATGATTTGTTAAATGTAGCCAATGTTATTATTTCAGAATGTATTCATATCAACATAATTATGATCTTGTGAATAATTTTGAAAATAAAAATAACTACAATAGATAACTGTAATTGATTTTAATAAAATAATTAAAAATTTTAAGATATGGATAATAGAATAAGATAATTTTTCTTAAGAAGAACATTTTAATATTATGCTAAAAGCCGCAGTGATTTTTTACACATCTAATTACGAGTCACTTAGTCACTGACATAGAATTTTTGTAGAATATATCATCTTTACATAGTATACATTGTTTGATTCCACAGCTGCTAGCGGAAATGTGATGGTCCAGTGAATTATAATTTTAAATAATATATATTTACTTTGCTTTCATGAAAAAAGAAAAAATAAATAAAGTTATTGGCAATTGAAACAAAAACTAAGAATCATTCTTTCAACATTCGCAGTGTCACAAACGACGCATTAATATAACCTAATGCAACTTTTAATAAAATTCTTCATACATATTTAACAAGATAGACTTATTGAGAGTTACATTATCACGGTAGAACAATCAACAAGTTTTATAGATTGTGCATTATGTACTTTAAACATAGTAAATATCCTTCATAAAGATACTTTCACCAAAAATATGTTTGTGACACAAAACATTTTTATCATAGTAAAAATTCGTAAAACTAATTACTTTTCTATGACGCATTGTTAATTCAATTTAACTGGCAAAACGTTTTTACAACAAAGATTGTACAGGATATTGCTAACGGTGGACAAGCAATTCGTATATGGAACAACTTGCCATGCATCTCCCGTCATTTTTACACACATTTGAAATGATGGACGTTTTATTATTATTCCTTTAGCATTTTATATATCTCTGCTACTTTTCATGGAGAAAATACATATTTTCATTAATACAATCAAGTCATCATATAGTTCAATTAAAGAAATATAATTTATAGGGTAAAACGTGATCAATCGGCGTGTCACCCAATACAGTCAAAGGCACGCGTGAATCGTAATTCATTCAACTTTTATAGCTCATGTTCGTCTCATCGCGTAAACCTTTACAACTCGATATAATTTACCCAACAACTATACAGCGTTCATTCTGGAGTATATAACTTAGTACCTTACGTATATTCTTTATATAGAATATTTCACCGAAAACAAGTAGGTCTCATTAATATATATATTAATGAATCATTCGATTCAATTTTTTTTTTTTATATTACGTTCAATAATATACGAAAAATTGTAGCCTTCAAGTCTTATAGACTTAAATGGCTAAAGTATTCAAAGAGTATCACAATTTAACTAAAACAATATTTTAAAGATTTTTTTTCTAAAGAAGAAATTTACAAATTAAATAATATAGTCTTTTAGTAATTATGAAAAAAATTTCATATAAGTATTTAATTTAATATATATATATATCAAATAATTATTTCCATCAATTTTTGGTTAAGGCAAGAATTACGCTAATTGATGAATTACCATAGTAATGATTAAATACCATACGCTTACTTTAGCATAATTTTTGTTCCAACAATATATTATAATTTTGTTCAATAATTATATTATGCATATTTTCAGTCGAATAGATTTTTAGCAATTCATCAGGTTTCGTAAATTTTATACTATTATTTATAGTAGAATGATTTTGATCTGCACTGTATACTCAAAAATATTAATAATATTTTTGTTTGTTTGCATTCTATAAATTTCTACAATTTAAAGCAGTTTAGATGATAAAGCATGATAGTAAAATATTTTTGAGCTTTCAAGAACTTATAATTATTTATAATAAAAAATATTTATAAACTGAGACTTGTGCAGATCCAAATCTTGCAATTAGTGTAAAACCTTAACCAAAATATGATTCATAACTATTGCTGTTTTTCATGGAATTTCTTAATAAAAGTTAGTGAATAAATGTTAATTGCTACAATTGGAACATTTCATCCTGCTCCTTTTGTAACCTTTGTAATGATGTCTTAACTCTCCTGCCTTGTGTCATGACCACCGCTGAAGGTAAATTTTGTATTTCTCCAGATGATGAAGGTCGTTGATTTTCTACTGAAATCAAATGAGAATTTGAAGTGATTGGATGAGAATTTCTTAACCTAGCTGTAGCTCTTCGTCGTTGTACGTATGTATCATCTCCTTCACTGAGAAATCTGAAAAATAATTTTTAATGCTATAAATAAACTAATAGAAAAATAACAATTTTAATTTTAATATATTCGCTACAAAAATTACACTTTTCAGTTCTAGTTTCATGAAGCTTTTAAACAGTATGAATTTAAAAATAGTATTGATTATAGTCACTAACAAAGACATAATTTATACAATAAAAGTATATTGAAAAATTATTTAAAGAAAATAGTAGATAATATAATTACATTAATTAATAGAAACAATCTATTACACTGTTCGATAAAAAAGTCAAAAAGTTCATTTGACTTTTTAAAGTATGTGTTGTATTAAATTTAATATTGTTTGTATTGTCTTTAGAGTAATGTTTTTTAAATTTTTGGCTGCTTTTTAATTAATTTGATTTAACAATTTTTAGAAAACATTATTCTTATAATTAAGAATTATAATTGTAAAGTAAGTATATTATTTAACAAAAATTATTGCTCTTATTTTCATTGTCCAAATTTCAAGCAAATGTAAATAGAAATTGATGAGTCATAAGTGACTCACTGTTCTATCAGAAAAAAAAAGAATCAATAAACTTGTATGTAAATAGTGCTTCAGTGTAATAACATTCAATTAGTTATTTATTTAAAATTTAAGATTGTTTGATTAGAAATGATTCAAATGAAAAAATGATGTAACATTGGATGATAGATTTATATTATAATACTAGTAATAAATGAGAAGAAAGTTTAATTTCAACTTACTCGCTACTACCTTGTACTTTCTTAATCTCTTTTTTCACACTAGCTATGGAGGAGTCCATTTTCGCTAAAAAGTCATTTACTGATGAATTTTCATCATCTACTGGAGAAGACACTGACGATGGACTAGAAGCCTAAGAGAATACAAAAATAACATTTTATGTTATAAAAATATTAAATAGTAAAATTTATGCAATTGTTACTTACATTATTAGTGCTATCAAAACTTTCAGAAATGGAGGTTACTGTACTTGACGTAGATAAAGGGCTATCGGCACTTACTGGAATAAGTAAATGCTCTCTTAAAAATAAACTGTCTGAGGCCCAAAGTCTGTTCACCCTTCGAATTTGCTCTGTCTAAAAACAAAATTATAAATCAGAAAAAACAGATTTTAATTATTTTAATATTTCAAATTACACAATTATTGATAAATTATAAATATATAGGAAATAAAGTGACTATAGTCTTTAAATTACGATTTAGAGTTTATCTTGAGTTAGAAATTATACAGAATAGCTGAAATTTCTTTAATTTATTCATATAATAAATAAATAATATGTTGAATTTTATTCTGCTTGAATTAGATGAAACAAGTATTTTGTTCTTACAAAACGTGTCTCTAATTAGTAATTGTATGACAAATATTAAGAAAGAAAATAAATAAAAAATATTCCAGAAATAAGTAAACATGATGACTGAAGAGGTGTCAGTCACATGATTGTCGAAAACATTTAAAAGGCAAGAGAAAGTCTTATTCACAAAGTGAAAGTTCCCAAAATTGCAAAGACTAAATAATATGCAAAAATTCCTTGACCACTGGAAATGTAAAATCTCAACTAATAAAAACACACGTGATCTTACGTGAATATCATCAAGGCCTAACAGAAAATCATTCCACGGTAAAACACTGATCTCAGATCTGTAAAGTTCACCGACAAGTATATGCTTTCGCCAGCTATAATCCCACAATCCACTTTCAGAAGAGCAGTAGCACTCCGGCCGCATTAGACGGCAAGAAAATCAATTGATCGAAGTATCCGCAGGCTTCTATTAAAGAGAGCCATGCGCGGAAAGACGTATATATAAGAATTATCACAAGATGCAAGAGTGAGAGCAGGCACACTGCACACGGACTGCGCGCTCGTTCATGTATAGGCGCGAAAAGTCACGATGCTAAGTAGGTAGATGGACAATACACATACACCCGCGCTGTCAACTAGGGCAGAGAGCCCTATATAAAGCAGAATGTAATCGCGCTATGATCGCGTTATAGATTCGTACCGTGACGCCGTAGCGCAGGGCAATGCCTTGGAGGGTATCCGTCTTGGCGACGGGGTGCTTGACCAGGGTCTCGTTGCGCGTCACGTGCCTGGCCGTGCTACCGTAGCGCTTGGGCGCCCTGCCCGAGTCCCGGATGGACCTGCGCTCTTCCATCTCGTCGCCGCCATTCCATTGAGCTCCATCCATCGGCGGCGGCTGCCACGCGCCAAGGTGCCCCAGCAGCGTCGTCGTCGCCGTCGTAATGTAGTCGTCGTCGTCCTCGTCCTCGTCGTCGTCTCTCTCGCTTGCTCGCTGGCTCTCGGCCGCAGACCTCCGCTCTCTGCCGTTCTCCTACGCGAAATGATGCTCTGTCTCTGTCTGTGCACTGAACGAACGGGGAGGGGATGTGGATTGTTTGCGTGTGCGTGCACGGCAACTATATAGTAATACGTAAAAGTATAGTGCTTGCTACCGCCGAGACGCACAACGCCGCCAGCCGAATTGCGCGGCGAGTGTCTGCTGGATTATACTTACAATGCCCGATGGATTCGTATCGTAAAAGTTCTCTTATCGACTAGTACGATGATCGAGGTAGCTCCGCAGAAGACTTAATGGAGATGCTGGCTGTCTGCTTGTGCGGGGGACGAGGCGGTCGAGACATATATAGATAATAATGTGCGTAGTTGGAAATTTGTGGAAGAGCTGGAGGGTATACGATGTATGTATGTAAGGTTTCTAGTGTAGCAGCTTTATGTGACAATTTTTCTTACTGCGCAACTTCGACATAATACTGATTTTTAAATGCTAGAAACGAAACGGTTGAAAAAAAGTGAAAATCGATTTCTAATATGCATATATTCCAGAATGTTTCTTGTGACGCTATACCTTTGTAATGTACAATTATAGCTCACAGTATCCACATAATTACTTTTTATCATGCTTATTAGTATTTTCACATTTTTGTTGAATATTTTTTCTTTTTTCTTTGTTTTCATTTATTTATTATTATTGTTTTATTCAGTTATATTTATGAGTATTTTTTCCGGATTTTTCTAAAATAAAAATACTGATATTTTAAGCTCAACTTCAAACTCACGTAATTTTTAAAGGGATCAACATGTTGTAATTCTGAAAAAGGATTTGGAAAGTACTCACTCTTTAGTTTTATTTTCTTTTTTCTAAATTTCATATTAAGTTATTTCTGGTGGAATAATTTAGAACTAAACTAGCGCTACTTTTAATCATTTCAAACAATTGATTATTGGCTCCAGAAACGTAATACCCTTCGATGGACTTTGTTCAACAACAGATATCTTTTCTAGATACCTTAATCAACAAGAAAAACCTAATTTGAAAGGTGTCGTCGAAAAAAAATTTTTGGGTCCATTTTTCCAAGTTTTTCGCAGCGTTTGTGAGATTTGCACATATATGCAAAGTAGTTTTTAATGATTATTTCATCGACATAATAATTATTGTTTATAATATCAGACGCAATCTAATCATTTATTTATTTTTAACTTTCCTAGCTCTAGCTAGCTTGTAAAGCTTTATGTAAATTTTTTCTGCAGTGTTTCATAAAAACCAATCAGCATAAGTATACGTGAATTAATTGTTTAAAAATATGTTTTCATCTGAAAAAAATGTAACTATCTCATTTAACCGTTTCATCAAATAATTTCAATCATGTGGTCCAGGAGCTTCAAAGCGGGAGAGTGTGGAAGAAACAGAACATTAATTTATTACGCATTTCCTTGAAATGGAGTTTTTGTTGAGGATCACTGCAGAGGCCATTGCATATTTCTACCTAATATAGAAATATGAAAACTAAAATATGAAATACATATTTAATTTGTTCGCTTCTTGAGGCGGTCCTGGGCTTTCGCACAACTCATGTTATATATAGAGCGTATCTTATATGCCCGGCCTGTATACGGTACAATCGAGGCATTCATCGAGACGTATCCATATACGTGTAGAAAACATAAAAAAACACGTTTCGCAGTTTATTCGCTATAGGTGGGCATATCGTCTTCGCATATTTGTGGTATACTTCGCAATTGATGTATATAAGCTTGCAAAACCTTCATTCCTGTCGTAGAGGTGTACATATTAGGATCTTGGCTATACGTATAGGACATTGTTTTTCCAATTCTTTATTCACGTTAAGTGAGAGTTCTTGCTCGGTTTCTTTGAAATTCTTAAACAGAGCGCATACTTTTACTATTTAAATTCGTTGCTTTATTATAACATATTTCAAATACAGCTTTCATACTGGTCCTGAGTGTTCCAGGAATACATCATTATAACGCGTACTATCCTGGTCTTCTGCTTCTTCGAAGCTTCTACGTAGTTTCGCTCGAAACTTTGTACTTCTTCCGTCACATATATAAAACCAAATAATTTAGTGCAAGGAATAGTTAGTTGATAAAAAATTCATTTGTTTACTATAATATAGTATAAAAACAAGTGTACAAAATATATCAAATCAGTCTGATGATCGAAAAGTAGGTTCGAACTAAGGATGAGATAAATTGATTTCTTCGAAAATAAATTTACAATTATCGCTGAGACATGAATCTTGTTTACCAATTTTAAAAAATTCTGACTATTTTCTATATACATGAAAGACGGGATAGGCATTTGTTAGCAATTAAGAAATATTTAGATAGCAAATAATTAAATTCTATAAATAGTAACTCACAACTCCTTAATAAACTCATATTTTACATCCAACCATATAGTTGCCCACTGCAATCACATATTTGTGAGATGCGAAAAACGCGTGGTTGCCGTGGCTTTAGACTTTGTCCATATATATAAGTACAGAAATTTCCTCTATCTAACCAATTCTGTATAGTTTTTTTATTTATACCAGTAATTTTTACATTAGTATCTTTTTTGCTTATTTTTAAAACGGTCTCACTGTGTATTACATCCCGGTCAAAAATATCCAGGTAGAAAATCCAGATGGATTTCCAGCTGGATCAGGTGAATTCACGTAGATTTCAATAGATTTTTTAGCTAGATTTCCACTTTGATCCATGTTGCGTAA
>JAWWEQ010000045.1:32086897-32130552 GCA_035583055.1 Torymus tubicola | reverse complement strand
ATAGTTATTCATTGCACACTATCTAAAATCGCATCTTGCTTTTTAATAAGAAACCGTATAACTTATGCAAATTGACATTCAGAAAAAGATACAACTAAATTATATTAAGATATATCAGCCATTTCGATGTTATTTATACACGCTATAACATATCGCAATTATTGTGCTCAGTAAAAAATCACTCTGGCGACAACAGTCGTCGTCACCGCCGTCGTCTAAACCACCACGCGAGGTCTACGAACGTATAAAATACGTCGCAAACCGCGAAAAACAAACTCGCTTTTCTCCCCTTCGTACTTTCCCCCAAAACTCGGCGACACCCTTATACGCTTCTAGCCATGCGCTTTTCGATTGCTTATATTTTTCTGCGTACCGAAGGCTAGATTAATGTGGGCGCGGCAGGCGAGGATTCCCTATATATATATATAACACACTTATACTATACTACTCGCTCGCTATGAAAGCTTTCGAGAGATAAGGGAAGAACGAGCTGGCACTACGTCGCCGTCTCGGTCGAATCGGTGGAGCTCTGCGGGCGTGTATTTTAGATATGCATTGTCGCCTGCGGGGTTTATACTTAGCTTTCTTACTGTTTTCTTTTTGTCTATTTGTATATTTGTAAGAAATGTTCACTATACGATATGTGCAGCAGTTGTTATTATTTTATTATTCATAATTTTTCAATATTTAATTTATTTGTCTTACATTTCCTAGAAAGCATATGACAACAAATTTGATACTGATACAACAAATACTGACGTCTTTATTTTGTATTTTTTATTGAAAATTTGTATAGATTCATAAAACAAATGAAATGATTATATTATTCTAGATATATATATAGAATTATTAATTGAGTGATAAGAACAGCTAGTCATGTTTTAGTTTTAGCAAATTATAGGCCCCAAATAATGAAGAATAAAAATTATTCGAAATACATATTACTAAAGGTAATATCCAAATCTATAAAAACGACAGATAATGTATATGATGTTATTTCGGAAGAGTATGACATCTATAATAACTCATCAACACTTAATAAAGTGTTAAAATAATTAATGAAAAATATTTAAAAAGTTAACAAATATAGCTTGTTTTTAAACATCAAAAACAGAAAAAATTTTCACAAAAATTAATTATTAATTGCAGCGTTTAACACTCTTTTAGAATATTTGATTAAGTATCTTTCTAAAACAAATAATGATGCAAAATAATTTCAATTTATGTTGATTGTTATTTTATTCTTGAAGAAACAGTTACTATTTGGATTTGGAATAATATTATTTTTAATTAAAATGATTTTCTATTCATATTATTATAAAATAAAACAATAGAACTTTTCGATTTTAAACATTATTATCTTGAAACTTTATACACAACATTCTGGGAATAATTAAACGTGTAAGCTTTACTGAACTTATCGTATAGGTACTCATTTAAGTTAAGTAGTGCGTAAGCCGAAATCGTGAGTACTTGTAGTAAATAGCTTATTCATAGACGCAGTTTTAAATACATTTCTCAGGAAAAGGTCTACTAATATGTCAAGTAATGACTTACTGTGATCAATGTTTTCATAATTATTTCGAAAGACAGTTATAAAATACATTATCGATATTACGGCATGAGGAAACGTGATAAGATTAAGAAATTTATGTGTTCTAAGATAACAGGGGTATAGTAGCATATTAGTTATTCCATGGCGTGTAAGGAAATTCTTAAATCTTCTGCCAGATAAACATTTATGTGGAAGTATTTAATGCGTCATTAAAGGCCGTCAGTAATACACATTGTTACAATTAAAGATATATGAGATATATCATATTTATCATTACATGTATCTGATACTTATAATCTGTTTATATAAGCGAATACTTGTAAAACAAAAATCACTTAAATGTATAATAAAGTTGGTTTAATTTAAATTTCTCCAAAAACATTATTAATGATACTTCTTATGGATTCTGTAAGTATAAATCCAGTTCTTCCATTAAAGGTGTGCTCACCACAGACACTGGAGATATCGATCCTTAATTCCCCATTTCTCGTCCCGTGCACTTTTACCGATCCGTCAGGATCCCTTACCGTTTGATCCTTCTTAGGTTTATCCTTAATCCGAAAAAGTACAAGGACGATGCAATAAAAGAGGTAGCATCACTGCTCGCGTCGCTTGGGTCGTATATTAGGGAAAGATCACGGTCGTGTTTTGCCCACCTCAATTAATCTGGAGAATCCTTTTGTTGGCTTTTTTCTGGCTGGTTGATCTCCGCTTTCAAAATTAAAAAAAACTTTAATTATTTTTATTTATTTTATTGTACACGCGGATACATTTTAATTTGACCAATTTAAATAAACGTTTAGTAGAGCTGATCTTCCAGGCGCGCGTCTCTTTCAATTTACTTTTTATCGCGCTCAATTTTATCAGGTTTTTATGAGACTTTGCCGTCCTCTTAAAGGGGCAGTATCTTTTCAAAATAAAACATTTTTTATAGCTAAGTTCAAAGTGATGACATAGGTTTCATGAATTACATATATGGAAGCCAAAATACAATCTCAATTTATATATAATATTAAAAATACAAAAACAATAATATAAAATATTAACATAAAAATTGAATAAATAATATCAATAAATAAAAAGGAATGACGGATCAAGTTTCGCGTATATAGTTTTTTTATCGTTACGCGATGGCGCAAAAAGTATCCGGCGCGTGACATGGCCTCCTATATATAGTAGGTACAGTCGCAACTGCTAAAAATAAACCCTCCAGGTGATATAAAAATTGCAGACGACACTCTCTCTCTCTCTCTCATGCGCACACACACACGGGGAGGGACTTCTTTTCCATACATTGCTGCACTTGGCGGCCGCATCGGTCGAAAAAAGTAAACACGCGTAAGTAGCGCAACGTGGCAACAGTGGCGCCAACCAGTTCTCTATCCGTCAGTAAGAATCATTCTGTAGTAATCACCGCATCCCCGTGCTCCAGTTTTTCGGAGTCGTCCTGCAGCAGCAGCATCGTCCCACATGCGCGCGCGCGGTACTCAATTGACAGTGCCGCATTGTTGACAATATAATGAATTTCCATTGATAAATCTATATAAGCGGCAGGCGAGAGGGAAAAAGCGACGATGGTGCGCGTGACGTTTCTCCATCCGGACCTGGGTATCGGCGGCGCCGAGAGGTTAGTCGTCGATGCGGCTCTGGCACTCAAGCAGAACGGCCACGACGTCGACTTCGTGACTACTCATCACGATCCTAAACACTGCTTCACCGAGACCAAGGATGGTACTTTTCGAGTTACGGTCGTGGGCGATTGGTTGCCACGACATATCGCCGGCAAATTCTTTGCACTTTGTGCCTACATTAGGATGGTAAACAAAACAAAATTACTGTGGGCCAGTGATTGCTTTTATTTAATGCACTGACACAAATTTTAATGAAAAATAGTTATATTTAGCTATTTTGCACTATGTAATGTTTTACTTTTGCAAAAAAAAAAACGTTTTGATAATTTTCAATGTTGAAACTTTTTATTCTCCACTGTGCACCTATAATGAAGTTTTTGCAGGGGATAGAAAAAAAAATGTTTGTCATTCTTCATTATTTCATCTAGTCAAGTTATTTTGTATCTATCTTTAATAATTGATAAAAAAAAATATGAGTCACTGATTTCTAATTATGAATAGTTTCTTAAATGTACAATATAGATTCTTAAATGTACAATATAGATTCTTAAATGTACAAAAAATAAAATATAAATGAAAAGCCAAGTGTAAAAAAAATATAAATGAAAAGCCAAATGTAAAATAAAATATAAATGAAAAGCCAAATGTAAAATAAAATAATTACTCACATTATTTTGATCTAAGTATTAAAATTTTCTATACTTTTGCAGATCTGGGCAGCTTTGTACATAATTTTCAGATCTAACCGTCCTGATGTTGTCTTCTGTGATTTAGTCTCTGTATGCATTCCAGTGCTCAAACTACGTATACCAGCAGTTGTTTTTTATTGTCATCATCCAGATCAACTTTTAACAACGTGTGAAACAACGTGTAAAACACTTTATCGCATGCCACTTAATTATCTAGAAGAAGTTACAACTGGTTTTGCTGATAAAGTATTTGTTAACAGTCTTTATACCAAATCAGTATATAAGAAAACTTTTAAAAGGTTAAATGCTGAGCTTACAGAAGTATTATATCCCTCTATAAATACAGCTTTCTTTGATCAAGTTCATGTACTTACATTAGAGAGAATATTGGATAAAAGACTGTTGCCAGATATGTGCTTTTTACTTTCAATTAACAGGTACGAACGTAAAAAACAATTAGAAACTGCTATTAGAGTTTTAGGTGAAGTAAAGAAATTTTTAACCCGAGAAGAATATAATAAAGTTTATCTAATAATGGCTGGTGGATATGATAAAAGGGTAGAAGAGAATGTTGAATATTACTTAGAATTAATTGGACTTGCTGATGAATTAGGAGTTTCAGAAAAAGTTTACTTTTTAAGATCACCAACAGATATTGAAAAAGTTTCACTTTTAATGAATTGTGATATAGTAATATATACTCCGCCTGATGAACATTTTGGTATTGTGCCTTTAGAGGCAATGTATGCTTCCAAACCTGTTATTGCTCATAATTCTGGAGGGCCTAAGGAATCTGTTGTTGATAGTGTTACTGGTTATCTTTTCAATGGTTTAGATATTTCTGAAAAATTGGCTACTTTAATAAAAAATAAACCTATCAGGTTAGAGTATGGAGCAGCTGGAAAACAACGTTTTGTGGAAAAGTTTAGTTTTCAAGCATTTAGTAATAATCTTAATGCTGCAATATTGGATGTATACAATAAAAAGAAATCGCGATAGTTTAAGGTATTGGTAATTTATAGAAACTTTTTAGAAGCATATTTTTCATAATTTTTTTATTGATTGCTTTATCACAAATAAATGAAATATGAACAAATAAATAAAATTTTATATCTTTATCCAAGAATTCATCCTAGATTTAAGTTGCATAAGAAAATATTCTGTTACCGCTTTGGTCCAACGTCTGCGTCAAGAGCTGCAATATAAAAAGTTAAGTTAGTAATAAAATTTTAATAAAATGAAAATCAATTAATAAAAATTAAGTTAAACTTACTTTTGCCATCACAGGCAACTATCTTAACTTTATCAACAATTGCAACTTCTTGAACTTCCCTAAATTCCACGTCATTAAGCATAAATGTCCATACATTGTCACAAAATCTGTATGTATTTAATTTACCAGCCTGAAATAATAATTTTGATTTTAAATAAATCATCAAAGATACATTATTATTTATCAAAATAAAGTTTGTAAAACATATATATTGAACAAACATGAAAATTACAATATAAAAATTATTCCACAAGTTATTTAAAGTTTAATTATCAAATTCAAATAAAAAGAATATGATAAGCTCTAAAATAATATATCAATATAATTTTTCTGACGATGTTCTAATACTTATTTTTTTAGGATTAAAGAAAACTAACCTTAGTTAATTAGTAGCGTTATCAATATCAAACTTAGTTTTTTAGTAATTTAAAGTATAATTATATACATTAAATCTTTATGTACAAATATATATTTTTAATTTATGCACCCATGTAGATATTTGGAAAATATCAAAAGGTAATATTGAGTTAACATGTTTGTTGCTTAATATTTTTGAAAAAATGAAATTATAAATTCTACTTACTCTAAAACTGAGTCTTGACTTAACTCTTGTTGCTAGTGCTTGGTTTATAGCTTTGTCAAACTGCAGTAACACTTTAACTGCAAGTCCAGGTGTAATTTGTCCATACTAAAATAGATGAAAATTGAAATAGTAATTCGTGATTGTGCGAATAAAGAATTTAAAAATAATGAAAGTAATAATATATAAACAACACAAACAAAATAACCTATCTTTCAAAATAAGAAAGTAAATTAAGAAATTTTCAATTGCTTACTTGAATTAGTTCATCAAGACTTTCTTGTAAAGTATTTCCTAAAGTTGTATTTCTGTACAATTGATACGACATTTTTAAAACTACTATAAATAAAACTGAAGTCTAATAGAAAGTAAACACAGAAACACAAAGCTGACTACGTTGAATAATGTTTAGCATTCATGAACTGACGGCGTGATGCGACACTGTTGATGCATACACTGACCGCAACTAACGGTGTGGCATAACCTCTGCGACAAATGTGAAAGTAAATACACAAGCATGACGCATGAATGTACTTTCATTCGTGTAGAGAGCAGCACATGCTAGTAAACTATCTTCTTAGAGGGCAGCACATGTTTAGATCTTTTTTCAAAAAATTTAGTAGCAAGATTTTTTAAAATAAGAATAATTAAACAATATTTTTTATAAGCTTTGAATTTAATACTGTTTTTCTTTACAAATATTATTTATGCTACTTCGTTAGTTAAGGTAGCTTCTTTTTGAAAAAATTATATGAAACTTTTACAAATTTAAGTACTTATTTAAGTACTGGATAAAAAATGAGAAAATTTTAAATTAATCTTATAATTTTTTACAAGTTTTATTTGCTACATATTTGTATTTTGTACAGTATGATTTGTCAGATGACTTATCACAAGTAAAAATACAAGAGTATTTGAACACTTTCTTATTGTTATTTTAATTAATGCCATGATTTTATATATATAGTACTAATATATGCTGTGAATAACTACAGTTCAACATTTAAGTGTAATTTTAATTTAAAAAAAATGTAATAAATAGATTTATAACCAATTATTTAGTGAAAGTCAACATATTTCCAATTATTCCTATTTTGTAAAACAAGATAAACTTTTTATATAGTTAGGTACAACATGATTTAACTAATTATATATTTTCAATATTTTTATCAAATTTAACGTGTCTCACAAGCAAAACATTCAATAATGATATACATATTAAAAAAAGATTTTAAAAAATAGATTTATATATATATATATGTATATATATATATATTATTTCTCATAATAAGGAATAATTTAGTAATAGGAAAGATCTAATGCTTAGGGAATGACAGTAATCTAATGAAATGTATTTTTTTTGTTTTTATAAGATATTTTGAATAAAACATTGAATAAAAAAATATAAGCTCATCTTACTAAATTTAGTAAAGAGCTTGTAAATTTATTTGTACCATTTTGTTGATCATGACTTCCATTTTCTTTTCAACATTATTGAATAAAATTTACAATTAATATTTATCTAAATATTTTGAGACACTGTTTTTTACTTACTAGCACAATTAGTATCAATTTAAAAAAAAATTTAATTCTTTATATACTCCTAATAATTGTCAAACTGTAGAAATAAATATATTCTGCTCTAATGTAATAACAAATTAGCTTAGAATAGGGTATGTGAAAGGTGACCTAGACCATATCTATAATATACATGCCTAAGAAGCTATGTCTCCTTTCACCAAGTATACCCTGTAAACTTTAATATGCGTATGTAATGACAATTTCAAGTTTGATTAATGTATATCTTCTCAGCATCACCGATGTGGAGCATCCACTTTCGAGTATGTTATTCTGATTGGTGGCGGCACATATTCTCCACAATTGCATTTTTTTGAACTGACAAAGTCAAATGAGCCAATTCTTGCATGACAGAGAGGACAGTACAATTTTCCTTTTATCCAATTCTCCTAAAAATAAATTATATAAGAATTACAACTTATTTAAATAAAAGATAATAAAACGATGATAGTTGCATACATCCAAACAAATTTTATTTCAACTATACTTGACTTTTATGAAAATATTAGCAGTAGATTTTAATAGTAATATAAAGCAACATACAATAATATAAACAAAAATGTTGTTAGTATAAAATCAACATTGAACAAAATTTATTAATATTAAGAAGAATGTTGAGGGATGTTGATATTTTAGATAAAAAATTAAAGTCCTACATATATAATTTTTGAAAGAGAAAGCTAATCTTTATAAAAAAAAAAGATTCACTGATAAGGTATTTTAGGATCATAAAATATTCTAAGAAAAATAAAGAACACAAACTTTCTCCGAGAAAGATTTTCTGCAGAGTGCTTCGATCGAAATGTCAAATTTCGCGCGCAAATTAACGTTCGACAAAAACTGGTAAAATCATTCATGACTCATGAGCATATATCGATTCGAGTTTCAATAGTGATCTGCACGTATTGGAGTTACACCTACGTGCCAGAAAGCGCAGATTAAAGTAAGAGAAAATCGTTACCCGATCGACGACCTCGTGTATCCAGTCGGGCATGCTGTCCTCAGCGAGATAGAGACAATCCTCGGGCACATCGCTATTGCATCGGGTGTTGCGCACCCCGACCCCGATTGTCTGGCCGTGGGCCGTCAGCGACGGCGAGGCCTCCTCCGTGAAGAGCAGGTTGCGGCACCGCTTGCACTTGATCTCCGTAATCTGCGAGCGCGTTGGCGACAGCGAGAGAGAACAGCCGTAGGTGGGGGAAGAAGAAGGGAGCATGAAAACAAAGGCCGTGTTATTGCTGTGTGATGGTTCTATATCTACGTAGCTGTGCAGTGCGCGTGTTAATCGTTCCTTATTTACATGCGTATATATGCGCTTACGGGTGTACATGCTTGGGTCCGCGACGTAAAATGTAGCAGCAGAGAGAAAAGAGAGAACTAGACAGAGCTGAGCTGAGGTTGTCATCGTTCTTTCTTTCTCTTCTCTTTCCGTGTATATATATATACACGCGCGCACGCTGTTCTGTTGGCGCGAGAAAATAAGGAACGCGTGCGTGCGCCGTGTTATGTGCAGGGCCACGCAGTGGAGGAGGAGGAAGCGCGCGATCTCAGCTGTTGTCGCGACAGAGAGGAGTATCGGAGTATAAAAGAGAAAGAGAGAGACAGAGTGAGAGCGCGCGCGAAAGAGCGAGCGAGCAACGCAGCGTAACCTAGTTTCGTTTCGCGACGACACTCACTTTGGCGGGCATCTCGACGTCGCGTACGTCTTCGCGATCAGCTGTTGACTCCCGGACAAGCCTCGCTCGGCGCGCGAGTTCTTTTGCTGCTTGATCTGTCCAGCTGGCTGTGGCTACTGCTGCTACCTTCGCCTTGTTATTGTTGTTGTTCGGCGCTCGCTCCCCTTTCTATCGTGCGTGCAGTGTGGCTGGTTGGTTGGCTCTCGCAGGAGGAGAGTGTGCGATCGCCCGCGGCGGAGAACAACTCTGCAGCAACGACGCAGCAGCGCTCGCGCAACTGCTCCCGCCACCGCTGCCAGATAGGTATTAGTTTGAAGTGCGGCCCCCCCTCTACATTCACGGACGCGCGCGCACGGGTGCGATGGGTGCAGCAGCAGCGCGAGCGAGATAGGACGATACATATACGCACGAAGAATATAGTCCGCGCACAGCCAATAGTTCTCTCTGAAACTGCAGCGAAACCCGTGAACGCGGAGGTGTGTTATATATAGCGTTGCATATGTGCATCCCGGTTGCGCGCGTTAGATTCGAACGATGGAGAAACAGGCGAGGCTCAGCTGGCCGGAGACGTGGCTGTATGTGGGTGTGTGGATCGGCGCTGTATTCTATTCCATCTATTATGTTTATCTAGCCACTGATAAGTGTGAGTGACTTTTTTCTATTATGTATAACATTTAAATTTGTAAATCCATGATGCAGAATGTCGAAGACAATTGCAACTTAAAAACTTCATATCTATATAAATTCTTGTAGAATTATAATAATGTAAATATTATGGCTATATCTACTTCAATTTACTTGCGTTTACTTTTTTCTATAAAAGCATTAAAATTCATTTATTAAACGTTATTTCATCTTAATTTAATATTTATCTTTATATTAAATATATTTTCTTTCTTTTAAATTAATGTCCGGTTTCGGCAAATAGTAGTATCTAGCGTTGATAATTTCACAATCGGTAAAATTAATTAAAGTCACGACGCTATTTATAGCTTCATTATTAGAAAAGCTTCTTAATTAATACTTTTTATATTTTAAATACAGACTTTACGGACTATGATGATGCTTACAACGATTTCAGTTCCGGATGGTCTTTCGTCAATCGGAAACTTGACGTTTCCGACGAAGAATGGAGAATGTGGATACCACTTACTTATCGGCTAGCACCCTGGATCATTGTACAAGTTTTGATAACTCAGTGTATAAAAAAATTTTTTCATAACACGGTAATTAATTATTTTTTATGATAGGTTTTTAAAAGTTTTTTGCTGAATCCGAAACGTTTGAAATAGACACGTTCTTCTTTTGACATCGTAAAAACCAGGTGCGATTTAATTTTATACCAAGTCTAAAAAGTAAAATGATTATTCCTCAAATATGTATAAGTAACCTATATAAAATTGCCTAATTAATTATACTGATTTGTTTTTATTTTCGACTAATTAATAATTTTTTTCTTCATCCGGACTATTTTTAATCTATTTATGAAAAAGAGATAATTTAAAAAACTTGAATACTAATTTGAATAACGAGATCGGATGTAAGAATTTGTTTTATAGTTTGTATGTATCAGTTTGATGGAGTAGGTTTTGTAATTAATTGAAAAAAGATTTCTTATATTTCAGACGTTACTTTGTGCTTGGTACGTTTTAGTATCAGTCACATTTTTGGGTTACCATTTCGGATTGTTGAGCACGTTGTGCACATTGCTGCTGCCGTGCATATCATGTTTGCTAACATCTTTGCGAAGCAAAACAATCTCGTGGCTGATACACACTGTTACCCTGGCCCTTATTTACTGGGCAAAAGTGTCGGACGTAATATTTCGCCAATGGTTGTCGCTGGAAGATGAAGAATACTTCATGTTGACAGGCGCGATATGCTGGATACAACTGAAGAGTATCAGTTACAGCATTGACAGTATCGAAAGTTACAAGCACGTTGACGTTTGTGGATTTTTCAAAGATCTACTTCAAAATGTGGCGTATTGTCTTCACTTGCCCACCCTTTTCTTAGGACCAATTATTATTTATGAACAATTTACTAGTGGTGTAAGTTTCCGTTTCAAGTTGAATAACTTTTTAAGTAAATATTATGAAATAAACTTGTTTATTTATTCAATTTCAGATAAAGAAACCATTTACAGTGTGGGACAAGGAAAAAATATTAAGAATATCATTGAATTTAGCCCGCTACATATTTTGGATGTATTTTACAGAATATTCCTTACACTTTTTGTATTTCAATGCGTTACGATTCCATCCAGAAGCTGTAATGAAGCTTACGCCGTGGGCCTTTTACGGCCTAGGTTACTGTATGGGCCAGTATTTTTTAAATAAATACGTAGTTGTTTACGGTCTCACGTCAACATTGTGCAGAGCTGAGGATATTGACGCACCACCTCAGCCGAAGTGCATTGGCCGCATACATTTGTATTCTGACATGTGGAAGCACTTCGACAGGGGACTGTACAAATTTCTTTTGAGGTAACTAAATGATTAAAAATTTAATTGTGGATTAACAAAAAAATTGTAACGTTAAATTTTTATTTTAGATACATTTACATTCCGTGCAATCCTAAATCGCCGTTCGGTAAAGTCTTCGCTTCGGCGCTATCTTTTACATTTATATACCTCTGGCATGGCATGCATTTATATATATTCATATGGTCGTTTCTGAACTTTCTGGGCCTGGCCATTGAAAATGTAGTCAAATCTATGAGTCCATATTTTTATGAAAGATTGTTGCGAAATAGTTTAAATATTCAAAATAAACGGAGATTGGAATGTGCATTAGCAAGTCCTCTATTGGCACTTTCTGCGATCTCGAATTTCTATTTTTTTGCAGGTGAAGAAATTGGACATATGTATATTTGGAGATTTTTCAAAGGTATTTTCATAAAAAAATAATTACAATTTTTATAACAGTTTTTACTATTTTAATAAATTAATCATAATTTATAGGATTCAGTATATAATTTATATTTTTTTTCAGAGTCTTGGAAAGCCAGTTTTATATTATTGTTAGTATTGTATTGTTGTTGCCAAACTTCTACAGAAATGAAACTAAGGGAACAAAGGAGATTGCAAGCAGAAAGGAAGGATTTTCATGTTAAAATGAAATAAAAAAATGTTGTCATTTTTGAGATTTATAGATATAAGTACAAAATATGTATAAAAATACAATGACTACATACATTTTTTATGATAAAAGCTATAAATCGATACATGTATGCAGGTTACGATACCCTACAATTCTTAATTATTAATGCATAAGTGACTTAAATAAATGTTTTCTTACACTGTTTTTATATCAAGAATGCTGTAATTATTACCAATTAGGTTTCACAATTGCTTCTTGTTAGAATAAGGCACATTTTGTGTAATAGAAAGCATTATAATTTTTGGTGCGATTGTAATCGCATAAGGAATGAAAATTAGCGTATCGGCAATATTGTAAGAAAATCTTATCTCACGTTATATTTGGTAGAAATCGATAGAAAAATTTTCATGAGAATAGTGCTTAGGCATTATATAGATACGAATATTTTGTCGAATTCGTTGCTTGAATATTTGGCAATCGACCAAAGTAATCTCAAATATATACATTCTAGTATATTTTCTTATAACACAGTACTTTTTTCGGTTCACAATATTTGCTTTTTGAAAATTTTCTAAAATTTAGTACAAAAAATAGGCTTTCGCAAAATAAACTTATTTTTCCAGATTACTGGATTTGGAAGACAAACTTGAGCTACTGAAATAGAATACTACGAACAATGAATTTATAAACATTATCTTAAATGAACCGATCGTTTCAAAAACATACTACTCTAACGAAGTAAATTAAATACAGTAAGTTTAAAATTCTAATCATCGAACCGTCATCATATTTTATGCAATATATTATATTAATGTTACTTCGTAGAAAACTTACTGAATCTTATACATACAACTTCATATCGAAGTGACAAAGATCGCTTCCGAAATTATTTTTAGAATTGTACTCGCAGATCCACGTTGAATATCAAAAATCTTATTTGTATTGCTTACTTATTCGGCTGGGTCAGGCAGTGGTTTCGATTCCTCGATAATACCATTTTGTATTTCCAAGAGATTATTACTATTACCACTGGTTACAAAGTAAATAGTTTGCTGCTTTCCATTTTGTACAATATTGAGATTTTGTCCTTTATTTCCAAGTAAAGCAAATTTACTGTTTTTAAGCAACTGTACCATAGCTGTACCATTGTTATCATTCAATTTTAATTGGTACGGTATTATAGGAATAATTGTTTGTTCTTCAGATGTATCCAATTGATTTTCAGTTTTTATTTGTGTAGAATTAGGTGTAGAAATTTCCTCAATTTCTGTACTTTCGATTGGATGAGGCGTAATTATTTCTTCGTTATTTAATACAAAATCATTATTTTCAGAATCTGTTTTTGCTGTATATATAGGATTGATAACTTCAGTATAATTATCAGTACATTCTTGATATTCAACTATAGTTTCTTCTTGATTTTCATATTGTTTAGGTTCCTCTGCTATTATTTCTGTGCACACATTTTCTTCACAAGAAAATTCAATTGTGTTACTATCTGTATATACTGCATCTTGTGCGTAATTATAATTCTCAAAATGCAATGTGCCATCAGAATCAGTTTGTGCAATGACTACCTGACCATTTTCAAAATTATTTTCTATTTCAGTCTCGTTATAATCAGTCTTGTTGATTGGCGATTTGTTTTGAATTTCGCTGTAGTTTTCCTCAGTTGCAACGACAGGTTGATTTGGATACATCCATATAGCATTATTTATGCATTGTTGGACACCACTTCCATCTACGTTATTACAAATCTGCTGTTGTTCCCAATTGAGTCCTTGATTTTGTATGTCATCTATTATGACTTCAGATGTATTTACTGTCTCAATCACAGTTACCTTTTTCTTACGACTTTTAGTTTTTAATTTCTTTGCCTCCTCTTCTGAAAGACGCAACATATCGCCATTCATTGTGAGAACTTTACCATGCCGAGTTTTTAAGTGGCGTTTGTATGTGTTCCTTGTTTTGAATCTAAAAAAACATCATATTTTATTATATTTTAGTAATGCTTAATAGTATATTACAGAACAAGGGAGATAAAGAGTTGGTCTGTCCAGAGCACGTGTAAATTGCCACCCGAGCCGAAGGCGAGAGTGGCAAACATGTGCTCTGGGGTGTCCTCTTTATCCCCATGTTGCATATACTATTTTTCATCATACCCGGGCCGAAAATACCACATTCGCATTTCGGAGCCGGGAGCGAAAGTGGTACTTTCGGCCAAGGTATGGTGAAAAATTCTTTTAGAGATTTCGTTTTGAACAGGGTTTAAAATAAATTTTATTTAATTGTAAAAATTTACTATAAATATTAGATTGATTATAAAACAAAAAGTAATTTAAGCTTTGCCAAAGAAAGGAAGTTGTTTATAATTCAACTTTTTTGGAACTTTTATTAGAAATGACATTTATTGCTACTCTAATATTTTTTGTTATTTTTATTTTCAATTCTTATTTTCAGTAATTGTTTTATAATCGACTGTTCTTTAATTTTCTATAAATAGTAGATAACTGCGATAATTTTGAAAGGCGTCAAAGCAAATTTAAATAATGACGTAAAATTTGATGTAGAAGTTGGTTCCGACATATTATAATTTTATTTTTCGTACCACAGCTAGATACGATTATTTCTAATGTATAATATGAGTGGTAATAAAAAAAATAAAATAAAATAAAATAAAAAAATTCAAAATCAGAAAGAACAAAAAGCTCATTTAAAAATTCTAAACATTTTTGATAAACAGTTGAATTTAAGAATTTAACTAGAAATTATAGTATCTAGTTGAGCAATGCTAAAATTTTGGTTTAAAGAATGATTTTTGTTTCATCGAAGTATCCTCAGTTCTATTTACATTATCATTCATATTATAACATTACAAAAACAATTTTTATTTGTCAATGCTTTTGGCACATGAATTTTCTTATGAAATATTTATACTTTTATAAAATTCAATGTCTTTTAAGCAGAAAAAGTTGAAAGTAACGATTTTTCTTTGGTTTCCTATAGATTGTTTTCCAATATTTATAAAGTTATGATAGATAAAAGAAATATATTATTGTTTTTTCAAATAAATTAATGCAAATTTTAAATTGCATTGATCACATTTTAAGAAAGACAAGTCTACTTGTTCAAATTAATTTTCGGTTCCTGAAAAAAATTCATTATCCAAAAACTGTAGTGGACTCCCTTGTCAATCAGAATCTCATATATTTTAAATAAAGTATTAACACTTTAAGCGCTGACAATGTATAAGCATTTTCTCACTTAAACGCCAATCAGTATATTTCTTTTAAATATTCAAATTGTGTATTATTAATATGAAATACTTTATTATTTTTAACTTAAGTTACATAATTTCATGAAAAATAAGTACGACCCCCTGTGGGTATATACAACAAGAGCATACCGATAAAAAATGTCTAGAATGTTTTTTGATTGAAACAAAGCAAGTTTGAATCAAATTATAATTACGACCCAATGTGGGTCGTACAGCGCTTAAAGTGTTAATAAAACTAAGAAAATTCGGAATAAAAGGGCGCGACAGCGTCTTGTTTAGCATCTATTATATAAACATACCTTTGTTGACAATCTGCACAGCAAAATGGTGCTTCTCCAGTGTGCCTTCGCCGATGCTCTCTGAAGTGTGACGGATGTCTGAATTTTTTTTGGCAATCAGAACAAGTAAAGCGAGTTTGATTTTGGTGTATCAACATGTGATATTTAAGACTGTGTCTTCGAGTAAAAACAGCTCTACAAATTCGACATTCATACGGTTTAATTCCAGCATGGCTACGATAGTGTGATACTAAAGTTGTTGGAGCTGTAAAACTACGAGGTGGATCGCAAATGCGGCATTGTAAATTATTTCCTGTTGGATTTCCTTTCTTTCGAATTTTTTCAATTAATATAAGTGCCATTTCTCTTTCTTCCTTACTAGTACCAATGAATTTTGCTTTCCCTTTAGGTTTAGCAGGTACAAAAGTATCTAGTGTTGGTTGTGATTCTTCTTTCGGCAGAGTCATGTCTAGAAAAAAGGTGGTATTTGTTAATTTTAATATTTATGACTTTTATATTAAGTAAAGATTATTGAATAAAATAAATTATTCAAAAATTTTTATTATAAACAACACATAAATAACTAGGGGGACCGCGCGCCGACCCTCCGTTGTCTATGTAAAAACTTCGTTGTTTATGTAAAAATGAAGTTTTTACATTATAGGCACGACTGGAGAATCTTGTATTTTCATCAGAGTAACAAGTTCTTAAAAAATTTTTTTATGGCGACGTTTCGTTGGCTAGTGCACCAACCTCTTCAGACTGTTTATTTAAAGTAAAAAAAAATATAGATTAAACAATTTTTTACAATATACAACAATAATTTAAGAAACGCCATGACCCCTGCTGGATCGATAAACAATATGATTACCAATAATACTTTGGAGGATAAGAAGTTTGATTCATCAATCTATTTTTTACGTTTTTAGATGTTTTTGGGTATTATCCCCAAAAATATAGCTTGCAAAAAATGTTTAATATAAAGAAGTTGCGTATTAATTAGTTTTAGCAGATGCAGGTGTGAATTTATACAGAAAATGGATTTTCGATGCATTATACTCAAAAATCAATTTTTTCAAAATTTTAATTATGTCCGCATTTTGTATTTTTGAACGGATCATTCCCGAAATAGGATTGTCACTTATGTACGACTAGACAAAGATATACTATCATTTCCGATCGGATTCGATAAATTTTTCGATATGATAATGTGAACATAAGGTTCCGTACATACGTACATACATCATAAAGAACTCTTAAAATGGACTCATTTTTGGTGAAAAACAGTTTTGATACTATAAATTATTGATTTTTGGGATGTTACAATTTTCGCTCTAGTAAAAATATAAGACTCTTCGGAGAAGCGGTCGTACCTATGAAGTAGAAATAAAATTAAATATATGCTATAACATTTATTGTTTTGTTTATCTAGATAAAATAAAATGAAATAAGAAAAAACTGTATTAATCAATTGAAAATACTTTAAATAATGAAGATCTTTTTATAGCACTGTTATTTAATGCTGTATGATTTAACAAACGTTACTTTCAGGATTCAAAATTCACCTTTTGTGTGTCGTTTACAAAAGCAATAAAAATATATAGCTACAAAAGTAAATAGTTCTACTTACTGTTTATTTCGTTATCATTAACTTTTGATTGTTTAAGAGAATTTTGTGGGATCTCAAGTGGATCTGTTAGGCTACGGCAAACGCCATTACTCTCAACTACCATTACCACGATCTGAAAATTATAAATAGAGCATTTCAGTATTATGTAATCCAAGTTTCCCTTCCCTCTTTTTTTGTCACTTTAAATGAAAATCGGGCTTAATGTCTATTTAGTCCCAATTTTCAAATACAAATAAAATTTTCAAAATACATAATTATTTTTACAAAGGGTATACATACATTTTCATTAGCCATGTTGTCGACTGGTACTCTATTAATATTACAAGCAAATTCTTGATTTACACTATCTTCTTTTACAGGTTCATAGTAGCTGTGATCTCCTAAAACTTTTATATCTAATACTTCTCTTTTTATTTCGAAAACATTTAAATTTTGTAGATCATTAACTTTATCTTGTGCAGTATTATTTTCCAAGTCTTTCAAATTTACTTCGTTTGATAATATTTTACGTAAATAATTAGTTGTTTTTCCTGTTGTAGTATCTTTATTTTCCTTATTCAATGTCTCTTTGAGAGGTTTCTTCGTCTGTTGAGCTTTAGCTTTTTTATTTTGTACAGTTGATTTTGGTCTGGCAGTCTTTACAGCAGTTGCTGTAAAAGTGATATCTGCAAACATTTCATAATATAATTAATATAAAACAGTTTTTATGGAAAATAATAGTATTGTTGAAATCTAATAACTACTTTTTAGTTATAAATATATGAGATATTTTATGACCTAATAATTGTTATATCAACTATTATTTAAATGTTGGATACTATAAAAATTGATATAAATAACTTACAGGCATCAGCATTGTTTTTCAAAAATTCTAAATGTTCGGTAAGATGTGCTCTAATAGATACTCTAGCTCTGCTTTCGCTCGCAAAACTAGTATAACTTTGTCCACATCCTGGGACTAATGCACAACTATAAGAATACTGCTTTTTAAGCTCATCACTATTAAAGTTTGTAAAAAGTTTGACCATTTGAGTAGCTGGCATAGTCAACAATTGTGGTACGGTAAATATAACTTGTTGACTTTTGCGCTTTGTGTCTCTTGGTTTTGTCTCATTTTTCCGTGCTGTGTTCTCTATTTGTATATGACCCGTTTGTTGTGAGATTGTGGTTTCTTTATTTTGTACATGTTGAACATGTTGTACATGTTGCATCTGTTGTATTGGCGTGATGGGAGTACTGATGACATGGGTTGGAGCATTATGCACTTGTTGCACTGGCGCATTGCATATTTGACGTGGTGGTGTGTTGTCCATCTCGATAAGTTTCTTCTCTGAATGTAGAGTCTGTGAGGCCACTTCTGCTAGCATATCAAGCAATGCTCCTGCACTGTCTCTTCCCATATTGTCTGTAATAAAAAAAAATAAACATTAAAATTAATTATTTTAAATGTAAACATAATTATTTAATTTTCAAAGATTTAATTGAAACATTATATTGACGAAAATTTTTTTATCTTTAAAAATGAACAACGAATACGAGTCACTAGGCAAAAATGTTATAAAAATAATCAGTAAAAGTATTTATAGAATTCGTCAACAAAGAGCGATTATAATATGCAGCTAAAGAATGCGCTGAGTTTCAGAGTAAATACACACTGAATCCCTTCTGCTACGCTCGATAAAACTTATCGATCGAGAAAAAAAAAAACAAACAAAACAACTAGATTTCCGAATGAGTATATTCATAATAAAAAAAAAACCAAAAGACCCTAGCAGAAAACAAACAAAAAATTCATTTCCAGGAATCCCAATCGTTTGGGTCGAGCACTGAGCGTCTAGCACTCAGCGTCGAGAGATCTCTGCCAATCCGGAAAATCGCGAGAAGGCAGGTATAAAATCGTCTCGCGCGCAGATATACAAAATCTCAATGCATACAGCAGGGATGTCGAGTCTGTTGTCGCGGCTGCGGCTGCATTTCCCTCGGCTCACTCAGAAGTTGGCGCGGCTGTCGATGCCAAACGAGGTGAAAGCTCTCACTCGCATCAGTGGCAGCCGCGGCTGTATCGTTGTCGTCCACTTGTTGCTTGCTGCATCGCCGGCGCCCTGGCGACATTTGCTCGCGCGACATTTATATGTCTCAGCGCGTCCTGTCTTCGTTCGTATATAATCCTCCCGGCGCTCAACGCAGGCAGCAGCCGCCTCTGCTGTTCCCACTTGCGTGTGCGCGCACGCAGCACGCACGCACACAAACACCCGCGCGAAAGTCCTTTGTCAAAGCCACTGCGGCGGCGCGTGCGGGCGCGCTAAAAAAGAAAGGAAGCGGCGGTGCGCAGCAGCCGAGTGCGCGACCAGTTACCTATAGTCCTCGGGTGTGCGCACGCTATGGCTGTTGCTCTCCTCTACTGCTATCGCACAAGCACGCACACACACTTGGACGCGCGCTCACGAGCATGAGACACACACGCCGCTCTCGCCGAATTTTCCTCCCTTCGCGCGATTCTCACTTTCGCCTATGTATATATATGTATGTGCGCACTCTAGGTGCGTATAGAGAAAGGAGAATATATATGTATCTATCGGCGTGCGCGCGCGCAGAAAATGTAATAATCTCCCGCGCGTTCCTCGCGGTGACGCCCGCCCGGGTGCAGCGCACTGCTGCTGATGCTCGCTCTTTCTATCCTCTTTCTCCGTCATACGACTCTAGCCGCGAGCAATTGCACGCTCCCCTCCGGAAACGCGATGTATGTATAGATTGGCAAGCGGGAACCGAACACTTTTCGCGAACTGCTGGAGAAAAAAGTCGCACCGCGCTCTACACGGCCGTCCGTCCGACGTTTGACGTTTTCACACGCACGCGGCTAAGGCTGTTTGTACTGCTGCTGGCTCTCCGTCCGTCTCGATCAGCGTCTGCCCGAACTCTACTGAGTCTGCTCTCATGCGTGCGTGCGATGGGCCCTCTTGTATAGGATACTCGTATGCACGCTAGCGCGTCGACGGCCTGTGGCGACTGGCGACTGCTGGAGGCGTCCCAAGCAAGCGGGTACACACATGTATACTACGCTCTCTCTTTGCTTGTTTCGCTGTATGTGCCTACTGCTGCTGCGGCGTCAAACTAGCAGACGCCATGCCGAGGCAGCCGAGACGACGCGGCGGAGCAGACGGTTTCTCGGTCCCTTGCTCCGTTTATACCTGAGAGGAGATACGCTGCGCTTCGGGACTAGCAAATTTTCCGATTTCCGCAAAGTTACGGGGGGGAAAACCGGAAGCGCGCCGATTCTTTGCATGGCGCGAGCCAGCGGCGTGGGCTAACACGCGGTCGGTCGTCCGATTAGCGCTCATCGGAGTCATCGACGTTCATAATCGTGGCTCCGTCTACTGCTACTCCGGGTGAGTACTTACCTAGCTCGAAATTGTACATCGGCAGCTGGGCAGCGCAGAGCTCCGATGTCGCGGTCGTTCCGCTCATCCTGGCAAAGTTCGTTATAGGCTTCGCAGGCTGTTGCTTTTCTACGTACGTGTACGTGCGTCTTGGCAGCTATGGATACTCCCGCTTTTCCTATACGTACTACTGGCATGCGCGACTCTGCTGGCGGCAGGCGGCAGCTACATATCGTCAACACACAACAAGTCTACATACGAGAGCGCGCCGCTTCGGTCGCCTCTTATCTCTTTCTCTTTCTGCCTATGGCTTCAGATCGGTCTATCTGTCCTCGTCGCCGCGGCAGCGGCGTCCGTCCGTCCTTTTCTCTCGCGGCTGCGCGGTCGCGTCGAGCTGCTGCCGGATCGTCAAGTTTACCACCACCAGTGGGAAAAACGTGCTGCTTGCTGTTTTATGCGCAAGCCTGAGAGGCACGACTTTGATATGACGGGAAACGACGCGGGCAGATTGCGAGCGAGATGTATACCTATATATGTAGCCTATAGGTAGACGTATATATGATAATATGCGCGAGCGAACGCGCAGACGCCGTTCACCGTATGGCTCATACTGTAGAGGCTGTTAATTGCGTGGGTCGCATGGGTATAGTATATAGGGACTTCTCGAAGTCAAGATTTTCTCTCCTTCGCGGTGAATTATTATGAATGTATACAGATACTTTAGTGCGTAGTAGTTATGCTACAATGCGAATTTTTAGGGTTTGGGGTTGGGGATGGTCGCTAAAACAAAACGACGCAGACAGGCATTATAAGTTTCATGTACTTAGCGATCTGATAGAAATAGTGTGCCCAGGTAAACAACATATATAGTAATAACACGCATGAAAAAGTGTCATATAGGATTGGAGCAGTTTTGTACAGTTTCGGAAAAGACGCATGAGAAAGCCGCCATGCTTTTTCCAACTTTTCGTATACGATTTTCTGCGAAAACTATATCTATAGTCTATATAGGCATACTTACAATACGCCGTTTCTCGAATGTCTGTGTGAAAGAGGGAATTCTAGGCATAATTTTTAACGCTTTTTTTGGTATTGGAAATTTAAATTAGACATCCATATATATTTTCAGTAGTTATAAGTTTTACGAAAATTATGTTTTATAATCGGCAAATTTCTGCGAAATTTGAGATATAACTACAACTTTATAGATAATATCAAATTTACAATGATTTAACATTCGATTGTAACATATGATCTATGTGTCTACTTATATTTTGGCTGTGCATGAAATTTACATAGTATTCATTTAATTACTGAATACTATTAAAAAAATTGGTATAAACGCGCGTTTTAATTTATACAAAAATTATCAAAAACCCTTTAAGGAAAGTCGTACTACATGTTATAGATTTATTTTTCATCGTGCTGCATTAATAGGACTTTCTCTGCAATTCTGTCTGCCATTATTCTAATTATAATGAAGCGAATTTCAGATGATGGAATTTTCCCAAGCAGGCATTATTCTATGTTCAGACAGTCGCTAGAAAACAATAGCTTTTTAAAGAAAATTTGCAGCTCACATCATACTTTGGTGATGTTATAAACCTCCTACGCCCGATTTTCTCGCTTATGCATTCACCCGAGCGGCTTCTTTTTCTCTGTTTTCCTTTAAAACTCGACTTATTGCTGCCGCTCGTGCATCTGTTCGTCTCAGAATTTTCTCTCTTTCCCTGCATATAGGGAATAGGGATAAATACATAGGAAGAGAGAGATGGGACTATGAGAGAAACTGTATGTACGATTGCAGCGCCTCTTTTTTCGAAGGTCACGGCAACCATGTACCTAACTCGAAATTCCTGTTGCTTCTTGCTTTTGATCGACTTTTCTTCGATTGCGTTTCGTAGTTATAAATGTATCCGTATTGGATATAATTATATACTTACCTTTAAGAATTCAATTGTCTTAAACTAGATTTAATATAAACTTTAATTTTATCTTTAAAATTTTTACAAATATTATAGAAACAAAAAATATCTTTTAATAAATGTTGCTTAAATTTTTCAAGTAAAAGTATATATATGTTTTATACATTGTATATGTTATAAATTTACTTCTGCTATAAAATGTTGTACGCTTAAGCTGCCTCTACACGGAGTGCCGCGACCCGCGAGCCGCTATTGCTTTCTCTTTCTCTCTTACAGGATTTCGTATATCTGTCTTTGTCTAGGGAACGCGGCTCGCGGCTCGCAGCACGCCGTGTAGAGGCAGCTTTAATACCTATATTATATTACAAAAATATTAAAATTAATAGTATATAGGTATATAAAAGATCTCATGAAATTTCGTCAAGACAATGACATAAATTTTGTAATGTTATTAAGACTTTTTAAAACTTACATATTTTTAATAAACTATATATAAATATTTTCAGCTCACAAATGCGACCAACATAACAAAGTAAAAGTAGTTACTTCTCATATCAACACTAACACGATCACTTGTCTCAGATCTCTGTCGTCTGGGTCTGACTAAACTACAGACCTTATACGCGCACTATTGTCATGCGGTGTGTACCGTAACCTCAAAAATTATTAATTCTGTCTAATTAATTCCTATTATTATTAAAAATATAAGATGAAGCTCTCACAAGTGCTTTGTAAACATCACATTGGTCGTCAAATTCGTGAAAACTGGTATGCCCATGGAAAACGAACTCCGATGGACATGCTTACGGAAAAAGTATTGGCTAGTAAAGGGATAACAGTAATAGATCCAAAAGAAATGTTCCAGCCAGAAAAAAAGAAAATAGAGTAATGACATTTAATAAATTTAATTATGTAAACAATGCTGTAAAAGTGTTACTCATAATGTATTTATGCATATACATTATTTTTTTTCAGCTTTAAAGCTTTTAATTTCCTACAGCCACAGCCTCAGCCAGAGGATAATACACATCCTAATTGGAAAGATAATCCATGTCTTACGTATGAAGATAATGATTTATTAGTGGAAGGACTTCCACAAGCTCAACTTATTACAAACACCATAGTTTTTGAGAATGCACTTCCTAATGCTGTAAAAGCTTTAACTGCTGATGTTAAAAAGGAGGAGGATGAACTAGTACAAAGGTACAATATGTACAACCAATACCATTGATTTTAAAAGATATTAATTTAAAGTAAATTTATCAAGACAAATAAGATTTTAAATATATTTTACAGAATTATAAAGAGTTCTATTATATTTGATGCACAACAAAATTTATTGCCAAAGTTAAAGGATCCGAATAGGCCTGCATGGAATTTTCCAAGGCAATATGGGATAACTGATGTCAGAAAAGCGTAAATGTTTTTTCATTTGTATAATATGTATATAAAAAGTTTTAAATCTAATATAATCTTTTTACTGTTGTAGATCAAATTTAATTAAAAAGTTTGTACAACTTTGTGAATGCATAAGTGGCCCACAAATTGCAAATAGTAGAAGTGTCATAGATAATGCATTACTATCTTTTCCTTTTCGTATGTTACCAATAAGATATTTTTAGATTTATTTTTTCTCAAAAAGTATGATATTTTCATAAAAAACTATTATTTTAGAAAGAGAATTTGACCTTCTTCAATTTACTTTAACAATGGATTTCATGTTGATGTCTGATACACCTCTGAAACCAGCTGGACAAGTCAATAAAGAAGATCACAGTACTATGAAACTACCAAATATTTATCCAATGCTGCCTCTAATAGGCTTAAAAGAAAAGAATATTTATGAATTTAAAAATTTATATCGTAAGTGTAAAATACAATGATTATTATTTATTTATTTTGCTTGTTTTCACATATGATGAATATACAAAAATTTATATTTTGTTTATTTTAGCATTACCTTCTGGATATCATAAAAAAAACTTGCATACAATTTTCTTATATCATGATAAAACAAAAGTTAAGAATTTAACAGAATTAGAAACAACAGAAACACAAATATTTGCCAGAGATTTGTTGAAAGCATTCACTGCAGCTGCTAGTACAGCAAGACAAAGATTTGGTTCTGAAGTAAAAGAATTACCTGAACCAATAACTATACAATGTGTTCAAACAGATGGACATGCATTTTACTTTTCTGTTTATCAGTTAAACACTTTAATTGTAGATGGTCATGATAGTATTAAAAATTATTACTGGATGTTACCAAAAATAGATCTTTATAAAACAGGTGGTTATTTTGAAGGAAGACCAGTATTGAATGGTTACAATCCAGAGGTCTTTAAAAGGATACTTGCTTTTTATAAAAATAATTAAGCTCATATTTATATATATATATTAATTAATAAACTTGTTTTGTTTTATTTCTTTGATTTTTGAAAGAATTTTATATAAACCGTACACCCTAGAATAACCACTTCAAGTATTATTATTAGTATCAATACAAACTTATTAGTCAACACTCTTTTCCTCATTGTATTTATAATTTTTCTAGATTTATCTAATTCTTGGTCAGTTTGAGTTAATCTTGATTTTGCACGCAATAAAGTTTCCCTTTGTGTACCTAGCTCTGACATGACTTCAGTTCCAATTTGCTCTGATTCTATGGCTATAGCTTGTGATTTTACCACAGATTGATTAGAACGTTCTATAGCAGCACGACTTTCCATTAGGATGCGTCGCTGCTCTGCAGTTAGATCGGTATTCATTTTTTACCACAAGAAGAAATCACTATTTAGTTATCAATGATGTTTAACCGGAATTATTGTTAATTCTTGAACATTTTATATCCTATAAAAAAGACAATTAGAACTTAATTTTTGCTAAATAATAGTCAACTAAGTAGATGCATATTTTAAGTGTTACAAAACAATGCTAAAAAAAACAAAATACTAACCTAAAACTGATTGTTATCAAAATATTACGATATCGGATATAACACTAAATAATTTTTAGCTTTAATGGATAAATTTAGGCAAACAACATCTTTTTCAATCCATATTTAATGAACTACATTTATAACTATTCCTTTCATTTTATTATTAACTATATACGTCGTTATACCTCCGTGTTTTGACAACTCCGCTTTCTGGGAAACTACCTACCTTATACTTACTCTGTCTTACTGACAGCGTTGCATGACGCATTTTCAATATCAATAGTAGGTATAAGTATGTAGGTGTACTAATAGGTATAAATGCGTCAGGCCTAATGTTCTACAAGGCTTAATAAGTAATTAATAATTATAGTAATAGTAATAAAACTTTATAAATACTTTCTTATTTTAATTATCAAATAATAGTTTTGTCAAAAAATGAGTTTTTTCTTATTATTTAAATGGTTAAATAATACAATCATACAATATCATCAATCATACAATATATATAATTTCAAATTTTTTTATTTTGTTAATTTAATATTACAATAAACATTTATTGAAATTTGATTTTTATTTCACAATCTGTAAAAAATACTTTTAGAATAATTAACAGTAATCCATAATTTAAATGACTTAACATAAATTTATTACATCACAATTCACAACTATTTAAATTAACACTAATAATTTTGTTACATGCCAAAAGAATATTTTATTGTATCCAATTATCTACTAGTATCATCCATGTGCTTGGATAAATCGTGTGCAGATTTGGATTTTTCCTCTTTATTGTGATTTTCTGAATCATTTGAGCTTGTATCTGCAGAATTTTCAACATCTAATTTTGTATTTATTGCTTGTTCCTGTTTAGTATCCGTAGTTATCCTTTCATCTCCACTTTCATCTGATGATTCCAGGTCATCTGAGTCGATATCATCTAAGTCAAGGATAGTTTTTTTCTTCTTTTTCTTCAAATTTGTTTTAGCATTTTCATCTGCTGCTCTTTTAACAGCTGATGTAGATGCGACTGCAAAACCAATTTCCACAGCATCTTCAACTCTTTCGGTTAATCCAGAACGTTGCTCTTCATATACCTTATCTTTAAATTCATGTTTGGGTTCAGCACAAAGTCTCTCTAACTTTCTTTTTCTTCTCTCAGCTGCTTCTTCTTCTCTTTTAGATTGCTTCTCAAGCCAAGCTTTCAATCTCTTTTCTTCATTGATATCTCGCAATCTGCGACCACTCAGGTCTCTACATGCTTCACGATTTGTTGTTTTTTCGATTTGAGCACCAATGGCACGCAGCATAGACCCAAAACCACCTTTACCTCCACATAATTTTTGTTCCAATGATATATCTCCATTATATACAAAGTCATCTGATTCCACCAATCGTCCATTATTCTTAAAATAGTATCTATTACTATCAACTCCCTGAAAATTTCAAAACATAACTTTAGTTTTGAGTTTCGTTTATTGATTGCAGCATATATTTTTTTTAAAAAAGATTGTTTTTTATTATTCAACATAATAACAAAAACTTTCAAACCATTTGGACATTAATTTTGATTTTATAACATTCCATGATTTTAAAATTAACTTAATAATAAATACTTTGGAATTGTAAAAACTACTTAAAAATAGGTAATATCAGAGAATGACACTATGCTGCAATGGGTTAGTAAAGATTATAAAAACAACAAATGAATGAATTTAATAGGTATAGAAAATTTTTAAATACTTACATATATGTTTATAAGTGATTCTGTCAATTGTCTACCACAAATAGGTGAACACACTTCCATAATTTTAAATTTTCCATGATTTCCATTTTCCAAATAAACAGTCAACATTTTGTTAGTAAAGGATATCAAACTTGAAGAATATTTCTAAGAGATTGTTGAAATTATAGGTACTAACGTTACCTATGTATAAGCTGTACATGAAACAACTGGAACGACACTGAGACAGTTGACCAAACATGTCGGTTTTATAACAATGTGTTTGGTGGCGCCACCTAGTTATGCTACAAGGTGTTTTGACGCCTACGACGCTGTGCGAAGATTCGAAGAATAGTGAACTAAGGAACAATAAAGTGAAGTTCGCTGTTCCGGCGTTCCCTCCTATCGATTTGATAAACTTCCCCCACTTTTCATTGTTTCTCAAGAATTGAGTACCCGCTTGGCGCTGGATACGTTCTCATATCGTTTGCCTTCAGTTCCTAAACTGTCATGATGTTTCGAAGCTGGTAGATTATATAGTGTCGTGCTTGTGCGCGTTTTTTGTGCGTGGGGTTTCTTATAAAAATAGTTACATGTAGCGTGGAACCATAGAGCTTTTCGTCGTAATTAAAAGTCGATACTGTTTAATATAATTAAAGCTTCGACGTCTCCAATACGGAAATTAGCATTTCCGTAAAAGATGGAGGTAAGTGCTTATTGTAACTTTCACTATCTCGTTGTTGGGGGGATAAAGCCACCTTGTGCGCCAAAAATAACTCCCAGCTACACGAGCGTCAAATCGTGCGTTTGACAGATACAAGCCTTAACTCGTGACTTATTTTGGTATCCTCAGAATGACTTGAAAAACCCTCTGCCCCTGGAGCCTATCAAATCTAATAATATTGAGGAAAGAAGACTGTGGGTTGGTAACTTAGATTTAAGAATTAATGAGTAAGTATTACTATCCCAATTAGTAAATGTTTTCTATTCATTTAATTTTATCTATAAAATCTAATCGTTATATTTATCAACTGGTATCAATTCCTCAAACTCGTACAAAAACATGGAACCATTGAAAAGTTCGATCTCCTATTTCATCGGTCTGGACCACAAGCTGGATTACCCAGAGGTTACGCATTTGTTACATACAAATCAGCAAAAGATGCAGAAACAGCAATGGAGACATTACAGAATCTCAAAGTTGGATCTAAAAATATCGTAGTAAGATACGCTCACAGTATAAATGAAGTAAGTTTTATTCTTATAATTTTCACAAGATATATCAAATTCTGTAATCTTTTACTAAATCATTATTATTATTATTATTATAGGCTGAACTAGACAAACCCAAACCAAAGATTGAAATACCTGCTCTAGCTGGTGCAAAAAAGGAAGACAAAAAAATAAGGTAGTACATGATTAATTTAATGACCTTAATCAAAGTTCTATATATATTTTTTTATAAATGTTATCAATGGCATCTATTTTAGTCGAGAAACTGCAATACAAGCTATTGAAGCAAAGCTGAAAATGATGAAAGAGTCAGAAGAAGAATTTCAATTAAACAAACCATTAGCAGGTGCTCCTGTAATTTACCAATATCAAAAACCAGAGAACAATAAGCCGTCCACATCTCTACGACATTACAATCGAGGAAATTATCATAACAGAAAACCTTACAGTCGTACAAGACCAAGAAGATAATTATATTTTTTTTACACATGACAGATATTTTGTATCTCTACATAAGAAAGTATCACAGTTCCATAAGCATTCATTTTCAATAATTTATTAATAAGACATCGCCAAACATTCTCATTTACATATTATTGAATAGTCTAATTTAACATGCAACTATAGTATTGCTATTCTTTATATTTATAAAAAAAAAACAATTTATTCATATTGTATAACAAATGTATTTTGATAATTCCATTTCATTAATTCCATCATTATGTGTGTCTAAACTAAGATATGCTTTCTTAAATATATTAATAAATAATATTGTCATATTATGATCTTTTTGCATAGAAACTAGATTTCAATGCCATAAAATTAAAAAATTATAATTTATTAAATGTACTTTTGATTTTTGTCAAGGAGTATTAATCATTCTATTAAATGACTATGACAATGACAAACTTAATCTAATTATACAAATGTACATATATAAATATTTATTGTTTTGTGATTGCATTATGTACAAACTATTGCTATTGCGTAGTATTTTTGTAAAACTAATATTTCTACATATAATAAAAAAAATACATCATATAAATGAGTTTATTTATTAATATGAATAATGACAGTGTGTATTATACAATATTATAAAAATTTATTTACAAAAATAATACCAACAAATTTACTATTAATAAATTCTACAAATAAATTAATCCTCTTTTGCACCGAAAGTGTACTTTCCTTTCATATGATTTGGAAGTGGGACAACACCAGGGCAAGGTAATTGACCAGGAATTGTACATATGCAACTTCTCTCACAACCATATCCAAAATTGGCTGGATTATCTTTCTTTTCTTTAGCCATTGCTTCTTGTGTCAAGACATCTTTTGACTTACCAACTACTTTTAACAAGTGTTCTAAAATTTCATCTTTGTTTTTCATATCAACATCAATAAGCATTCTTTTGCCATTTTCTATAAATAATGAAAGTAAATTAAAGATAAATAATAAAAGTAAATTAAAGATAAATAAGATATATTGTTAAAATATGTATACCATAAAAGCACCATATATATGGTGATGGTGTTCGATTTTTTAGTGTTACTATTTGTACATCTGGGTTTTTGTATAAGACTTGTGGTAAATGCCAAAAAACAAAATCTCTGTAAAAAAAATCCTGTATAAGTAAAACTAATAACATTGGTTAAAAAATGTAATGTTGCATTCAAAAAAGAAGATACCCATGGATAAGTAACAAATTGAGGAATGCAGGAGAATATATAAAACCAATATTATTGTATAAAGCTTGTCAAGATATCAAATTAAAAAAAAAATAAAGATTTTATTATAAGTTCTGTTTCAATGCCTGACTTTGAGTTTCAATATAAATATATGACAAAAATAGAAATTTAGTAATCATTTTAATTTTGATGATTACAATGAATATAAAATAATGTAGTACATAGATTTGTAAACTAAAAAGAAACTGAATAACTATCTTTAAATTAATAACATTGTTTTAAAATATGAACTAGGTTATTTTGAGAACACATTTTACTGTCAAAATGTCAAGCTAATAGATAGTTTAAAATATAATAATAATAATAAGAAAAAGAACGAGATATCATCACGTTTTTCTAACCTTATTCCCCTGTGGTGTTCTCCGTGCGTATTATAATTAATCATGAAAATCTGAATGGAGTTTTTCAGAACGAGTTTTCCAGCTTCCAAATATTTTACTGTGCGCCTAATCGGCTCTCTTCCTATCATGAATGGCATGTTGAAGGTTTTTTATAAATTAACAAAGCCGATGCAAAATACACTGTCGTTGACGGCACGATATCACAACCTTTAACAGAGGCAGACGACTTATTATACGATATATATAGTACCGCGATCTAACGACTTGCCGCGTGTGCGTCCCCGGTCCCCTGCTCTTGAGGTCGTGACTCTTGCTGTCTTGCAGAAAGAATTAGTTAAAAAAAAATAAATTAATTAGTTAATTATTTTAGTGCGCATGTAAAGTAAAACATAAATCTTTGCTGGCAATTACAAAATTATATATAATATTGTATTTTATTTCAATTTTAATGTTACAGTAATAAAATATTAAATCTTTACTTTTTCAGATATATATTAATAATTGAGCATAATATATATTAGAATTACATATTACAGCAATATTTACAAATTGAAAAATAATTATATAAGGTCAAAAACTAAAATTATTTTTTCATTTTTCGTAATAATTTAATTAAATAGGATCTTGTAATTTTTAGCATCTTTTATTAACGTCGAGGTGAGTTATTTTGTCGGAATGGTGAATTTGAAATATTTTTCAAATACAATAGTATATTACAAATTCTGAACTAATTAGAGAATTGAGAACACAAAAATTATTAATATCAAAAAAATTTTCAGAAAAATTTAGACAAGCGAAAACCATGCTTAAAAATATACATACGCTAGAATGATATTTCAAAAGATGTATATGAATACCAATAAAATATGTAACTTTTTTGACGAAATTATGATTTTTATGATTTTATAGTATAACTTTCGATTATAAGTTTTATTTCTGTCTTATTATTTTATCTTTCCAGAAAATTTACTCTTATGTCAGAACAAATTCTAATTAGTTTTCTAAATCTAAAAGTATAGCTCTCCCCTCGAATAACTAATAATTATTCGTCTTTTATTTTTATTTAAGCTCATCAAGTTCATTTCTATATGACAGGTGTAAAAGTTTACAATCGGTTTTACATTTTCTTTGAAGTATGTCATGTATACATGTAAAAGAGCTCCACAAAAGCAGAAAAAGACGTCTAGCAATAACACTGTCGACACATCGCATCGTCGGCACTCTCGCATATATATATATAATATTTATACCTATATATATATATATTGTCAACCGGCGAGGCAAAGGCCAAAGACTCCAAACAAGAAGGAGGGGATCACACACGCGGCAATAATCTTGCGGGCAGCACACACGTATAACGGAAAAGAGAAAGAGGTAGGTTATGTCGTAATTTTTTTCTTTTTGGAGCACATACTCGCTCCGGATTGTTCGTGTCCCGCGGTCGAATCATATTCGCGCGCACCGGGTGCACTTTCACACCGGTCAGCTGGCAACGAGCGGTCTGGCGCACATATTTCTTATAATTTCTGTGAGAAAATCGACGCGGTCGAGTCCCCGCTAAATATATCCTGGTTGCTGTTGGCCACCTCCGGGTCGTTGCTGTGCTATTTTACCACTGTTGCTGCACGTGCGATAATTGCTCCCAGATTTGCGATATAAACAATCAAGGTGAAAGGACTTGCAGGTTTGTATGGTACTCGCGCAGACTTACACGTGAATCGTCTTCTTTTTTCAATTGTTGGAGAAAAAGTGCAGTATAGTGTTGTCGTTGCGATGTTCGAAATATTTATAACGGTTTCGCACTTTGTTCTTATATTTTTTTAATGATAAAATTCTGATGCAATTTCCAATATGGACATTGCACCATATGGAAGCCAAATTATTTTTTTATAGATGATGTGATATCTCAAAATAAATATAAAATAAAGTTTTTCCTTTGTAATATTATTTGTTTGAAATTTTCGATTTATTTTTTTTTATGTCTTTTTATTGGACAATGATTTATGTACCTATTTTTATTTAGATTGAGCTTTCAAAATGGATGAAAACAAAACTGCCAAGGAGATTCGTCAAGCATACATTGACTTTTTCAAAACTAAAGACCATCAATATGTTCACTCTAGTTCAACAATTCCACACGATGATCCTACATTACTTTTTACAAATGCAGGAATGAATCAGGTAAATTATTTAATTAAAATCAATTTTAATGTTACAGTAATTATTTAATATCTATTTTTTTCCTTTAGTTTAAACCCATATTTTTGGGAACAGTTGATCCAAATAGTGATATGTCCAAATGGGTGAGGGTTGTCAACTCACAAAAGTGTATTCGTGCTGGTGGAAAGCATAATGATCTGGATGATGTTGGAAAAGATGTTTATCATCATACCTTTTTTGAAATGATGGGAAATTGGTCTTTTGGAGATTATTTTAAGGTAAATTAAACAAATAAATTAAAGATGCATTGAGTTAATTTACAAATTTAAAAACCCAATATCATACTAATAATTTTAAATGTTACTTTAGTCTAAGTTATTTCATTGAATTTCAGAAAGAAATATGTACTTGGGCTTGGGAATTCTTGACTGAGGTGTTGAAGTTACCAGGTGATAGACTTTATGTAACTTATTTTGGTGGAGATGAGAAAGCTAAATTACAGCCAGATGAAGAATGTAAAAATATTTGGCTATCTCTTGGGTAATATAATTTATTTTATTATTTATTTAACAGTATTTTTAATAACATCATGATGTTTGGCTTTTCTTATAGTTTTTATAACAGTTACATTTTTATATTTAATATTTTAAAATCCACTTAGTTAATTATAAATCTTCATAAAGTTTAACATGTTTTATTTCTAATATAGTGTTCCTGCAAGTCATGTAATACCAGGAAGTATGAAAGATAACTTTTGGGAAATGGGTGAAACTGGCCCTTGTGGTCCTTGCAGTGAATTACATTATGATAGAATTGGAGGTAGAGAAGCTGCTCATTTAGTCAACATGGATGATCCAGATGTTTTAGAAATCTGGAATTTAGTTTTTATACAGTATAATAGGTATAGTCTCTATTATTGAATGCATTCTTTTTATATATAATAAGAACGAATAAGTAAAACAAAAGAAAAAATTTTTAGAGAACAAAATGGTGAGCTTCAGCCACTTCCGAAAAAGCACATTGATTGTGGTTTAGGTTTAGAACGTCTTGTTTCTGTAATCCAGAATAAACGTTCCAATTACGATACCGATCTTTTCATGCCTCTTTTTGATGCGATCCAAAAAGGCACTGGTGCACCTCAATATCAAGGACGCGTTGGAAACGACGATGTGGATGGTATTGACATGGCTTACAGAGTTCTCGCTGATCACGCAAGAACAATAACTATTGCTTTAGCTGATGGTGGAGTTCCTGATAACACTGGTAGAGGGTAAATATCCCTAATCCATTTTGTAATGTAAACGCAAGCGACAATTGAAATCACTAAAATTTGAAACCCCAGAAGATGTGAAAAATAATTTATTATATTTATCAAAATAATTAAAAAATCTTAAGGCATAATAAAACTTTTGTTTACAATTTTAACATTTTATAATTATTTTACAGTTATGTAATTAGAAGAATTTTACGACGTGCTGTTAGGTATGCCACTGAAAAATTAAACGCAAAACCTGGATTCTTTGCCACACTTGTTCACGTCGTTGTTGAACTTCTTGGTAAATATCACCGAAAAACGAGATATATTTATTGGAACGTCTCATACAAAAAATAATATTGCAAAATAAAATATTTTAGTGTATAAACCTTAAATTACATGATAAATTATTTTAGGCAATATTTTCCCTGAAGTCACTAGAGATCCGCAATCTATCATTGATGTAATAAATGAAGAAGAGACACAATTCTTGAAAACTTTAACCAGAGGCCGTAATTTACTTAACAGGACTATAGCTAAGTTGGAATCGACGCATATTGTCCCAGGTAATATTGCCTGGCGATTGTATGACACATATGGATTCCCAGTAGATTTAACACAACTCATGGCTGAAGAAAAAGGATTAGCAATTGATGTAGCTGGTTATGAAGAAGCTAAACGACTTGCTATAGTAAGTTGTTAATGATTTTTTTTAATGGCGATTTTTTTTAATGTTGGGTGTTATCATCAACGCTCTAGTATTTTCTATAGTAGTCAGGCATTCCCGTTACGGTAGATACAGTAAAATAAAACTATATAAATTAACAAGTGTTTCTATAGTAAATCAAACGAAGAAATGCCCGACTATTAAGTTAATGTTTTTTTAACTCGCTGTAAATGCATTTTCAGTAGTCATTGTAATTTTTTAGATTGCATCTCAAGGTAAAGCTGGAGGTGTAAGCGAACAGATTAATTTAGATGTACATGCTATTACAGAATTACAAAATAGCGGTGTTAAACCAACTGATGATTCACCAAAGTATAATTATAAAATGGTGTCAACTGAAAAATTTGCAGAATATTCGTTTGCGCCTTGTACTGGTACCGTTCTTGCTTTGCGCAAGGACAAAAAGTTCGTCGATGAGGTGCATTCTGGTGATGAAGTTGGAGTATTATTAGATCAAACTAATTTTTATGCAGAACAAGGAGGTCAAATTTATGATGAAGGATTCTTAGTTAAAATTGATGACGAGGTAATAATAAATGGAGGATTTCACATTATTTTCAAATGTTGCTAATAAAATAAGAAGTCAAAGAAAATATGAATTTCAGAGCACGGAAATTCGCGTAACGAATGTACAAGTTAAAGGTGGATATGTATTACATATTGGAACTGTTTGCGAAGGAACATTAAAGAAAGGCGATAAATTACACTTAAATGTTGATTTCCCAAGAAGAAGACTGATAATGAGCAATCATACTGCTACTCACACTCTTAATCACGCCCTTAGAACCGTTTTAGGAGGAGAAACAGATCAGAAAGGATCTTTGGTTGCTCCTGACAGATTGAGATTTGATTTTACAAATAAAGGTATTCTGCTAATTAAATAGTTATGAAGATTGATTTTATTATTTTTATTTTTGACAAAAAACAATACATAGAATAAATTTCTTCTTATTATTTCAATATAATTATTATACAGGATATTATTTTGAGATTTATGCATTTAGGATATATATATATATATATATATAACTCCAAAGAAAATAAACTATAAGGTCAAATTAAGGATCACAATAAGATTATCTCTTATGATTTTATATTTTTATCCAAATATGAGACACTAAAGATAGCGAGGGATCTGATTAAATCTGAATACTCTATGTATTATTAACAAATCATTTCTTAGGTGCTATGACTGCTGACCAAGTAAAGAAGACTGAAGATTACACAAATAAAATCGTGGCTGAGAATAAACAGGTTTATGCTAAAGAATGTCCCTTGGCAATTGCCAAAACGATTCACGGACTGCGTGCTATGTTTGGTGAAACATATCCCGATCCTGTTCGAGTAGTTAGTCAAGGCATTCCTATTGAGGCTCTGGAAAAGAATCCGCTTAGCCCATTTGGAACGGAAACCAGCGTCGAGTTTTGCGGTGGTACACATTTGCATCGCACTGGCCACATTGGTGACTTCGTAATCACGAGCGAAGAAGCCATCGCAAAGGGCATTAGGCGCATCGTTGCGCTGACTGGCCCCGAAGCATCGAAAGCCTTGAAAAAGGCAGAGCTACTACAAAATAATTTGAACAACCTAAGAAAAAGCGTTCAAGCGGTCAAGGATACTACAGAATCTAGAGAGGTCGTTAAGAAGATTGTTGAACTAACAGATGACGTGTCGCACGCTTTGATTCCGTATTGGAAGAAAGTGAGTGAAAAAATGAATTTATAATAAATATTTGATGATAATTTATAATAATATATAGTAATAATGTTATTTTGTTATATTAAAGGAAAATATGCGAAATGAATTAAAAGCTTTGAAAAAGGATCTAGATGATAAAGAACGCGCTGCGAAAGCTGCCATCGCTAATTCAGTTATTGAAGTTGCAAAACAAATTGCTGAGGAACGGAAAGGAACACCTGTGATAGTTGAAGTCTTAAATGCTTTCAACAATACAAAAGCAATAGATATGGCATTGAAAAAAGTCAAAGTTGTATCACCAGAGACGAGTGTTATGTTTATAAGCGTTGATGAAGATGAAAAGAAAATATTCGCTCTTACTTCTGTATCGAAAGTATGCAGAAGATCTTTATATATGAATCGCCTTTTCATTTAGATTTGAATAATCAATTTATTGAACGTTTTTAGGTGGCAATAAGCAATGGATTAAGAGCTAATGAATGGATAGGAGCAGTTGCTCCACTAATGGGAGGAAAGGGAGGTGGTAAACCAGAAGCAGCCCAAGCTTCTGGATCAAATATTTCAAGTTTGAAAGAAGTTCTATCCACTGCTAAAACTTTTGCATATTCAGCATTGGATTTGAAAGGTACATCGTAATATTTCACGTATGTGTGTATATACAAAAGTAACATAGTTATATGACTTATTTTTTGTGTTTTATGAATAATATTCAGCACTGGATTTGAAAGGTGCATCGTAATATTGCATGTATGTGTTTACATAGAAAAGTAACATAGTTATATAGCTTATTTTTTGTGTTTTATGAATAATATGATAAAATGGAACAAATAATTGTGAAAATCGCGTATTTTAAAGAATATTTTTATAGGGTTGTTTTGAATTTCATTAGATTTTAGAAAAATCATTATATATATGAAATTTCTGCATGAACTTTGATTGATTGTCTTGCAATGTATTTGTTTTTTCCAACTCTAAAACTTATTAATTTTATACAATAAAATTTTATTTAACACTTTCAATGTGTGTCAATGTGAATTTTTTTATTGCACAAAAGGAAAACCCCGATCTTAATTTTTTCAGAACCATCCATTAATAATACTACATCTTGTTCTACAACAACAGAGCCAACTCTTTATTTACATAGTGGAACTATTAGAGGATATATAGTGCAAATAGCAGCAAAGTATAGTGGAAAGTGCCTTAAAATTGAAAATCATACAAATGAGAGTAAACAAGAAGGCATAGTAGTCTATAAAGATAAGAACATAAAACTAAGTGATAGCAGTGCTATTGCCTTTTATCTCGCGAATGCTCAACTGAAAGGAAAAGATATCCTAACTCAAAGTCAAATTTTACAGTGGATAAGCATTTCAGATAATGATATATTACCATCAGTTTGTGGCTGGGTCCTTCCATCTTTGGGATTAACAAAAAGTTCCAAAGATTCTATAAAAGATGCTAAACATAATCTATTACAAATCATGGAGGTTTTAAACAAAACTTTGTTGAATAAGTTATTTTTAGTGGGAGAAAAAATTACGTTAGCTGATATTACAGTTTTTTGTGCACTATTACCAGCTTATGAACATGTTTTTGATTCGCAATCAAAACAAAAATATCAAAATGTTAATAGATGGTTTGAAACTGTTTTGCAACAGTCAAATGTTAAATCTATTATCCCTAATTTTAAGTATTATGAAAAGAAATGAATTATTAATACTTTTCTAATTTTAAATGTTTTTTATTAAATAAATTTTACGCAGTATCTTTTTGTGCTCCGTTATTTTCCTCACTTTCTTTTACATAATTATCATACAGTATCCTAATTTCTTTTAATAGGGTTGCAACATTAGTTCCCATTTTTGCAGAAATTGGTATAATAAGCCCCTCAACGTTTTCTTCCAATAATTTCAAATTTTCCTGGAAATAATTTTAAAAATTATATTTTTTCAACGTAAAACATAAAACAATAGTACATTATGAAACAAGAAGAGAAAATAAGCTATTTTAAGCTTGGGTGAGGTGTACGAGAACACCCCATCCGAGTCTGAAATAGCTCTCCTTTCATGTTTTATGAACGAGTACAGAAAAGAGTTTTATTTCATGTATGAAATATGTGTAAGAGATTGTGCACCACCCAGTTACGTTATTGTTCATTTGAAGAAAAAGTGTTTCTCTTTGCTTTGAGCGTGAAAAACATTTTTTTCAAGCGGAGAGAAAAGGTTTTTTCTCCGCTCAAATGACGCTCAGAATGCGCGATGTTCTACACGAATTTTAGAAATAGAACGAGATTTCATGCTCGTGTTGGAAAAAATACCTTAGCTCCTGGTAGATCAATTTTATTTGCTATAACAATTAGTGGTCGATTATTTAGTTTGTCATTAAATTGGCTAATTTCATATTGTAATATTTCTAAATGAGTCCATGGCTCATCTTGCGAGACATCTACAATAAATAATAAAGCTGCACAACGTTCTGCATGTTTTAGAAATGTAATTCCAAGACCTTTATTTTTATGAGAATCTGGTATCAAACCAGGAAGGTCAGCAACTAGAAAAGAGGTATTAGTTTACTCTATTTTATTAGTCTTGCATATGTTTGTTAATAGAAAGATTACAAGTATATACCTGCAATCTGTTCATAATCATCATATTGAATCATTCCAATATGCGGTTTTAAAGTCGTGAATGGATATTCAGCAACTTTCGGTCTAGCTCGCGAAATAGCTCTAAGTAATGTACTTTTTCCAGCATTAGGAAGGCCGATCTAAAAAATATTGAAATAGTTAAACATAGCTACATTACTGATAAAAAAATTTAATATCTCATAAACTATACACTATAGAGTACTTTTATTTAACTCATTTTAAAGCTTTTCTAGTATCCTTTAAAAAATATCTAAAACTTTAGAGTAATAATAAATATGAAAGGAATATATATTAATTTACTTTAATTATTCATTTATTTATTTATTTCACTATAGTTATTGAATTCTCAGTATTTTGTATGGATTTAAAATGAATTTGAAATTGAAATTAAAATTAAAAAAAATACTAAAAGGCCAAAATGTCCGTCTGTCCGTCCGTCTGTCCAGCCTCCCCTGTGTTTTACCCAGTAAGATAAGTAATGGGTTAAAAAAGGGATTTAAAAAAGGATTGGAAAGGGTTTTTAAAAAAGGGTTAAGTTTAAAAACCCGGTTAAGAAAGGGTTAAAAGGATTAAGAAATGCGTTAAGAAATATCCGTCCGTCATTATATCCGTTCGTCCGTCTTCTACCCAATAGTTCATGTGTATAAAGGGTTGTGTAAGAAATAACAATGTCAAATTTAAAAACAAGGGTTAAAAAGATTTTTGTAGTACTGAGCGACGTTAGGAGCGAGGTATAGATAGCTAATTGAAATTAAATATATTTGAGGTATATGTTTCACATTCATTGAAACTAAATAAACTTACCAGTCCAACATGTGCCATGCTTCTTACTTCGAGTACATATTGTTTATTTTCTCCAATTGCACCAAACTCAGCAACTTTTGGGGCTTGATTAATATTAGATTTAAAAAATGCATTACCATGACCTCCTGCACCCCCTCTAGCAGCAATATACATCATTCCTTTTTGATCCAAATCAGCTAATATTGTTCCATCTATATCTCGTACAATAGTTCCAACTGGAACCTTGATTACAGTGTGATTAGCATTTTTACCAAAACAGTCTTTCTTTGCTCCATTTTCTCCATCATTGGCCTCAACAATGCTATTTACATATGACAAGTCTTTAACATCAGATGAAACCTAGTAGTTTCACAGATATTATAAAAACAAAAATATTTATTGAATATAAATTTGTATCAAATATATTTGAAAATTTTTTACCAACTTCAAATATCACATGACCACCATGTCCACCATCACCACCATCAGGTCCAGCTCGTTCATTAGCCCACAACTGTAAAAACGAAACAGCTCCATCACCTCCTTTACCAGCTTTAATTCTTACCTGGTATAAACAAATTTCAATTTAGATCTTTTTATATACGAATATTTTTTAATATTTTTGGTAATTGCTTGGATGAGATGCTACAGTGTTATTTGAAATGTACCTGCTTCATATCTACAAAATGTTGTAAAGTATTTCTTTCAGATTTTGGTTTTCTATTTCGCATGGCTTGTGGAATTTTTTGGTCATTTTGTAATTGATGAGTGTTGTGAAAAGATTTACACATGTAGATACTTATAATCTGACTTCTTTTTGATAAAAATATGTTTTTTTGTATCACTTCATAACTTTTCACAGTTCTAAAAACTGTAGAAAGGAATCTCCAACATTGAATTGATTTCATCTAAACGAAAAAAGTGATATATGTTCAAATTATCTTAAAAATTTATATTATATATACTTACTCTGACTTCTAAAATATTTTATATTTATATCTATGCTTGTTCAAAATGCATTATATCATTAGATTATATCATCTTGTAACAACTACATTTAAATTTTTTTCAATAATATTTGCTATCATATTTCTATGTATTTCTATTACAGATTTTCTATATAACGGAAATTTTTTTGAATAATATGTTATTCTGAAAGTTCTGGTTTCTTTTAAGTCAGGAAAAATGTATGAATCAAGAAATTGTACATTGTCAATTATAAGACCTGCATAATTATACAAAGTTTCAAATAATTTAATGTCATTAAATTTTGAACTAACAGAAAATGTTATGTCAAATTTGTAACTATTAGAGTATAATGATAAATTATTATTGTCATAATATTTAATTTTATTCTCTGTAAATATATCTTCCCAATTGATTTGATTTTCATAATATTTTTTTAAATCAATATTCTGTTTAGGCGCAATATTTTTAATAGTAGGTTTGTCTGCTAATTTAAATATATGTGTTAAAGATCCTTGAGTATTAAATTGTTTTTCTAAACTTCTATATCCAGTAACTGTGTAAGTTTCAAATAACAATGAGTCAAATGGTTCTATGGCAACTAATATAAAATCACCATAAGCTGCCATTTCTGTAACTTGCCACGAATCATTCCATTTTCTAAGTGTGCTATCTGCAGGTGTTCCACCTTGCCCATTACATAAACTCATAAAAACTTGACCATTACATTGCAAAATATATCTAACTGACATAAAAAATTTTTTTAACAATTCTCTATTCTTTTCTATTCTCATTTTTCCTCCAATGTGAGGAAAATTAAAGACAATGTAATCAAATTTTTCTCTGCTTAAAATTTCATGTTCTTCTAATTTGGTTGCATCAACACCTGTCAAAACTCGAATTCCTGAAAAGAAAATCATAGTTTTGTTTTTACATTGATAAAATTCTGCTTGCATACATACATATTTTTACTAACCATTTCTTTCTAAAATACCTATGTTTTTCTTTCCAGTTTTTTGTACATTGCTTTCATAACAAGTAGCAGTGATGTTAACATTCAAATTATGTTTTACAAGTGTAACAGTAAAGGAGAAATTTCCTTCACCTACAAGTAACACTCTTGTATTATCAGCAAATAAAGAAAGCTTCATTTTTTTTTTTAATTTGTAAGCTAAAAATTAAGGTCAGTCGATTATTATATTTACTTTGACATAAAATTTGTGAAATTAAAAAAATTATTTACCAAGTATGAAGTTTTATATGCTAACATATTATTCTTAATTATATTATCTAAAATGTCTTTAAGTGACAAGATGATATAGGTTAGAATGATAAATGAGTAATTTTTTACTGACTAATATATACATAATAAAAAAAAGTAAACTATTGATCTTAATTTCAACAGTAGTTACCCATAATACAAAATTAATTAAGAAAATCAATTTTATTTTTTATTAGACAACTGCAAAAATATTTACCTTCAAGGTGATAACCTCATGCAATGCCGCAAACAAAAGTAGGATTGTTGGCAGACGCGGCGCTTCTGATATCTGCCTGCAGATTGTGCGGATGGTGTATACATCAATCTCTCGACTTTCGATGAATCGATTTTTGGACAACGCGTATATATTCGAATTGCACTGGTCGGTGAAATATCGCGTGCGCCAAACACATTTGCGAGCTGTGAGCAGAAATTGCATTTGAAAATTAGTTCTTCGACGATTGTAATAATTGATATGTATTGTAATAAGTATACGTGTACAACTACAGGATAATACGCTTTTTATGATGAGCAATTTGAAAAAGCAATGAAAATGTCAGGGAGAAAGTAATTAAATGTAGGTATTGACTTTTTGTTGTCTATGTGTTTGCCGACCTCAATCACGTTTCAAATCTTTTTTAACAACTCAAAGATGTAAGAAAGTGAATTAAAAATATTTTTTTAAATTTGTAACATGTTTCATATTTACTTGTTTCGTTATCATATACCATACTTCCTTTTTCTCTGCATATATGTGTATTAATTAATAATCTTATTCTTATTTAAAGTATATGGATATATATGATATGTAAATGATCATTAATAAATAAAAATAACCCAATAATCTAAAATAATCTTGTAATAATAATACATTCATCAAATTCTTGGCAAGAAGACAATAGAAACACGCCGAAGATTTCTGTCTATAAAAAAATCTTCAGAAAATTCGTTTAGCTGTCGAATAAAATGATGAAACGTGAAAAAATAAGGCTTTCTCGATATCATTTGTACATATATGAAGCATTCTACAGAAAAACGTACGATTTCCAGCAAAAATGGAGACCCGTCATTTTGGGGGCACACTTACCAAACAAGTTTTTTTTCAGTCTTTAGGACATTAAAAATGAAATGGTAAACGGTGCCAAGTCGGAACTATGTGCCAACAATTAGTTACGGGCTAATTACTGATAATGAAAAAATGACTAAAAATAGCTCTAGTTGGATCCAAAATAATTCCATTAATAACAACTCAATATGAAATTTGGAAACGAAAAAAAAGGAAATTGAGAACGAGAGCTTCCCAAATCTTTTTTCAGAATTAGAAAATGTTGATTCCTTCAAAAGTTAAGTGAGTTTGAAGTTGGGCTTGAAACTAACAAAAATGATAGCAAATTTACGAAATACTGTAATCATGTACGAATTCGATGGTTTTTTCCAAATTCTCCCTTTGCTACCATTTTTCGTCAGTTTCTAATTCTGAAAAAAGATTTGGGAAGCTCTCGTTCTCAATTTCCTTTTTTTCGTTTCCAAATTTCATATTGAGTTGTTATTAATGGAATTATTTTGGATCAAACTAGAGCTATTTTTAGTCATTTTTTCATTATCA